>JAEIGI010000251.1:0-31012 GCA_018903615.1 Drosophila neocordata
GCTATCAGCAATTCAGCTATTGCTGCCACTTTATCTGGATCGGGATCTTACTCGATGACCCAGGAATCTTAGCTCTTTTCTGAAGAATTGGCATTTTTCTGCATTTAACCTTAAATTTGCTGGCTTCAGTCTGCGGAAAACTTCCTTCAAATTAGCTTTGTGGTCTTCTATTGTTCGGCTGACCACTATAATATCATCCTGATACGCGAACGCGTGTGGCATCATTTCTGGTCCTATGACCATATCTAAAGCTCGTTTGGAAAGTCGCAGATGCTGAGTGCAAACCGAACGGCATCACTTTCCATTGATATAGTCCCTTTCCTGGAACTGTAAAAGCTGTCATCTTTCTGCTGTTCATTTCCAACAAAATCTGCCAATATCCATCTTTTAAATCCAAACTGCTTATAAATTTTACTTCGCTCAGTTGATCTAAAATGTAGTCGATTCTCGGCATTGGATATGCGTCTTTTATGGATTTTGCAGCATCCATTTTCCAGTTTGTGAATGGTATCTTTATTTTATTAGCTCAACGTCACACATAGTGATTGTGTCCATGCCAACTTTAGATGTGCCAATTATTTGGCCAATTCGGCCAGTTCTTTTTTTTTTTTTTTTTTTCTCACGAATCCCAACGGGTGCAATAAATGACCACACCTCCCGCCCAACCGACCGAGGGGCGCTAGCCGCATAACGAACGGCTCGAGTCACGGGGACAGTTCATACATTCAGCCAAAAATGAAAACTAAAGCTAGCTACGAGCTAAAAAAGAAAGTATAGAATTTTTATACCTTTGCAAAAAAGGTATATTAATTTTGGTCAGAAGTTTGCAACGCATAGAAGGAAGCATCTCCGACTATATAAAGTATATATATTCTTGATCAGCACGATGAGCTGAGTTGATATAGCCATGTCCGTCTGTCCGTCTGTCTGTCTGTCCGTCTGTCCGTCTGTCCGTCTGTCTGCCTGTCTGTCTGTCCGTCTGTCTGGATCAACGCAATCTCCTCCGAGACCCTTAAAGCTACAGAGCTGAAATTTTGCACCTAGGCTTCTTTTTGCTGCAGGCATTGTATATCTCGGAATCATCCCGATCGGATGACTATATCATATAGCTCCCATAGGAACGATCGGTCGTGAATAAGCTTTAACCTCAATAACTTTGTTGTTTTCCAACGAAATATTACGAAAGCCGGTATTTGTAAGTTTTATATACTTTTTAACATATCCACCAAGTTTTATTAAAATCGGTTGACTATATCATATAGCTCCCATAGGAACGATCGGTCATGAATATGGATTTCGAGCAATAACTTTGTTCTTTTAAAAGCGATTATCACTAAATTTGATATTTATAAGTTTTTTATACTTTTTAACATATCTGGAAAGTTCTATTAGAATCGAAGCACTATATCATATAGCTCCCATAGGAACGATCGGCCAAAAAATTGGTTTTAGATGAAAATCTTGGTTATTTTAACAGCGATTCATTTGAAATTTGGTATATGAAAGTTTGGTATATATAAAAATGTGTCTGTTGAGTTTTAACAGAATCGGCCGACTATATGATATAGCTCCTATAGGAACAATAGGACCAAAAAAAAAAAAAATTATTTTTACTCGTAAGTTTTTATACCTTTGCAAAAAAGGTATATTAATTTTGGTCAGAAGTTTGCAACGCATAGAAGGAAGCATCTCCGACTATATAAAGTATATATATTCTTGATCAGCACGATGAGCTGAGTTGATATAGCCATGTCCGTCTGTCCGTCTGTCTGTCTGTCCGTCTGTCCGTCTGTCTGCCTGTCTGTCTGTCCGTCTGTCTGGATCAACGCAATCTCCTCCGAGACCCTTAAAGCTACAGAGCTGAAATTTTGCACCTAGGCTTCTTTTTGCTGCAGGCATTGTATATCTCGGAATCATCCCGATCGGATGACTATATCATATAGCTCCCATA
This sequence comes from Drosophila neocordata, assembly GCA_018903615.1. Taxonomy (NCBI): domain Eukaryota; kingdom Metazoa; phylum Arthropoda; class Insecta; order Diptera; family Drosophilidae; genus Drosophila; species Drosophila neocordata. The sequence goes on from JAEIGI010000251.1 coordinate 1,952, forward strand.
GGAACGATCGGTCGTGAATAAGCTTTAACCTCAATAACTTTGTTGTTTTCCAACGAAATATTACGAAAGCCGGTATTTGTAAGTTTTATATACTTTTTAACATATCCACCAAGTTTTATTAAAATCGGTTGACTATATCATATAGCTCCCATAGGAACGATCGGTCATGAATATGGATTTCGAGCAATAACTTTGTTCTTTTAAAAGCGATTATCACTAAATTTGATATTTATAAGTTTTTTATACTTTTTAACATATCTGGAAAGTTCTATTAGAATCGAAGCACTATATCATATAGCTCCCATAGGAACGATCGGCCAAAAAATTGGTTTTAGATGAAAATCTTGGTTATTTTAACAGCGATTCATTTGAAATTTGGTATATGAAAGTTTGGTATATATAAAAATGTGTCTGTTGAGTTTTAACAGAATCGGCCGACTATATGATATAGCTCCTATAGGAACAATAGGACCAAAAAAAAAAAAAATTATTTTTACTCGTAAGTTTTTTTTCTTGTTTTATATGCTTTCTTATAATTCTGGTAATTTATATGTAATTGAAAACAACAGTTTGCAAAGGTATCCGAACTTCGGCGTGGCCGAAGTTAGCCCATCCTTCTAGTTTTTCTTGTTTTATATGCTTTCTTATAATTCTGGTAATTTATATGTAATTGAAAACAACAGTTTGCAAAGGTATCCGAACTTCGGCGTGGCCGAAGTTAGCCCATCCTTCTAGTTTATTAATGGAAAAGAGAGTTCTGTACTGATTATATGATAAAGACGATTATAATCAGAACAAAGAACTCGGAAAGGTTCATGCAGTAAATAATTAGTAGAACAGCGTGACAGAGATATAGGTATAAAGTTTCTAGTAGGTCTACAAGGAATACTAAAATTTATTTGGTTCTGTTGAATGTGTGTGGATTTCATCATGTTGAATGTGTTGAATGTATGTGGATTTCATCATGTTGAGTTTGTTGTGATTTTGTTGAATGTATATGAATCTAATCATGTTGAATGTGTTGAATGTATGTGAATTCCACCACATGATTAAATGTTTAGCAGCAATGTTGTGTATCATGCAACTTGACAAAGCGACTTGCAACATGGTGAAATTGTTGTACTGCGAAGCAAAAGCAATGTCGAAGAGATATAGGAGATATAAGAGATCATGCAAAGAAAGGTTGCTAACGGTGCCAGTTTTCACTGCCAGCAAAAATGTTTTCAAAGGTGTCATTTTAATTGAATGTCACTCAATAGAATTAATTGCCTTTGATACTTGGAAGTGTAAAGTTTAGTGTGCTGTGCTAGAACCAATAAAACAATACAACTAAAATTAAATAACAAGTTTTTTTATCCAGCTTGGAATTTACAATAGGTTATGAGCCCAGGCACAATGGATAAAATTAAAAGAAATATTAAACCCTTTGATGGGGAAAAATATACAATTTGGAAGTTTAGAGTTCGGGCATTATTATTGGAAAATAATTTACTTAATGTAGTGGATAGTGAAGTGCCAGCAGAGAAAGATGAAACATGGATTAAAAATGATAGTCTAGCCAAGGGAATAATAATTGAATATTTAAATGACTCATTTTTAAGTTTCGTTCCACATGAAAGTTCTGCAAAAGAAAGTGATTTCTGACCTCGACGCAATTTATGAGCGAAAAAGCTTAGCGACACAACTGTCCGTCCGAAAACAATTATTGTCCCTTAAGTTGAAAAGTGATACAGATTTAATAAATCATTTTAAATTGTTCGACGACTTGATAGGCGAGTTAATATCAGCAGGAGCTAAGGTTGAGGAGGTGGACAAAATAAGTCATTTATTGATGACATTGACACCTTGTTATGATGGAGTAGTTACTGCCATTGAAACGTTGTCCGACGATAATATAACCTTGACTTTTGTAAAATACCGTCTGCTTGATCATGAAATTAAAATTAAAAATGCCAGCAAAGACACCAGCGCGAAAGTTTTAAATGTTATAAGTGGAAATCAGTCCTTCAAGAATAAGACGAATAAATATTTAAATAAAATGAACAATAAATTTCGTCATAATAATAAAGCAAAATCAAAGTTAATAAAATGTTTTTACTGTGGCAAGAATGGCCATTTCAAGAAAGACTGTTTTAAGTTTAAAAGGTTTGTGTTAAATAATAAAAATAGTGATGCAGAGAAGCAGGCCCAAACCGCAGCAGTTGTTCGTCACCAAGGTTTTGCATTTATGATGCAGCGAATGATAAGCTTTCCTGAAGCAGGAGAATGTGTGCCATTTATACTGGATTCAGGAGCATCTGACCATGTTATAAATGACAAGAACGTGTTTACTGAATACATCGAACTAGAATCTCCAATTGGAATTGCAGTGGCAAAGAATGGTGCATTTGTGTATGCCACAGCGAAAGGCATTGTGAAGTTTCGTAGCAACTGCCAGGCAATGGTCACATTGGAGGATGTTCTGTTTTGCAGAGAAATTCCGCACAACCTTTTATCTGTTAAGAGAATGCAAGACTCTGGAGTAACTATTGAGTTTTATCCAGGAGGTGTAAGAGCTACAAAAGATGGCATAGTCATTCTTAATGAAACATGTGAGTACAATGTTCCAATTATAAATTTTACTCATTGCATAATGCGTTTGCATTAAACAAAGTTAATAAGAGTAATGAAGAATATCGTTTGTGGCATAAAAGGTTGGGCCACATAAGTAAAGGCAAGTTTTTAGAAATCAAGAGGCATAACATGTTCAACGATACTCAACTTTTAAAAAATGTAGAAATAGACGATAAAATATGTGAGGCATGTGTCAAGGGAAAACAGTGCAGACTTCCATTTGAAAAATCCAAAAATAAGGAATACATCAAAAGACCTTTGTTTGTTGTACATTCTGATGTTTGTGGGCCAATAACACCGTCTACAGTGGATGGTAAAAATTATTATGTGGTCTTTATTGACCAATACACGCACTATTGTGTTACGTATTTGCTGAGCTACAAATCAGATGTATTTTCTATCTTTAAGGACTTTATTGCAAACAGTGAATGTCACTTTAGCTTGAGAGTTGTCAACTTATATATAGATAACGGAAGGGAGTATTTGTCAAATGAAATGAAACAATTTTGTGTAGACAAAGGAATAAGTTATCATTTAACAGTGCCGCATACCCCTCAGCAGAATGGCGTTGCCGAACGCATGATAAGAACATTAACTGAGAAGGCACGATCTATGCTACAAGGATCAGACTTAGAAAAGAATTTTTGGGGTGAAGCAATTTTAACAGCAACTTATTTGGTGAATCGAATTCCTAGTAGAGCACTAGAAAGTAATAAAACTCCTTATGAAATTTGGCATAGTCGCAAACCCAGTTTAAGACATTTGAAGGTATTTGGTTCAGTTGTATATGTGCATCAGAAACTGAAGAAAAGGAAATTTGACGAAAAATCATCTAAAGCAGTGTTGATTGGGTATGAACCCAATGGTTATCGACTATGGGACTTGCAAGCGAAAAAGTTTTTAGTTGCAAGAGATATAATAGTTGATGAGACAAATTTGAATCATGACCAGTTTGACATTCTGAAAAAAAGTCAGGAATGTGTTAATATTGACCAGTCCGACATTCTTAAGGAATGTGAGAATATTGACCAGTCTAATGCTTCAAGTAAGGCTGAGTCTGGGGTCCTGAAAGAGAGTAAGGCCCAGGGTCAATGTGGTGTTCTGAATGATAGTATGTCACCAGGTGCATGTGGGCTCCATAATGAAAATAAGGGCCAGGGTAAATGCAGTGTCCTTAATGAGAGTAAGGATGGTGAAGATTCAAGTACTTCCAATAAGAATTTGGAAGGGTATATCCTGAACGAGAGTAAGGATGTTGCTTTAGATGATGGTATCCGGAATGAGAGTACGGATAAACTTGCTGATAATCATGTTGGTAATAACACTGGTAAAGTCCAGACCGATATCAGACAAAGTGAAAGGCTAAAGAATAAACCTTTCAGGTCATATAGATTCCTTAACAGTTGTCTGATGAGTGCACAGAACATTAACAATAATATTCCTATAATGTATGATGAAATTAAAGATAGAGATGATAAGGTAAAGTGGGAACTAGCTATAAAAGAAGAATTAGATTCGCATAATGAAAACAATACATGGGACATAGTAGACAAACCTGAGAATTAAGCATGATGAGTTCGGAAATCCAATTAAATATAAAGCGAGTCTAGTAGCTCGTGGTTTTACGCAAGAGTATATGCTAGATTATGAGGAAACTTTTGCCCCTGTCGCACGGATTTCAAGTTTAAGGCTCATTTTAGCTCTTTCAAACCAATTTAATTTACAAGTTCACCAGATGGATGTGAAAACGGCCTTTTTGAATGGTGAATTAAAGGAGGAAATTTTTATGCATGTTCCTCAAGGTCTATCATATGGAGATGATAAAGTATGTAAATTAAATAAAGCTCTGTATGGGTTGAAACAGGCAGCTAGATGTTGGTTTGAGGTTTTTGAAGGAGCACTGAAAGAAATTGGTTTTATAAGCTCAGAAGTTGATCGTTGCATTTATATTTATGACAATGGAAATATTTCGAAAAATATTTACGTACTACTTTATGTAGATGATGTTGTCATAGCAACAGAAAATATTGAAACTATGTCCAAATTTAAGTCATACTTAATGAGAAAATTTAATATGATAGACTTAATGGATATAAAATTCTTTAGTGGAATTAAAATTGACAGAAGTGCAAGCAGTTTAAGCCTAAGTCAGTCTGCTTACATAAAGAACGTATTAAAGAAATTTAATATGCATGAGTGCAAGCCTGTTAGTACGCCGCTCGCAAATAAACTTGATTATGAAGCACTGAATTCAGAGGAGGAATATGAAAGTCCTTCTCGAAGTTTAATAGGTTGCCTAATGTACATCATGTTATGTACGCGCCCTGATTTATGCATATCAATGGGCATTTTGAGCAGATATACCAACAGAAATAATAAAGAACTATGGCAATGCCTTAAACGAGTTCTAAGGTATCTTAAGGGTACCATTGATTTAAAGTTAACTTATGTTAAAAGATCCAGTTTTGAAAATATTATTGTTGGTTGTGCTGACTCAGATTGGGCAGGGAGCGAAATTGATAGAAGAAGTACTACAGGATATGTATTTAATATGTTTGACTCAAATTTGATTTGCTGGAATAGTAAGAAACAAAACTCTGTAGCAGTTTCATCTACCGAAGCTGAGTACATGGCTCTGTTCGAAGCAGTTAGAGAAGCTTTATGGCTTAGATCATTATTGAAGGGAATAAAATTTGAAATAAATAATGCAATTAAAATTTATGAAGACAACCAAGGTTGTATTAGTATAGCCAATAACCCAACATGCCACAAACGCTCAAAACATATTGACATAAAGTATCACTTCTCACGTGAACAAATTGCTAATAAACTAATTGTTGTTGAGTATATTCCCACAGAGAATCAACTTGCAGATTTAATGACTAAACCTTTAATACCAGCTAGATTCCTCAGCCTGCGAAATAAAATCGGTCTTACTGGAGAAGATGACCAGCTTTAATTTTGTTGTTGCTGATGATGACTGAAGGCGTTATTATATAACTTTTATTATTTTTGTATACTATATAATCATTTTATTATTGTACTAATTGAAATTGTACTACGTATTTTTTTTTTGAATGGTCTGATTGGGTTTTGTCTGGGTTTCCCCAATCCAAAGCAACAAATGTTGGACCATATCAATCACTCCCCAGAAGAAGAAAAGAAAGAAAGAAAGCACAGCACATCATGTCAGATTACACGATAAAAGATTATGTTAATGAAATACTATAATTTTGTTCAAGTTTTTTTGTTAATTTTTTTGTGTTCGATATTTCTTTTGAGGAGGTGTGTTGAATGTGTGTGGATTTCATCATGTTGAATGTGTTGAATGTATGTGGATTTCATCATGTTGAGTTTGTTGTGATTTTGTTGAATGTATATGAATCTCATCATGTTGAATGTATGTGAATTCCACCACATGATTAAATGTTTAGCAGCAATGTTGTGTATCATGCAACTTGACAAAGCGACTTGCAACATGGTGAAATTGTTGTACTGCGAAGCAAAAGCAATGTCGAACACATGCAAAGAAAGGTTGCCAGTGCCAGTTTTCACTGCAGCCAAAAATGTTTTCAAAGGTGTCATTTTAATTGAATGTCACTCAATAGAATTAATTGCTTTTGATACTTGGAAGTGTAAAGTTTAGTGTGCTGTGCTAGAACAAATAAAACAACATAACTAAACTTAAATAAAAAGTTTTTTTATCCAGCTTGGAATTTACATTAGGTTCAATAGCTCGGACGAGTCTATATCACCATTAAGAAGCTTGTGCATAAAAATGACGCCAAGCATTATTCTTCGATTAGTAAGAGAAGGAAGGCCAAGTAAAAGAAGTCTACTAGAGTACGATGGCAAATTGACATTACGATCCCAGTTCAGACCACGAAGAGCAAAAAGCAAGAACTGTTTTTGAACCGACCCAATTCTTGCTTGGTGTGACTCATACTGAGGTGACCAGATGCAAGATGCATATTCTAAAATAGGACGGACCAGTGAGGTGAAAAGAATTTTAGTTGTATATGGATCGTCAAACTTTACCTGGCTTTACCGACGGTAGAGGAAATATGGGACTTAAACTTTAGTTTACGGTCCATCAGGACATCCAAGTCATACATCTCATTAAGACGTTCTAATGGTGTATTAGTAAGAAAATAAGTAACTAAATGCGGAGAAGTTCTATAAAAAGTCAGGACATTGCATTTAGTTGCATTTAATTTTAATAAGTTATTTTGACACCAAAGCTCAAGATTTTGAAGATCAGATTGCAATCGACAAGAATAGGTAATGTCTTTGTAACTAAAACATAGCTTAACGTCATCTGCGTACATAAGGGCACGAGAGTAACTTATAACAGAGGGAAGGTCATCAATGAAAAGGGTAAACAGCAGTGGTCCCAAATGACTACCCTGAGGCACCCCGAAGTAACATGGATGGATTTGGAATATGACGATTTAAAAAGAACCCTCTGAGTTCTATTTGTCAGATATTCACGAATCCAATTAATTAAAGGACTTGGAAAGCCAATACTATTTAATTTATAAAGAAGAAGCGTATGATTAACAGAATCAAAAGCCTTACTAAAATCAGTATATATGACATCAGTTTGCCTTGCATTTCTAAATCCTTCGATCGTTAAAGAAGTAAATTCTACAAGGTTAGTGGTAGTAGATTTACATTTCACAAACCCATGTTGAGATGGTGAAATTATAGATCTACAAAAATGTTGCAATTGAGAAGTGATTAATTTTTCAAAAGCTTTAGGTATAGCTGACAATTTAGAAATACCCCCATAGTTGGATGCTTTCGATTTTTTACCGCTTTTATGGAGAGGAACTATATAGGATTCCTTCCAGATAGCTGGGAACGTGGAAGATTTGACAGACAAAAGAAAAAGTTTACGAATTGGCTTGCATAAAGCCTCGGCGCAAAATCTGAGAACGCATCCTGGTATTCCATCAGGACCAGGAGAGTAGACAGGTTTCACTAAATTAAGCACGCTTAGGAGCGAACTTTCATCGATCGAAGGACTGTAAATGCAGTTAGAGCTTTTTACCTGGTAAGGATACGGAATGTTTGATTGATATTCCGCTGAGGTATAGGTTGTTGTAAAAAAGTCTGCAAACAAATCAGCGATGGCTTGATCAGAACTCGCTATATTGTTTTCAAGAGATAAGCATGATGGATAGACAGACATTTTGCGTTTGGAATTCACAAAGCTATAAAATTGTTTAGGATTACTAGAAAATTCTAATTTACAACGCTGCAGGTAATGCTTATAGCAGTGCGTATTACGCGTCGAAAACTTTGATCGAGCGACTACGTAACGGGCATAGTCTGAGGAGCGGCCTGATTTCTTGTAAATTTTATAACACCTCGATTTTACATTTTTCAGGTTAGTTAGCTCCCGAGAATTCCAGGGGGCCTATAGGCCGACACGGGGATCCTCAGCAGTACACAAACCTTAAAAAGCGAACCAAGAGTGTTATAAAACAGAGAAATAGCTTGGTTCATGTTTGAACAACTATACAGGGAAGACCTTCAATAGAATAGAAGGGAGCAACAAAGCAGATTCGTCAGTAGGGGACCATACTATTTCCGGTAAATTAAAGTCACCGAGAACAATTAACATGTCTCTATCAGACAGTAACGATGAGATGTGTTGGATAGAAACCAAGTGTTTAATGTACACCGCCATGTCGGATTGTGGCGGGATGTACGAGCAAGTAATGTAGACAGAGAAAGTCTTGAGACTGACCTTGACACTTACAAACTCAATCTCCTGGTTATCAGGAGATTGAATCCGGTCAGAAGATAACGACGAGTCAATGGCAATCAAGACTCCCCCGCCTACACGCGAAATGCGAACACACCTGAAGATTGAAAATTTTGCAGACAGAACAGATGCATCATTAATGTCAGGTTTTAACCAAGTCTCTGAAAATACTAAAATTTTATAATCAAATACTAGACTATCTACATAAAGTCTAGGAAGCTACTTCGCATATGAAGTCACTGACTTCTATCTCTGGTGCATCTGTCGTTATTGCCGTCGAAATCCTTTCTGTCAGCCTCCCTTTAATTCTGCACATTGGCGGAATTTCAATTTGCTGCCCTGCGCATTGTATAATGGCTCCCATTTCCTTTATAAAATTCCACCCTAACACCACCGCATGAATTCCGTCAGACAATACTATGTCGCCAAATTGCACTTTAGCTATCCATTGCCAGTCTATTTCTTTGCTCTGCTCTGTCTGCCAATTTCACCTTTTTATACCTTTGCAAAAAAGGTATATTAATTTTGGTCAGAAGTTTGCAACGCATAGAAGGAAGCATCTCCGACTATATAAAGTATATATATTCTTGATCAGCACGATGAGCTGAGTTGATATAGCCATGTCCGTCTGTCCGTCTGTCTGTCTGTCCGTCTGTCCGTCTGTCCGTCTGTCTGCCTGTCTGTCTGTCCGTCTGTCTGGATCAACGCAATCTCCTCCGAGACCCTTAAAGCTACAGAGCTGAAATTTTGCACCTAGGCTTCTTTTTGCTGCAGGCATTGTATATCTCGGAATCATCCCGATCGGATGACTATATCATATAGCTCCCATAGGAACGATCGGTCGTGAATAAGCTTTAACCTCAATAACTTTGTTGTTTTCCAACGAAATATTACGAAAGCCGGTATTTGTAAGTTTTATATACTTTTTAACATATCCACCAAGTTTTATTAAAATCGGTTGACTATATCATATAGCTCCCATAGGAACGATCGGTCATGAATATGGATTTCGAGCAATAACTTTGTTCTTTTAAAAGCGATTATCACTAAATTTGATATTTATAAGTTTTTTATACTTTTTAACATATCTGGAAAGTTCTATTAGAATCGAAGCACTATATCATATAGCTCCCATAGGAACGATCGGCCAAAAAATTGGTTTTAGATGAAAATCTTGGTTATTTTAACAGCGATTCATTTGAAATTTGGTATATGAAAGTTTGGTATATATAAAAATGTGTCTGTTGAGTTTTAACAGAATCGGCCGACTATATGATATAGCTCCTATAGGAACAATAGGACCAAAAAAAAAAAAAAAAATTATTTTTACTCGTAAGTTTTTTTTCTTGTTTTATATGCTTTCTTATAATTCTGGTAATTTATATGTAATTGAAAACAACAGTTTGCAAAGGTATCCGAACTTCGGCGTGGCCGAAGTTAGCCCATCCTTCTAGTTTTTTAGCTTTTTAGATGCTCTTCTTTAGCTAGTTTTTCTACTAGCTTTTGGTTAACAAAACTGCATGTCGCCACCGAGTTTACCGTGGGCAGCATTCTAATGCCCCCTATCCTGATTTCTGCTGATGGTTGACTTTCTTCCTTTATCAATTTTGCTGTTACTGCACTTTCTAGCCCAATGTCCCGCACCTCCGCATTTTCTGCATGCCTGCGACGGATTCTGAATCCATCCTGTTGGATTTTTCATAACGTCCCGCCTTTGTGCTGGAATTGGTGGCTCATCATCTAAGCAGTTTCTGCAGACGTTGTTATGCCTATTATCTTGCACAATTGGCCGTCTTTGCACGCTAGCACGCTTCACAATAAAATATCCCCTCAGCAAGAAATATTTTTTTAATGCCTCAGTAAAATCTTTCCATGATGTCTAATGCTTATTGTTCGCCACGTACCATTTTAATGCCCTGTCTTTTGGCAGTTCTGGCATTGACCTTGGGTTCATATTGATGTCTAATCCGTACATGTCTGCTGAGCATTCGACTTGTTCAATGAATTCTAGCGGCTTTGAACTGCCGTCGAAACGGAATGTCCATTCCCTCACTTGCGTTTTTTATCAACGGTTTTTACTAAGTCTTCCTACTTCATGTAATAAATCCATGATTTTGTCATCTTCTCGGCTTTTGACAAATTAATTTATTTTTTAAAAATCAAACGTTGCTTTCTATATATTTTTCTATTCAGAAAAACAATAAATCTTGTAAATCTCTTTCACCATTTAAGCACGTTTGGCGCCAGTTGTAACGATCCTTTTTGGTCCTTCCTTGCGGCAGAGCCGGATTTCAGGTGAGTACGACACAACGAATTTATATTGTACGCTGGTGAAATGAGAATTGGTTTGGCGGATGTTGGTATGGACAGAAAGTTGCTGCACGAGTTGTTTGCTTTGCATTTGTGACTAGTATTGAATCCAAACTGCACTTTGTTTCACTTTGTTGGCCTCGCTTGTTTACTTCACTTGTTGATTTTTCACTTGCACCTTGTCGGTCCAAGTGATACTTCGCTTGTTTCCCTCCTCTGTGTCTCAACCGTGTCTATTTATAGGCATCTTGACCCAGGGAGGACGCGTGGTGGGACTATGTAGCGTTGCCAGTACTTTTCCACGCGCCAATGTTTGCCGTCCAAAACTTTTCATTGATTTCTTTTATCTTCGGCCTTCTTGGACCGCTCGCGCAATGCAGCTCTCCTGTTGCTACGCATGGTGAAATCACGCATACGCTCTCTAGCTTTGCCAACATCCACCCTTATATACTATTTAACAACGTTTAACTTATTCCTAATTTCCCACCCTTTACATATTCTTAAATATATTGATTTATGGTTAAATCCCTCCCTTCTTGAACCTTTTATACTTAAATAAACTTAATAACTATATAAATATATCCCCATTTATATTCTGTTGCAAACGTGCATATATACAGAATAACTACCCAGATTTAATATATCAAATTCACCTGTTCACGCCAAAAAAGGGTGAACAGCGGATAGGAGCGCGGTTGAAACAGAGATGCGAATTGAAGGAGGACGGCCACACTGAAGATCATACGACAAGTGGAAAAAGCTCCATAGGAGCAGTTAGAGTCCGTTTTTCATCTTGAAACCGTACACACGCCCCCACGTTCCACAAGTATTCTATTTTTCCAACTTAAACCTTTTTGTATTGCCAACATATAGTGGCCACCATATACACATTGTTATTGTCACTATCGGTTAATAAAACTTGTGCTGTGTTTAAATCGAAGTTTACGCGTACGGTTTAATTATTTATATTAGAAGCTTTCTGCATATTCTTATTCTTTGCCCCCCCACAAACATTGGTCCTTCGAGCCGGATATGCTTCCTCTCGATCCCAGCATCGCATCGGTGGAGAATCTGATAAGTAGAAAAACTTATAATTCCAATATATCAATGATCACACACATAGCGACTTTTCACTCTAATTTGTATGTACATTCCATGTAATTGTGTCCTGTGCCCTCACCTATCCTGGTGTGATCGCTTATCTTAGCCATCTACTCCATAATATTGCATCATTTCCTACAAAATTTGCATTAAAAATTAACATACATATTTACCACATATATTCACATACATATGCACATACAATTTACATATATTTCCACATACATACATCTATATCACATCACATATCTACATCTACATACACATCCAAATACATCTATATTACATACATATATACACATACCGGCAATCGTGAGTACAAGTCCATGTCCAAGTCCAAGTGCAAGCTGAAAATAAAAGTGCAATTAATTGCTGTGTATCAATTTTATTTGTACATAGCAAATTTATTTCGCGGCAATTTTTGATTTATTATTTTCACGCACTACTTGCACAAAAATTTCGCACTTGTAACTTGTTTCCGGTTTTTTGTGTCCAATTCGATAAGAACGCGCAAAATTAATTTTATTTAAAAATTACAAAGTGGAAAAATTATTCGAAAAGAAATCCCATAGCGGTCACAGTTGTAGAGTGACCATTACTGTGTGAGTTAATCACAGTTCACTATGGGCGGTTAGTTAATTTTGGCGGCATAAAGTCCACACATAGAGCTAGGAGCTTAATTTTTTTTTTTTTAAATGTTACTAATATTTTAGTTTGATTTCGGATTTTTTTTAGTCAATTTGACTACGCCTTTATTTTCCGCCCCTTTATAACACCAGCACTTGTACAAAAATTTCAATTTTTATTATAAAGCAAAGCATACAAATAGAAAAATAATATTTTACCATGTTTTAACAATATTCCAAACTTAAAAAAACAAAAAATTATTTAATAATCTTCTTCATCCAAAACAAAACAATTCTCATGTTTGTCATCGCTTTCGGTGTCTGATTCGGTGTCATCATCATTTAAAAAATTGTATGAACTCAGCTCTGATGTTGGATTCTCTAAAAGGTTTATAACTTCTATTGGAAGCGGTTTCTTTTTCAAATTTTGCAGCCTCTTATTTATATAGAAGCTTGATATTAATGGATCAGTTGAGTCCATGGCTCTATTAAAAACGTCAGCCATATTACTTAATCTAGAATTTTTTTCTGGCGGTCGGTCCATTTTATAATGTTTGTAACGAGCTTCTGATGCATTTTCACCCAAACATCCAACTGGAACTATACACAAATTTATAATGTCTGCTCCGTGAACTAATATTTTATGTACAGTTGGAGACATTGGGTACCACGGATATCTTTTCATATATAGATTAAAAGTGTCTTTACAAAACTTTACTTTTTTGGGCTGATTGAGAATTCACACGATATTGCTATTAATATATAGTAAAATTTATTCAAAATGACCTCATCAAACAATGTTATGGATGCAAACAGTTTTGTATTTGCAAAGATTCGTCTCGCCGTGTTACCATCATTGCTGTTTCCACTTGCGTTCTGATTCGGTATGCTAATATGCAAACCCATTACCTTCCATACTGTTTGCTGAATTTCCTTCTTTCTTATCATCATTTTATTTTTATCATCGCCTTTGATGTGCCAGGTCTTTATATCCATACGGTACGATATATTCATGACGAATTCCATAAATCGAATCCATGCATGTAATGGACTTACGCCGTATTTTAAAGAGCCAGGTTGAGGTCGAAAGGTTTCAGAATTAAAATCTGTGATTTCGATAAGTCTCTTGGGATTTACGGCACAGATTGGGTAACATTGATTGGATTTTTGTACCAGTTATGAAGTTTAATACCTTTCCATCAATTAATGACATATATGTTTTAAAATCCACAGAAATATTTTTAGGTTGCCATTTGAACTTTTCCAATTTCGCTACTTGCATATCTAAATTTTCTTTTTCGCATAAGATTTTTGCGGAGCTCTCTTTCGCGTATTCAATTTTTAAAGGCCTGCAAAATCTTACTGACTGTGGGCTTCTATTTAACCATATTACGCGATTTAAACGAACAGCGATTGATCTAAGAAATCAGGTTCATCTGAATCAAATTTTTGTTTATATGAACTTTTACTTTTTCTAAAACATTATTTTGTAAGGTCAATATTCGTTCAGCTGTTTAGCAAATCCTTTGCCACAGTTTCGAAATACTAATTCCCCTGACGGTCTGCATTGCAATTTTGTAGATCTTATTAAGTCGTACCCGGGACATATATTGCAGCTGTGCGCCTTGTTGAGTTGTGTAAAACTGATATATTGCTGCTTTGTGAAATTATTCTCCAATAAAAAAGCTAATGCTTCAATATTATAAATGCGATCTGGTCCCGCTTGATTTTTTATTGCGGGATTTACAACATTTTCCTCAGTCATTACATTTCGCAATACGCCAACCAATTTATTTTCATTACTTATACGGGCAGATCAGAGGCGGCATGCAAAAATAAGGCAGTGGAGCAATCATTTTGAACGGCAACTTCTGATGCCATTTGCCTTCGTAGTCTAGGCCCGGCCCGGTATATCCTACTTTTCGACGACTTGGCGACGATGGCTTAGCAGTATCCTCCACATCATTTTTTATTTTCATACATTTTGCAAACCATTCTGTGTGAATTGACTTGAATCACTGAAGATTTCGATTGTATTTGCAAAAGTATCGTTTTATATAATATTCAAAATTAGTCACTTTTGCCATAATTTGCTGTATGTTTGATTTGTTCAAATTATCTTCATTTATTTCTTTCATTATGGTACGCTGTGACAGCATCAGCATTGCGATTGTTGTTGTTCCAAATATCAACAAGCGTGTTGTTGTTGAACGTAAAGGAAACTTTAAGTGCAATTTTTTTAAAAGGAACAAAAAGGAGCAAAAAAATGATTACTACAATAAACTAGACACATTCGTTAGTAACTTGCCATTTTTAGTTGCATGTTTTGATATGCACTTTTCAAGAAATACTCCACGGAACACAATTAAAATTGTTAGATTTTTGCTAAAAATATACAATCAACAATAACACTGGACATTAAAAAACCACGAACATGTATACACATTTATCGTAAACAAAAGATTCTAAATAACTTGAGCTTTGCTATCCATATTATACTTATTAATTTAAACGAAACCAATAATAATTTAAGCACTTTCAACAGCATGAAATGTTTCGCGCCAATTTATATTATTGCGAGCTTCAACAGATAAGCTGGATTTGAAGGGCAGCCACAAAAAGAAAGTTGCCACCCGATAAAAAATTGTTTTTCAGCTAACTGAAGTGTTTACTATTAATAAAAAATAACATTTTCTTAATATTTCACCATAAATTTTATGACTTTATGCCGCCCATTATGAAAAATCGCCCACAGTGCAATGGTACAATACCCTCACAAATCAAAGTAAAATAATTCCGAGTGAATTTTTAATGAGAATTAACAAAATAAAAATGAGAAATTAATTAAAACTAGAAGGATGGGCTAACTTCGGCCATGCCGAAGTTCGGATACCTTTGCAAACTGTTCTTATCAATAACATATAAATTACCAGAATTATAAGAAAGTATATGAAACTAATCATGCACATGGCTCCACACTCATGGTTAAAACACAACAGACACATTTTTATATATACCAAACTTACATATACCAAATTTTGAGTGAATCGCTCTTAAAATAATCAAGATTTTCATTTAAAACCAGTTATTTGGCCGATCGTTGCTATGGGAGCTATATGATATAGTGCCCCGATTCTGATAATTATACCAAATTTAGTGATAACCGCTTTTAAAACAACCAAGTTATTGCTCGAAATCCATATTCATGACCGATCGTTCCTATGGGAGCTATATGATATAGTCATCCTATCGGACTGATTCCGATATATACAATGCCTGCAGCAAAAGAAGCCTAGTGCAAAATTTCAGCTCTATAGCTTTTAGGGTCTCGGAGGAGATTGCGTTGATCCAGACAGACGGACAGACGGACAACGGACAACGGACAGACGGACATACGGACAGACGGACAGGGCTAAATGAACTCAGCTCATCGTGCTGATCAAGAATATATATACTTTATATAGTCGGAGATGCTTCCTTCTATGCGTTGCAAACTTCTGACCAAAATTAATATACCTTATGCAAAGGTATAAAAACGGAATAAATATAATAATAATAATTAATTAATTAAAATAAAATATTTTTCCACGTTTCAAAAAAATATTTAATCCAAAAAAATATTTGCCACAGTTTAAAAAATTATTTAATCCAAAAAAAAGGTATTTCCACATTTCAAAAAATATTTAATTAAAAAAATATTTTTTCGGATTCAAAAAAGTTTACAATTTCAAAAATTTTTAAATAAATCCGAGGGCCGATCGAGTAGTTTCGGCATTTGTGTGTTCGTGACAAAATTATTAACACACAAAAAAAGCTTTTATCCGTTCCGGAACCGGATACGCGCCCAATAATTAGTCACGACTCACAAAAGTTCCTCCCAAGTCCAATTAATTCTCCATTAATTCTCATTATTTTTTCTTCCTATTCGCATGTATCACACAATCAATCTAATTTAATAAAATATTTTTATTTATTTATTTATTGATTTTATCCGTTTTTGAAATATCTTGACGGCATCCAATCCGCCCCATACAGTCCACTCGGGTCAGGTTCCTTGACCACACGATATCTTTCCATTCCGATCATGCCCATTGATCCTGCTAAAAGCAGCAACAAATCCGATCATCTCGCATTGCCTCGCCGCATTGTATCGCCATCCACACCGCCGGCCAAAGTAAAAGTACCGCGCGTCACAGATACTACCGTATCATCGCCATCCTCCCCGGCTCTACTGCACATCGGTTTTCCACACGTACTCCCTCGCCCACGCTGTCCGACTCCAGCTCGCTTTCGATTCCGCGCGTCACTGTTTCCGCTCCCGCGTCGAGAACTTTAACCAGGACCGAGTCTTAACGACTACTCGACGCAGCCACCATGTCAATGAATCATTTTATCGCCGCTTGTGACAGTCTGACCGTTTTCGAGGTCAACACCATGGGCTGAGAATCCATTTGGATCAAACGAAGGTCCTCTGGAGCAGAATCGAGTCCGAGTACATGGCATGTACCGCCCTTATAGCTGATGGGAGCGAGGAGAGCCGCGCCGATTCAATGACCGATAAATCGTAATATAAATACGCATATATGGTGTATGTTCGGTGCGGCACAAGTTTGGGAGAACGTATTGAACAAGTTCAATCGTCTGGAAGCAACTTCCGTGCCCCAAAACGTTTAGGTCTCTCGCGAACACCACGCACAGCCAGGCTACCGTCTGCCTCCTTGTGAGGTTGACGTGTACACGAGAGATTACAATCAATGGCCCACGTTCTGTGATCTCTTTACGGCCATGTACATAAACAATCCGAGATTGGCGCCAGTGGAAAAACTGTACCATCTCGTTTCAAAACGCGCGGCGAGGCAAAGGCGATCGTGTCGAGCTCACCCCTCACTAATGGGGGCTTCCAAGCGGCTTGGGAAAACTTGCAGGCCCGTTTTGAAAACAAAAAGGCAGCTCGTGGCCAATCAGACGAAAATACTCTTGAACCTCCCTACGGTTGTCCATGAGACTTGTGGGGCCTTGAAGGAGCTGCAAACTACCATCCAAGGGTGCTTGACCACGCTCACACGATCAGGAGTCAGCACTGACAATTGGGATGTCCTCCTGGTGGCACTTTGCACCTCTAAATTGCCTAACGCCACCATTGCCTTAGGGGAACAGTCCATCCCCAACAAAACAGCTCTTTCTTCGTGGGCCGACCTAAACAGGTTCCTGATCGACCGTTATCGCGTTCTGGAGACTCTGAAAGATCGTCGTTCCGCTCCAGTCTCCCAGGCCCTTTCCAACGTAGTTCGCAGACCGGCGCCACAAGCGAAATTTCAGGCGCTGAACACTCAAATCCGTGTCAATCAGGTCTCCTGCAAGCTGTGCGGCAGAGAGAACCATCCGATTCGCCTCTGCCCAAAATTTACATGCATCCCCGTCCAAGATCTATCGGCTGTAATCAAGCAACAAAAGTTGTGCCTAAATTGTTTTGCACGCGGCCATCAACTACGGGAATGCCCCAGCGCCCATAGCTGCCACATCTGTAAAGAACGTCATCACACGTTGCTACATCGCGTCTCCGCCTCCGTGGTGGCGACACCCAATGCGCAGCCACCGGCGACCTCCGTAAACTCAGATTCCGTTAAACGACCCACATCCAGTCAGAACATCCAGAATTTCTTTGTAACCTCAACGAGCTTCCTTTGGCAGATCCGCTATTCCACAGACGCTCCCCCATTGACATAGTGATCGGCGTGGATCTTTTACCCCATATTTTGGGAGAGCGGATTAAAAGGACATCTACGGCTCCCTCTTCGGCCTGGAAACTATATTCGGCTGGGTTCTCTGCGGGCCCATGGCAGAATCATCCGGTGCGCCCAGTCATATTTTTGCCACTCAGACATCCGTCGCACCCACCAATTCCAACTTGCATCTTCCAGCAAGACACACACATGAACTCTCCCGCCCTCTTAAGGATCCAAGAAGCAACAATCACCCCAGATCCATCACCAAAGGCTCCTTCCAGTCTCCTGCAGCATCTTGGCGCTCCAGCTTGGAAGAAGGACGGCCACACTGAAGATCATACGACAAGTGGAAAAAGCTCCATAGGAGCAGTTAGAGTCCGTTTTTCATCTTGAAACCGTACACACGCTCCCACGTTTCACAAGTATTCTATTTTGCCAACTTAAACCTTATTGTATTGCAAACGTATAGTGGCCACCATATACACATTGTTATTGTTACTATCGGTTAATAAAACTTGTGCTGTGTTTAAATCGAAGTTTACGCGTACGGTTTAATTATTTATATTAGAAGCTTTCTGCATATTAGAATTCTTTGCCCCCCCACAAACATTGGTTCTTCGAGCCGGATATCCTTCCTCCCGACCCCATCATCGCATCGGTGTTTTTCGTATAATGGGCGTAGCGATAAGGCGCCTTGCCCGAGGTTATGTAATTCATACATAAGAGTAGGTTCGTCTCTACTGTCCGAACAGCTCCGAATGAGAGCTTCCTTTATCTCATCCCAAACTAAACCTGCTCCAGCATCTATAATAGCCTCGTTTGCTGGGCCCTCAATTTTGTTTCTGATAGCCCTAAGTAGCATCTGTCCATATGGGGTTTTAACGGTTCCTCTTATAAGGAGGAGAATCTCTTTAACGTTACTCACAAATTCTCCTAAGGTTTTAGGATTACCATTATAAGATGGTAAAAACCTGATTGCATCAGGGATTTTTAATGAAGACAGTATGTCTGTATGAAATATACCCTCTTGGTTAAGGGGTGGCGAATTGGAACCTGATGTCATGGGTGTAATGTCGTCCAGTCTGACTACTGGTTGGTCTTCCCTAATATCGGATAACCTATTACTAAGACGAGTTCTGTTTTTGGTGTTTGGAATTAAGTTCTTTACCGTTTTTAATGTAGCCATTTGCTCCTAACAGCGACTGCTACTAATTAATTTCTCAAATCTTTTGTTTTGTTATAAATGAAGAATTAGATGATTATTAGTTTGTAAAACTTATGTATATGTGTGTCTTATAGTAGTTAATTTTGCTTGTGTTTGCTTTGTGTTTTGTTGTGTGTTATTGTGTTTTGTTGTGTTGTGTGTTATTGTGTTTTGTTGTGTGTTATTGTGTTTTTTTATTTTATTTTTTTTTTTTTTTTTTTTGGTTTTAATAGATTGAATTCTATTGACTTCTGCTGCGTGGAATCTGCGGTCGTGTTTTTTGTGTGGTGAAACGAGTAAATCCTTGGTGATTGTAAAATTTATCTGTATAGATAAAAGTAATTAGTAATTGTTGAAATCAAAATTAAAACATATAAATATATAAATACAGCATGGCAATAATTTTAATCTTGTTTTATTGTGATCTTAGTTTGCATTGTTTTTTTTTTTTATTTATATATATATATATATATATATATATATATATATATATATATATATATTTTTGCATATATATGTAGATGCCTTTAGGTATTCTTTGATTGTCTTCGATTAGGTAAGTCGCCTGAAATACCAAATCAAAAAAATACAACCATCTGAAAATATTTCATTTGGTTTTTTTTTTTATTAAATTATTATTATTTTGTATAGTTATGCATATGTACGTATATACCTTTATAGATATTCTTTTGGTTGTCTTTGATTTGGTTAGTCGCTCTGAAATACCAAATCAAATAAATACAACCATCTGAAAATATTTGATTTGGTTTGTTTTTTTTTTATTAAATTATTATTATTTTGTATCATTATGCATATGTATGTATATGCCTTTATAGGTATTCTTTGATTGTCTTTGATTTGGTAAGTCGCCTGAAATACCAAATCAAATAAATACAACCATCTGAAAATATTTCATTTGGTTTTTTTTTTTTTTTTTTTTTTAAATTATTATTATTTTGTATAGTTATGCATATGTACGTATATACCTTTATAGATATTCTTTTGGTTGCTTTGATTTGGTTAGTCGCTCTGAAATACCAAATCAAATAAATACAACCATCTGAAAATATTTGATTTGGTTTTTTTTTTTTTATTAAATTATTATTTTGTATCATTATGCATATGTATGTATATGCCTTTATAGGTATTCTTTTGATTGTCTTTGATTTGGTAAGTCGCCCTGAAATACCAAATCAAATAAATACAACCATCTGAAAATATTTCATTAGTTTTTTTTTTGTTCATTAAAATAATATTATTTTGTATAGTTATGCATATGTACGTATATACCTTTATAGATATTCCTTTTGATTGTCTTTGATTTGGTAAGTCGCCCTGAAATACCAAATCAAATAAATACAACCCTCTGAAAATATTTCATTTGGTTTTTTTTTTTTTTATATAAAATTATTATTATTTTGTATCATTATGCACTTGTATGTATATGCCTTTATAGGTATTCTTTGATTGTCTTTGATTTGGTAAGTCGCCCTGCAATACCAAATCAAATAAATACAACCATTTGAAAATGTTTAATTCGTTTTTTTTTTTTTTGTTTTTGCTTATTATCAGACATACGTATGTAGAAATTTTTGTTTTTGGCCACTTGGATTCATAAGTCGCCCTGAAATATAAACCCAATTGCAGCAACTTCAAACTTTATTATCATACATGTTGTGTGTTTCTGAGTATGTCTACAACTGTCGTCTACTATTCTGTCGCACAGACGTCAAAATCGGACCGCAGCAAGTGTTTTGACGTGGACTCATACTGCACATAAACACTTTGATATATTTTTTTTTTTTTTTTTTTTTTTTTTTTTACAAAATAATAAGTATACTCCTGTTTAGTAGGTTCCTTAAATTTCGACTGCGCCAGTTACCAATCGGTAAAATCCAAAGTGCAATTGTCCAACAAGGGATCAAGGAAAAAAAAAAAGGAATTGGTTTACTGCTACTTTTATTTCACTTTTATTAGCTTTGCACGTGTTTTGAAACTAGAACAATAAAGTGAATTGAAGGCCACGATGTCCAATCATGGTCTGAACCTATTAGCATCATGACGCTCCTTTTATACTGTTTCTTACAGCATTGGAATGCACTCTGATTTGAACAGTTATAATTTAGTAACCAAGGTCAGAGACAAATTGGCTCTCTTCTAATTGTTCTGCTATATATGTATGTATGTGTAATAATACATACATATATAACGTTTACTTACTGATGTACGTTCATCAAAATAAAGTAAAACCGAGCTTTAAGTAAGTTGCATTTTATTTATGACCGTATAGTCGCTTGGTTACTTAAGAACTAAAAGTACAGAGTTTGGTCTCGCGTTTTGAGACTCCAAATATTAAAGTATATAAGAGTGTGAGTATATACATAAGTGCAATATGATCTGAGCATTTTGGGACTCTAAATATTAAAGTATATAAGAGTGTTAGTATATAAGTGCAATATGATCTGGGCATTTTGTTTATGAATTATAAGTGCAATATGATCGAGCAATTCGTGGGTCTAGGATACAAGTCGTAGATAGGTTTGGCGTTTAAAGTTAATTCTATAACGTCACTCTTCCCTTCTTTATTTTCGAGTGCGTCCTCGTGCTCTTTTAACTTTATTATTGTTTTTTACTTGAAAAATATGTTTCTACAATAAAATTGAATTTTGAATAGAGCATAAATTATTTTCAGAAAAATGATTACGGTTAGTATTGAATATGTTATTATTTTAAATTGATTGCTTTCCTGTTGTCCAACCCAGATTGCATTTTTCGTTTCAATGTTTGATAATAAAGTAATTTTGCTTATATTATTTTTCAAAAATAGTGGGTATGTATAGTCTGAAAATGAATTTGATACAGATAATTGGTTTATTTCTAAAGTACAATTATAAATTTTGATGATTTGATTGCCTTCAATTTTTGGTTTATTCTTTTCACAATCTTGGTTTATTTTGGTTTTGCTTAAATTATAGGTAATTATAATATGTAAATTTCTTTTGTATTTTTTATTTAACCAGGCTGATGTTTTTATGTTTAGTAATATTCTAGCGTCAATATTTTTTAGCTCATCATAACTCAAAAGTTTCGGGTTAAATATACCTAGTCGGGTTAATTACAATTAGTCCAATAAAGATTCCGAAGAGTCCTGTAAGGTGTGAGATTTAGTGTATTTTAATTTTTTATAATCACTATAGTGTCTTTGGAAGATTCTGCCTCTTTTCTTATTCTGATAGTGCTTATTATCAAGTTTCTTAGTATCTGCAAGTTCTTCGTATGGCAAATCTGTTTTCTTATTCATCTTTTTTTGTGGAAATTTGGGTTTACCTCTAAAGTTGGTAATCTTTTCTTGTTAAGTTTATTAATTCTATCCTCTTTTATTTTTTGAGTGTTTATTTCTTTAATTTTAATGCAAGACAGTGCATCTGCCACATTGTTTTCTTTGCCCGATATATGTTTTATATCGAAATCATATTCGTTTAATTTTATTTTATATCGCTGCAATGGTTTGTGGTCACTATCTATTTTAAAATGTCTACCGTAGAGATAGGGGCGGAAGTATTTGGTAGCCCATACGATAGCTAATAATTCTTTTTCAATGGTCGAATAGTTGACTTCGTGATCATTCAAAGTACGACTTGCGAAGCATATCGGTTTACCAATCTGCGAAAGCACGGCACCTATCGCAAAGTCACTGGCATCTGTTGTTAACACAAATTCTTTATTAAAGTCTGGTCTGGCTAATATTGGGTCTGATACAATTAGTGCCTTTAGTTTGTTAAAGGATTCCTTGTATGCGTTATTATTTATGTTTATGACACTTCCCTTCTTTAAGAATGTTGTCATAGGTTTTGTTATTTTGGCAAAGTCTTTAATGAACTTGCGATAGAATCCGCACAGTCCAAGAAATGCTTTTATCTCTTTTTGAGTTTTGGGAATAGGATACTGCTCTACGACTCTGATTTTTTCCGGGTTTGCTTGGATACCCTGATCATTAATTACATGACCTAAAAATTTTGTTTCTTTTTTTAGGAATTCGCATTTACTGAGGCGAATCGTCAGGTTAGCTTCTTTTAATTTTTCGAAAACTTTTCGGAGACTTACGATATGTTCTTGAAGAGAGGTTGAAAATATAATTATATCATCGAGGTAGACAAGACAATGTTCACCCAAGATGTCTTTCAACACTTCATTCATAAGTCTTTGAAAAGTTGCAGGTGCATTTTTTAGACCAAATGGCATTCTTGTAAATTCATAGAGACCTGTTTTGGTTCTGAACGCTGTTTTCTTGATGGAGTTTTCTTCCATCGGAATTTGATGAAAACGTTTTGCTAAGTCTAAGGTTGTAAAGTACTGACATCTACCTAGTTTGTCTAGCAATTCATCAATATTTGGCATGGGAAACCTATCTGATATGGTTACCTCATTCAGATTCCGATAGTCAATGACTACACGAAATTGTTTTTTTCCTGTTTCATCCTCCTTTTTTGGTACCACCCATATCGGGCTGCAATATGAGGAATTGGATTTTCGAATTATGCCTTGATTAAGCATTTCTTCAATTTGTTTATTTACTTCTTCCTCATGAATTTGAGGGTAAGGGTATGGTTTTTTATAAACGGGCTCTTCTGTTGTTGTTTTTATGGTGTGATATATTTTATGTGTACTTTTAAGAATTTTGGTCTCCTTAAATTTGAGCGATTCAAATTCTTTTATTATTGCATGTAAGCCTTTTTTTTCCTCTAAATTAAGGTGAGAATCTCGAATATCATTACAAGTAATAAGTTCTTCAAAATCGCTAATCTCATCGGCTTTTGCTAACATTAAAATTTCTTCGTAAGTATTCGGTACAATATGAATCATTTTAAACGTAATATCGTTTAAAGTCACCGTCTCAGACTCGTAATCAATTTTCGCTCGACACGCCTTAAGTACGGGACCACCTAATAATATATCATACCGTTCGGAAAAATTGTCAATGTGAAAGGGATGAAAATCAAAAAGTTCGATCACCTTCCACAGAATATATTCATTTAGGGTTTTACGGCCTTTTATAGTTTGTATTTGAATTGCCTTGTCTGTGAAAATTTTATGACCTAAATTGGTCTTTATTAAATTTACACTACTGCCTGAGTCAATGAGACAGTTGTAAATTTTTCCCTCAATTTTGATTTTAATGACTACTGTTTGGGTTTGTCGTCCGAGGCTAATTGATGAAAATCCGAATCTTCATTTGAAAAATTTTCAGTAGTGTCCATCGGTACGTTGGATTGTTTTGATTGACCGCTAACATTTTCTATCTGTCTGTTTGAATCAAATTGGTTTTGTCGCGAGTTCTGAGTACGCTTATAGGGTTGTTGATACCCTGATTCTGTTTGGTTTGTGAAGAATGTGGTTTTTCATAATGTGTATTATTGTTATAACTATTCTGATTTTGGTATATTTGTGAAGAATGTGGTTTTTCATGGTATGTATTATTGTTAGAATAATTTTGATTAAAATTCTTATTGGAGACGTTTCGATTAGTATTGTAATTACGTTGGTAATTAGTGTTAATGGGTAAATAAACTGCATTTGAAACTGGATTTCTGAAACTTTTTGAGTTATTTTGAGGCTTTAATCTGTATTCAAAATCATAAATTTCTTTTTCTATGGCTGCTTGTCGCAGACCTGATATTGTGCTGGTGTCATCATTTTTCATTCTTAATTGTAATTCAAATGGAACTTGTTCCGAAATAACTTGCTGAATGGCTCTATCCATTAGCTGAGTGTACATTGATGTGTTAGATTCGTCATTCTCAAGAGTTAATTTGTCAATAATATCATATGATAATAAAGTTAAATAATCTACTAGCTTACGAATTCATCCTCTGTATTCGGCCTTTGAGATGCGGTTCACCAGAACCGGTAATGGAGTCCAATTTTTGAAATTGTTGATGAGTAGTGTTTTTAGTTCCACCCAGGTTAAAGGTTGATACCTCATAATTAGGAGGTGGGCATTTCCCGAAGTTAGCTGCTTAATATTTTGGAAAATTCTGGTCTGCTGCTCCGAGTTCATCGTTGGGTACGCCGATAAAAGATGTTCAATTTGGTTTAAAAATTGGGCCAGCTTTCCTTCGCCGTTAAATCGCTCGATGGAATTTAGGGAATATAACAAATCCCATAGGGCATCAGGTGATAGGGATACAACGCCTTCCTGTTCGTTCGGCATGATGAAGATTTTTTTTTTTTTTGTTTTTTGTTGATTTTTATATATATATTGTTATATTGTTCCGCACGAAATATGTTATGAGTCACTGTGCATATATTTATTTATATTTGTAATATTTTTTTTTAAAAAAAATTGTGACTTCGCATTTGCACACACAATTTATATTTTCCAATGTATAAGGATTGCAGGGATCAAAAGATTTGCAATGCCCGGACATATACACTGTTCGTAGTGATTTTAATTCACTACCTAGTATTTCTATTGTCCAAAGGATCAATATTTAATCGAAATACTAGATTAAACCCTTAAGAGCGATGGGTTTGTTTTCGCGGATAATTATCAGAGGTAACTTTAACACAGTTACTTATTTAATTATCCTACCGACTGCGCCAATAACGTTTACTTACTGATGTACGTTCATCAAAATAAAGTAAAACCGAGTTTTAAGTAAGTTGCATTTTATTTATGACCGTATAGTCGCTTGGTTACTTAAGAACTAAAAGTACAGAGTTTGGTCTCGCATTTTGAGACTCTAAATATTAAAGTATATAAGAGTGTTAGTAACCCTTTTTGACATAAGTGCAATATGATCTGAGCATTTTGGGACTCTAAATATTAAAGTATATAAGAGTGTTAGTATATAAGTGCAATATGATCTGAGCATTTTGTTTATAGAATATAAGTGCAATATGATCTGAGCATGGTTCTTAAAAATGTTTGATCAGCAATTCGTGGGTCTAGGATACAAGTCGTAGATAGGTTTGGCGTTTGAAGTTAATTCTATAACGTCACTCTTATGTATGTTCATATAACACTATTACTTACTTTATACATCCACTTCCCTTTTTTTTTTTTGTTTATTGTTCGGCGTTTTGAGGGGCTGAGATGGTAACTCGGGCGTCAGTTCTATAACGTTGCTACAGATGCCTTAATTTTGGTCACGCTGCCTCCAGGTGCATGACACTACTGATCGCTCTAACTGGTGTATCAAGTGTGGGCAGTCCGGCCACAAAATCGCTTCATGCCAAAACAAGCCAAACTGCTTTAATTGCGTAGCATACAAGAGATCGGATGTGGAACATATAGGGAGGAAGCAAAAGCTGCCCTAACTAACGCCCTGACCTACACCATCAGCCACAGAATGAAGATCTTTACAGTTGAATTTAAAACCACTTCAGCGGCCTATGACCCTTGAAGCAGACAGAGAACTCAATGTTGATTTAGCTATTTTAAGCGAGCTCATAGAACTGGTTCAGGTAATAACTGGGCAGTCGACAAAACTGGAAAAGCTGCAATTTTGTCTTGGTGGCAATATCGCCCCAATTATGGAAGCTACCTACTCTGGGCAAGGATCTGGTGTCAGAGTTAAAACTGGCGATACTTTCTTAGATAATTAGTTGCTATGCTGCTCCCAGCCTACGACACTGTGACTATGAAAATTTGGTGGATAGCATTGCAAAGGATGCTAGAGGGAAAACAGAAGCTGCTGATTGCGGTCGATTTTAATGCCTGGTCAGTGGAATGGGGCAGCAACTCCACCAACGCCAGGGGACTGCTGGACGCTATGACCGCTCTGGACCTAGTTATGCCCAACTCTGGGACGGAACACACTTTTAGTCGCGCTGGGTATGGCTCTATCATCGATATAACTCTCGCTAGCAGCAATTTATCCCAGTATGCGACATGGAGTCTTTGCAGCTACTATACTGGTAGTGACAATCAGGCCATAATATGTAATTTAGGCGGACGGCAATCCCAAACTCCACAGCGGCGGCACACTAATGCCAAAATGTATAGAACGGATTCGTTCAACACAAATTTATTTGCCTCAGCCCTGACAATTCCTCAACTGGAAGGCGATGCAGCCAGCAGCTCACGCGTTTTGATGGAAGCAGTGATGCAGGCCTGTGACTCCAGTATGTCTATCCGAAGGGGTTACAGCAAGCACCGTGCTCCAGTTTATTGGGGGAACGAAAACATCGCCGATGCCAGGAAAAAGTGTCTGAAAGCCAGACGATGCTACCAAAGGGCCAGAGGCAGACCTAACTTCCAACTCCTGCAACAACTTTACGCTGCAAAGAGAGGCAACCTTAAAAGACAAATTACCGCCAGCAAACGCCACGCCTTTCTGGATCTCTGCGACTCAGCAGATAACGACATTTGGGGATTGGCTTATAAGCTAGCACTCAAGAAACTACGGATCCATTGCCAGTCTTTCTTTGAATGCTCCGTCTGCCAACTTCACCTGTTTTTTTTCGCTTTTGTTAAATGGTCTTTATACCCTGTACCCATAGGGTAAAAGGGTATATTAAAGTCGCTAAAATGTATGTAACAGGCAGAAAGAAGCATTTCCGACCCAATAAAGTATATATATTATTGATCAGCATCAATAGCCGAGCTGATTGAGACATGTCCGTCTGTCTGTCCGTCCGTCTGTTCGTCCGTCCGTCCGTCTGTCCGTCCGTCCGTATGAACACGTGGGTCCAGAGACTACAAGAGCTAGAGCAACCAAATTTGGTGTCAGCATTAGTGTGCAGTCAACGCAGGTTAAGTTTGTTTCAAATTTTTGCCACGCCCACTTCCTCCCCCGCAATTGAGGAAAAACGAATAACTAGAGTTATATTAAAGGTAGAGCAATTTTATTTGCCACACCCATTAATACGGCCAAAAGGTATCAGCTGACCAAATTTCATTAAAAGCGGACAACAAATATCGAAGATATATCTATGTACAATTTGTACTAAAATGCCCACTGCGACATTGCGTAGTAAGTGCGATCGAGATAGCATGCGTTCGTTATCGGCCAATTTGAAGGAGTTTGATTTTATAAAGCTTCTCTAATTGGTGCAGGGTATACTCAAAGTCGGCAGGGACGACTTCCTTGCTTCATTTGACCATATTTTCGATCCATAGACAGTTTTGATCCGACTGTTCATTTTTGCTGCGATTATCCTGTATCCTTCTGTATGCTTCCAATTATTGCCTTGACAATGCATCTGCCACGACATTTAATTTTCTTTTTGCGATATGTTATTTCAAAGTCATACGTCGCTGCAACTCCAATGCCCATCTTGTAATCCGCCCTGTTGGACTTTCGATGCTATTCAGCCATTTCAGTGCCATGTGATCAGTAATGAACTTGAAATGATATCCTTCTAAGCATGGCTTCAACTTCCTTTTTATAGCCCATACTATTGCTAGACATACCCTTTCTGTTGCTGAATAGCTTTTGTTCCTCAGGATTCAGAGGTCTGCTGGCGTATGATATAACTTGTTCGCCCTCCTCTGTACCTTGAGTCAGAATTGCCCCTATGCCATAGTTATATAGTGTCAGTTTGTAATACAAAATATTTTCGGAAAGTCTGGGCATGTCAAAACTGGATCTGCCACCCACCAACATTTTGATTTACCATATCAATCGCATCCTGGTGTTTTCCCCTTCCCATACCCATTTTGCATTTTCTTTTTAATAGAGAATTTAATGGCTGTACTAGGGT
>JAEIGI010000187.1:0-51577 GCA_018903615.1 Drosophila neocordata
GACCACACTGCACTGGGCATTTCAGTACAAAATCTATATAGAAATATCTTTGATATTTTTTGTACGATTTTAACGAAAATTGGTCAGTAGATACCTTTTGATGTGTGCCAAATAAAAATACGCTACTTTTTTTTATATTACACTAGTTATTCGTTTTTCCTGAATTTCCGGGGCGGCAGTGGGCGCGTCGAAAATTTGAAACAAACATAATCTGCGTAGACACTACTAACACCAAATTTGGTTGTTCAAGCTCTTGTAGTCTCTGAGATCCACGTGTTCATACGGATATCACAATATATATTCTTGATAAGCATCAACAGGCAATTTCGTATGAGCACGTAGATCTCACAAACTATAAGAACATGATCACAACCACCCATTATTAACTACCCGTCAAATTTATTTCCAAGTGCCTTACATTCTTATTTGGCACACTTGATAATGTGCCACAAAGTAACAGCTTAAAAAATTGTATATTGTGAATAAGCAAGATATAGCATGGTTTCGTTGCTGCAGCTTGTGAGGAGAATTTCGGTTTGAATTAATGGCAAATTTAAAAGTGTTTGAACCTGAATCAATCTGCAGCTTGAAGTCTCTGTAAAATATCTTTCAAAATTCTGTTACGTGTTATAGTCGTCGTTCATATTAAGCCAAGCTTAAACTTTTTTTGCATGCATTCTTATCAGCAGAAAGAGAAAGGTAAATAATGTGCAGTTTGCTTTACACTTCTTTTTCGTACAAACTTTTAAGGGGATTGTGCGATATGTATTTACATATACAGTATAGTATATATATATATTTATATATTTTCTAGAATTTAAACTTTTTCTTTATATTTTTTGTTTTTTTTTAGGCAATATACATTTGATGCAGCTAAGGTGGCTTGTGGAAATGTTGCAGGATTACTGTCATGGACAATGGCCATGGCTAAATACTTTGAGGTTAACAAGGAAGTTCTACCACTAAAGGCTAATCTAGCGGTACAAGAAGCCAAATATCAGAAAGCATCTTCTGACTTAGAGGAAGCGGAGAAATTGTTACAACAAAAAGAAAATGAATTATCTGAGGTACAAAGAACGTTGGAAGATGCAGTTTCTAAGAAAGATGCGGTCCTCAGTGAAGCCAAAAAATGTCAGGATAAAATGGATGCAGCCACAGCCTTGATTGGCGGATTAGCTGGAGAAAAAATTCGATGGACAGAACAGATTGCATCATTTAAAAGTGAAACGGATCGTTTAGTAGGGGATGTAATTTTATTAACTGCATTTTTATCTTACACTGGACCTTTTAATCAGGAATTTAGAAGTGATCTTCAAAATCTTTGGATGAGACAAATTTTTGAAAAAATGATTCCGATATCTGCGAATATTAACATTATAGAAAACTTAACAGACCGATCCCAAATTGGAGAGTGGAATATTCAAGGTCTACCAACCGACGAACTTTCAGTGCAGAATGGAATAATTGCGACAAAAGCAATGCGTTTTCCATTACTTATAGATCCGCAGTCGCAAGGGAAAGTATGGATTAAAAACAAAGAGAAGCAAAATCACTTGATTGTAACAGCCGTAAATCACAAATATTTTCGAAATCATCTGGAAGATTCTGTTAGTATGGGTCTACCTATTATTATTGAAGACGTAGGTGAAGAGTTAGATCCTTGCTTAGACAATTTACTAGATAGAAACCTTCTTAAAGTTGGCACTCAATATAAAATTAAAATTGGGGATAAAGAAGTAGATTGGAATCCAGGTTTTCGATGCTATATTACCACAAAGCTAGCAAACCCTGCATATACACCAGAAATTTTTGCACGAACCTCTATAATTGATTTTACCGTAACTATGCGTGGGCTTGAGGATCAGTTATTAGGTCGTGTCATCCTTACTGAACGAAAAGAGTTGGAGGATGAACGTGTACACTTAGTTGAGACAGTTACTGGAAATATGAAGAAAATGAAAGAGTTGGAGGCCAATTTACTTCATAAACTGTCAACAACACAGGGAAGTTTACTAGATGATGTAACCGTTATTGATGTGCTAAATACTAGCAAAAATACTGCTTTTGAAGTTAAAGAAAAGATTGAGATTGCCAAGGTTACTGAAGCAAAAATAAATGCAGCGCGTGAGGAATATCGAGCTGTAGCCACTCGTGGTAGCGTTCTTTATTTTCTGGTTTGTAGTATGGCTATAGTAAACAATATGTATCAGACTTCCTTGGTTCAATTTTTGGAAAGATTTGATGCATCCATGCATAATTCTGCAAAAACCCATATAACTCAAAAACGAATTAGAAGGATAATAAATTATCTTACATTTGAAATATATCGTTATAAATCTCGTGGACTTTATGAAAAGGATAAATTTCTTCTGGTACTTCTAATGGCTCTTAGCATTGATCGACAGCTCGAGCTTATTACTTTCGACGAGTTCCAAACTTTTATTAAAGGAGGCGCCGCACTAAATCTTAACGACTGTCCAGCTGTTCCATTTCGATGGGTCACAGATGAAACATGGCTCAATTTGGTTCAACTTTCTAATTTATCACCATTTGTTCATATCCTAACCAAAGTAAGTGGAAACGAGAGACCCTGGTTCACTTGGTACAAAAAAGATGCGCCTGAAAATGAAACTATTCCCGATGGCTACCATTCTCTTGACCCTTTCAGAAAAATGTTGCTGGTACGATCGTGGTGCATGGATAGAACCATTGCGCAAAGTAGAAAATATATAGCACACTCATTAGGTGATCGTTTCGCCGAGCCTGTAGTACTCAATTTTGAGGAATTATTATCCGAAAGTCGAGAGCTTATGCCAATGATATGTTTTCTTTCCCTTGGTTCCGATCCTTCCTCAAATATAGAGCTACTTGCCAAAAAAAATGAACTTAAATGCCACCCAATATCAATGGGTCAGGGTCAGGAAATACATGCTCGCAAATTAATTTCAGCTTGCCTCGATGACGGAGGTTGGGTGCTTTTGCAAAACTGTCACTTGGGTCTCGAATATATGGTAGAATTAACTTTACAATTACTGGATCTTGAACTGAAGGGAAAAGATTTTACAGTCAACCCTACATTTCGTATTTGGATAACAACTGAGCCTCACCCAAAATTTCCCATTACACTTTTACAAATGTCGTTAAAATATACTAACGAACCACCAGCAGGCATACGAGCAGGACTAAAACGAACATACACCAATTTGTCGCAGGATTTCTTGGACTATTCGCAATCGCCCTTCTATCTTCCTCTGGTTTATTCGATATCATTTCTTCATACGGTCGTGCAGGAACGACGTAAATTTGGGGCCCTTGGATGGAACATTCCTTACGAGTTCAACTCTTCTGATTGGTATGCAAGTTGTCTGTTTGTTCAGAACCATTTGGACGACCTAGAACAAGAAAAGGGAATAAGTTGGGTTACAGTTCGCTATATGTTAGGAGAAGTACAATACGGTGGTCGAGTTACAGATGATTATGATAAACGGCTGCTGAATACTTTTACTCGTGTTTGGTTTCATGACACTCTTTTTGAAGATAGCTTTCAGTTTTTCAAAGGATATAAAGTTTATAGTTACAAAGAACAAGAGGCTTATTTAAATGCTATTGATGAAATGGTGAACGTGGATCCTCCTCAAGTGTACGGATTTCATTCCAATGCTGAGATAACCTATCAGACGAATACAATGCGGAATATTCTAGAGGAAATAATGTCAATACAACCTAAAGGTAAGTAGTAAATTAGTAGAATCTTATTTATATCCTAGTAAATATCAAACCAGAATCATCTTCGGGGTCTGGAGAGACAAGAGAAGATCGTGTGGCTCGACAAGTGAGGGAAATGTTAAATAAGACTCCTATCCCATTTGATATATTTGATGTCAAGCAACATCTTATAGCCATGGGCGCTACAAGCGCTATGAATATTTTTCTAAGGCAAGAAATTGATAGGATGCAACGAGTAAGCATGCTTTAAATAATAATATCTATAAATTTGTTTACGTATTTAAATTTTAGATTATAGTACTTGTCCGAACCACATTTAAAGATATATTGCTAGCTGTTGAAGGAACCATCATAATGAGTGAAACTTTGCGAGATGCTGTCGACAATATATTTATGGCTCGTATTCCCACTGTATTTAAGCGCGGTAGTTGGGTATCATCTAGTTTGGGTTTCTGGTTTACTGAACTAATAGAGCGTCACACACAATTCTATAACTGGTGTTTTGGAGCCCGTCCAGTAGTTTTTTGGATGTCTGGTTTTTTTAATCCTCAGGGATTTCTTACCGCAATGCGTCAAGAGGTTGCTCGAGCCCATCATGGCTGGGCCTTAGATCAAGTTACTATGCATAATGATGTTCTCAAAGTTGGTCTTGAAGAGTGCAAAAAGTCACCTAAAGAAGGAGTATTCGTTTACGGGTTGTATGTCGATGGCGCAGGCTGGGACAGACGTACTTCACGATTGGTAGAGGCAACAAACAAGGTTTTATTTACATTAATGCCAGTCGTTCATATATATGCTATTTATTCGACATCCGCCAAAAATCCAAAACTTTATACGTGTCCTGTGTACAAAAAAATTAATCGTACAGATTTAAATTATATTTGTCCCCTATGGCTACAATCAAATAAGCAACCAGATCATTGGATATTACGAGGTGTTGCCTTATTATGTGATGTTAAATAATAATAACGTGAATAATAAATAATATAAGAACAAGTAAAGCATATCCAAAAATACCAATAAATTTTTTGTTTTTTAACACATTTGTTTTCTAAATATATTTAAACTAGAAGGATTCTAGTGAAACTCAGTAAACACAATTCTATATATATATTAAACTCACACATCAAATAATCAAGTTATTCATCTAAAACTATTTTTCTGGCGGATCGTTCCTATGGGAGCCTTATGATATAGTGAACCGATTCTGATAAAACTTGACAAATATATTAGAAAGTATATTAAACGGACAAATACCAAATTTTGTGCTAATCCCATTTATTGCTCGAAATCCATATTCATGATCGATCGTTCCTATAGGGGCTATATGATATAGTCAGCCGATTTTCATAAAACTTGGTGGATATGTTATGAAGTACATAAAACTCATAAATACCGATATTTCGTGATATTTCATTGGAAAACAACAAAGTTATTAAGGTTAAAGCTTATTCACGCCCGATCGTTCCTATGGGAGCTATATGATATAGTCATCCGATAGGTGCAAAATTTCAGCTCTTTAGCTTTAAGGGTCTCGGAGGAGAAATTAGGAAAAAGGGCAGGAAATTAATGATTCCACCATGCATAGCAACAGGCAAGTTGAGTTACGCGATTGGCTAAGAAGGCCGAACACAAAAAAAATTGATAAAAAGTTTTAGATGGCAAATATTGATGGAAAAATACTGGCAACGGTACATTATCCCACCACTCCTCCTCCCTTCGTCAAGATGCCTATAAATAGACACGGCTGAGACACGGAAGCGTCAGTTACAAAGCGAAGAAACAAGCGAAGTAATCATGCGAGGTAAACGAATTGAAACGTACAAGTGAGCCAGTAAAGTGAAGTCCTGAAAGCCTGTGTTAACGAGCGCGAGTGTTTAGCAGTTTAGGTATATGTACATAAAATTATTCAGTAAAAATTTTAGAAAAAAAAATTTGAATCTTTTTTCCCAGCACCCCCGCACCATCCTAGAGATTAACCCCCCTGTCTGGTGGACAACGATAACTCAAGATGAGACAAATTAATTTGAAGTTTACAAAAGTTAAGTTAGGTTTTACCAAAACTAATTTATGTTTTACCAAAATTAATTTGGATTCTACCAAAATTAATTTGAATTTCGTACCGACGACCCAAGTCAAGCCTATTATTGGCTGATTCGAAGTCTCAGATTTACTAGCATACAAAGGAATCCACAGTCAACATCCTGTTCAAAGGATAGCAACAGCCTGAGTTACAAGGAATATAAGCGCAGCCTACACTAAGCAATAAAGAATACAACGAAGAAACAAAGACCCACAACCAGAGAAACAACGTCAACCACAAGGATATTATAATAAACAGGATATCAGAAGAAAATATTTGTGACCAGTGAAAAAAATTTTATTCAACCCAGCAAGGATAAATAAAAAAAAAAATAAATAAATAAACTAGTGAAAAAAAAAAAATAATTAACCCAGCAAAGAAAATTTTTTTTAGTTAAAATAAATAAAACAAAATAAATAAATTTCCATTGGTAATAATTATAATCTGAAGTTACAGCCATTTAATATTATTCGACATCCGGGTTAATACCCTAGTCGAAGCAATATTAAATGCGCATGAACATGGAATCACTGTAATGTAGTTTTTATGTAGCACAGTGGTCATGATGCTATTTGTTTAGCATTTCAGGGTCTGGGTAATACCCTAACTGAAATGTTAACAACTGTGCATCTGACTACTTAGTGTCATTTAATATTTATTTCGGTGTCCGGGTAATACCCTAACCGAAATAATATTAAATGTACATGCCATAGTATGTGTGTATCTTCCCCTTTGTACAGTGTCCACCCCAAATGAGCGTCCTTAACATTAATTGTTTAACTTTGTGTCTTTTGTTATGTCAAATAAATAATTATTCCCCACATTTGTCTATATTAGTTTAAAATTTAGAGGTCTCGAGTTTTTCTTACAAATTTTTCTGTAGTTAAAAAGCCCTGGATAGATTGAGATGTAAACCCAGGCTGGAAAACTTCCTTACAGATGGCGACCGAGCAGGGACCTCGAGAAAGATTTTAAATTAGTTAGGCAAGCTTAGTGTAGGGATTAATTTTGTGGATTAAAGCACCACCATATTTATTTGCCATTCAAAATATTATCTGAAAAAAAAAAATTTTATTGCTACCCTATAATATCGAAAAAAATTTAACCAATTATATTATATTATAATATGATCGCATTATATTATATCATTTACTCATGTTCACATATGAAATATTAATTGGGGATGCTTTCTTTATTGGTGCAATATATATATATGATGAAAATAAAATAAAATTTTATAAATATTTTTGCCAAGGTTAACGGTAGGACTACCTTAGAGTCATCGACAGAGTCGCAGCGACAGAGTCACGACAGAATTCAGTGGAACCAAAACCACGTGGCAGAAATACATATGTATATATTTTTATTTTTTTATAATCGACAGAGCTAAACAGGACAGTGTGATGCTAGGTAGATTAGGCAATAAAACCATAGGAAAAAAAATGGAAATATCTGAATTAGAAATAAAATTATAATCGAACATTGACCCTTGCCTTTATGTCTTTAATTCTTATTCCTCCCCCTTTCCCTCCCTTTGTCATGTCAAGTAAATAATTATTCCCAACATTTGTCTATGTTAATTTAAAGTCCAGAGGTCTCGAGATTTACTTATAAATTTTCTGTAAGTAAAGGCCCTGGATAGAGTGAGATTTGTACCCAGGCTGAAAAACTTCCTTACAGATGGCGCCCGAGCAGGGACCTCGAGAAAGATTTTAAATTAATTAGGCAAGCTTAGTGTAGGGATTAATTTTGTGGATTAAAGCCCCACCATATTTATTAGCCCTTCTCATATTATTCATAATATTTGAAAAAAAAATTTTATTGCTACCCTATAATATCGAAAAAAAAAATTAACCAATTATATTATATTATAATATGATCGCATTATATTATATCATTTAATTATATTCACATGTAAAATATATTTTTGGGGATTTTCTTTATTGGTGCAATATATATATGATGAAAAAAAAAAATTTTTATAAATAATTCAATTGTTGCCAAGGGTAACGGTAGGACTACCTTAGAGTCATCGACAGAGTCGCAGCGACAGAGTCACGACAGAATTCAGTGGAACCAAAACCACGTGGCAGAAATACATATGTATATATTTTTATTTTTTTTTATAATCGACACAGCTAAACAGGGTATCAGCAGAGTCACCATAGGAGAAAAAAAAATTTATATATGTATATATTTGAATTTTTTATAAGAACGAAAGAGACAAGCGAGTATAGAAAATTCAACAGTCAAACGGTAGAACTTTTAAAAAAAGTCATCGACAGAGTCCCAGCGACAGAGTCACGACAGAATACAGTAGAACCAAAACCTCGCGGCAGAAATATTTTTTTTTATATCGACAGAGCTAAACAGGGTATCAGCAGAGTCACCCTGGGAAAAAAAAATATATATGCAACGGAATTTCTATACAAGCAAAAGAAACAAGCAAGCATAGAAAATTTCACAATGAACGGTAGAACTATTTTAAAGTCATCGACAGAGTCCCAGCGACAGAGTCCCGACAGATTTCAGTAGAACCAAAACCACGTGGAGTTATTTTTTTTTTTTTTATATCGTCAGAGCTAAACAGGGTATCAGTAGAGTCACCAAAGAAAAAAAAATATATGCAACGGAATTTTCATAAGAATATTTGAAACATAAGCAAGCTGAAAAATTTGCACAAAGTAACGGTAGAACTATTTTAAAGTCATCGACAGAGTCCCTGCGACAGAGTCCCGACAGATTTCAGTAGAACCAAAACCACGTGGAGTTATATTTTTTTTTTATATCGTCAGAGCTAAACAGGGTATCAGTAGAGTCACCATAGAAAAAAAAATATATGCAACGGAATTTTCATAAGAATATTAAAAACATAAGCAAGCTGAAAAATTTGCACAAAGTAACGGTAGAACTATTTTACAGTCATCGACAGAGTCTCAGCGATAGAGTCGCGACAGAATACAGTAGAACCAAAACCACGTGGGATTACTTTTTTTACAACCGACAGAGTTACAGCAGCAGAGTCATCATAGAGAAAAAAAAAATAATATACATACAACAGAGTCTAATTACAAGAGAAGAAAGGCAGGAGAGATAAAGTATAGGAGATGAAAAAAAATATTACCGCTTGTTTTCTATCACACTTTATTCCTATGAGAAGGGGGGTATGAGGGTGTTTCGTTGGTTCTCTTTGGTCGACATAGCCCCAACGGGATCTTTTGGATGCTCACTCCTATGAAGGGGATGCTGCGGCGCTAGCAGAGCAGAGGCTTCGAAGATAAAATCATGGCACCAATGCATACTAATAGTCAATATTCAGGGAGTCAACATCGAACCATCAAGGAGTCAACATCGAATCATCCAGGAGTCAACATCCAGCCGCCAAGGACTACAGCCGTCTAAATTTCAAGGATAACAAAGGATAACAGGACTCTAAGTTACCAACATACCAAGGACCCAGAGGGTGAATATCCTTTTTCAAGGACAACAGTAGTCAAGATTTACTAGCATACAAAGGAATCAACAGTGAACATCCTGTTCAAAGGATAGCAACAGCCTAAGTTACAAGGATACAAGCGGAGCCTACACTAAGCAACCAAGAATACAACGAAGAAACAAAGTCCCACAACCAAAGAAACAACGTCAAATACAAGGATATATTATATTAAACAGGATATCAGAAGAAAATATTTGTGACCAGTGGAAAAAAAAAAAATTTATTTAACCCAGCAAGGATAAATAAAAAAAAAAATAAATAATCTGTGGAAAAAAAAATAATTAACCCAGCCAAGAAAAAAATTTTAATTAAAATAAATAAAACAAAATAAATAAATTTCCGTTGGTAATAATTATAATCTGAAGTTACAGCCAAGTCAAAGCCGAGTTCACAAAGACGAAATCCAAACCAGTTCACCACAGGATACCAACCACAAAGGATACAAGAGCAAATAGCAACAGTCAATCTGAACAGAAATCATCAGTACAAACATGGCTGTAAAATGGATCAGCTACAGACGCAAGAACGAATTGGAAAGTTTCGTCACCGAGTTCGGTCTACCTTCAGGTGGAACTGTAGAGGAGATGCGCAGTCGGTTTGCTAACTTCGCATCTCGGGAGGATCATCTACCAGAAGTACTCGCCCGCTTAACCGAACTGGAAACTCAATATGGACAAGCAGCCACCAACGACCGCATACTAGATGTGAAGCCACGCTCACGATCCACCTCCCCTGCCCGGCTAATCGACGAACACCCAAAGGATACAGAGGTAGATGCAACCCGCAATCATCTAATTCCGACACTGCCACTGGTGTCCAATACTTCTTCGACTGGAAATGCCCAATTTTCGCTAGAAATCCCAAGACGAGCAATATCAGGAATCACAGACAATGCAGGATATGCCGCCATCGCCGAGAAGGTGTCCAAGTGGGGCGTGTCCTTCGATGGTTCTACAGATCCATTGTACTTCTTGGAGAAAATAGAAACTCGAGCGGCCACGTACAGGATTAACCTAGAAACACTACCACGGATGATGTCCCCTTTTACTCTCAGGCAGGATGGTGGCAGCCTTCCGATCTACCGGAGTCCAACTGCAGCAGCCGTTTTTGTATTGACTCTACCAAGTGCATCGGCAATTACGTTTTGTGAGCCCTTTTTATAGACGACGTCATAATCGTACTTTAGAAGTTGGAGTCTCCAACGGACTATTTTTGAGCTTGGTTCTTTAAAACTCATAAGCCAGGTCAGTGGTTTATGGTCTGTTACTATTGTAAACTTCCTACCGAACAAATATGGTCTAAAGTTTTTCACTGCCCATATGATAGCTAGCATCTCTTTTTCTGACGTTCCGTAATTGACTGTATTGGAAAGTGTTCTGCTGGCGAAGGACACTGGTTTATTTGTTCCTAATGATCCTTGTGATAGGACTGCCCCGAGGGCGAAGTTGCTAGCATCAGTTGTTACAACAAATTGTTTCGTGAAATCGGGAAATAATAGTATTGGATAGTTGCAAAGCAGTGTTTTACAAAATTTGAATGTGTTTGTGAATTCTTCATCTATGGTTATTTGCCTTTTCCCTTTTAACTGTCTTGTTAGTGGTTTGGTAATGTGTGCAAAGTCCTTTATAAATTTGCGATAGTACCCTAAGAGTCCGAGGAAAGATTTAATATCTCTTCTATTCTTAGGGCAAGGAAAGTCTTTGATGGCTTGTATTTTATTGGGGTTTGGTTTAACGCCCTCTTGTGTGACTAAATGTCCCAGAAAATCTATTTCTTTCCTTAGGAAGTTTGACTTTGATAATTGAATATATTTTTAATGTCTCTTAAGTGTTGTTGCAGAGATGGTGAAAATATTATTATGTCGTCCAGGTATACTAGAGAAATGTTACCAATGAAGGTGTCCGGGGCATTTTTGAGCCCGAAAGGCATTCGGATAAATTCGTTATGTCCATTCTCTACTGTAAATGCAGTTTTTTGTATATCTGCTTCATTCATTTGGATTTGGTGGAATCCGCTGGCCAAGTCTAAGGTGGAAAGGTATTTAGTTTTTCCAATTTGGTCAAGGACATCGTTTATGTTCGGGATGGGGTACCGATCAGATATGGTTTTGTCATTGAGAATCCTATAATCTATCACTAATCTCCATTTCTTCTGACCCGATGAGTCTGCTTTTTTTGGAACAATCCACACTGGTGCACTCCAGGGGGAATGGCTTGGTCTGATTATATTTTGTTCAAGCATTTTGTTTATCTGATCTTTTACTTCTTGCTTATGTATAAATGGGTATCTATAGGACTTGACGAATAATGGATCACAATTGTTGGTGTTTATTGCGTGTTTTACTTCATTGGAAAATGTAAGGGGGTCTTCCTTGTTATAGAAAAGGTCGGTAAACTTTGTGAAGAATCACAAATTTTTGTTATTTTCTTATATTAATATAAATAGCATTAAGCTAACCCTCAGAATCGATATGCCCTAATTACTAAAGGGGATTAGTTCAACATTAGGTTACTGTTTCTAGCAAGAGAGCAATTGTTTTCTATTTCGTCATTATGTTACCGTTTCTAGCAAGAGAGCAATTATTTTCTATTTCCCTTTTTTTTCTCTCCTTCGCATTTCAATAGCCAGCCACGCCGACGCACCTTTACAGTCGGTGTCAGCATAGCTAAGCTAAGACGTTTGGTCACGTACACCAAAAGCTCGTAGGATAACGGTGAATCATCAGTAGCCAATCAAAACGCGCCACGCATTTCCGCAGCTGCGCCGAAAGCTTAGAATGTTAAAAACTAGGGCAAAGGCAAGGCAAAGAGAAATGATAGTAAGATCATTCAGTTGGTGACCATCGACAAGTTAAGTCTACAAAAAAAAAATTAATAAGTAGTGAAAACCAAGGAAATTAAAGAATCAATCAAAGTGACAGTGAGGCGAAATAAATGTGAAATCAAGTGAATACAAAACAAAAAAATCTAGCAAGGAATAAAAGAAAAAAACAACATACAGAGGATAAACATAGACAACACCAGATTAAATACCAATAAAAAAAATTATATTTACAAAGTCCCTAATATGTCCCGAAACGGGTAAGTCGACTTAAGGCCACGATATTACCATTTTATTCTCTTCTTCTAGGGTAGTGTGATCGTAGGCAGCCATACATTTTGTTTTTATAATAGACATATGTAAGCTAGAAGCAATAAAATTATAAATGAAACAGTGACCCTTGCCGTTATTTCCTTAAATGCTTATCCCTTCCTTTTCTGCTCCATATTTTATTGTAACGTCATAGTAATGTGTTAAGTGTTGTGGTCCCATGGTACAGTTGGCGGTATGTCGACCAGCAGTCATTTCAGTGTCCGGGTAATACCCTAACTGAAACAGTATTAGATATGGAAAATAGGTTTAGTGCTATTTAATATTTATTTCGGTATCCGGGTAATACCCTAACCGAAATGATATTAAAAGGGCACGTCGTAGGAATAAATGTTGTGTTTCCATGGTACAGTTGGCAGTATGTCGACCAGCAGCCATTTCAGTGTCTGGGTAATACCCTAACTGAAATGTTGTTGGTCGTACATACGCCGACTTAGTGCCATTTAATATTATTCGATATCCGGGTAATACCCTAGTCGAAGCAATATTAAATGCGCATGAACATGGAACCACTGTAGTGTAGTTCAGTGTGTAGCTAGTACAGTGGTTGTGATGTCATTTGGCTAGTATTTCAGTGTCCGGGTAACACCCTAACTGAAATATTACCAAATGTACATCCGACCACTTAGTGTCATTTAATATTGATTTCGATGTCCGGGTAATACCCTAACCGAAATTATATTAAATGTACATGCCGTTGAATGTATGTTGTATTGTCAAAGTGTTTTCCATGGTATAGTTGGCAGCATGTCAACCAGCAACCATTTCAGTGTCCGGCTAATACCCT
The DNA here is from genome assembly GCA_018903615.1 of Drosophila neocordata. Taxonomy (NCBI): domain Eukaryota; kingdom Metazoa; phylum Arthropoda; class Insecta; order Diptera; family Drosophilidae; genus Drosophila; species Drosophila neocordata. Next base: position 13,243 of record JAEIGI010000187.1, read on the forward strand.
AACTGAAATGGGGTTGGTTGTACATGTGCCGACTTAGTGCCATTTAATATTATTCGACGTCCGGGTAATACCCTAGTCGAAGCAATATTAAATGCGCATGAACATGGAATCACTGTAATGTAGTTTTTATGTAGCACAGTGGTCATGATGCTATTTGTTTAGCATTTCAGGGTCTGGGTAATACCCTAACTGAAATGTTAACAACTGTGCATCTGACTACTTAGTGTCATTTAATATTTATTTCGGTGTCCGGGTAATACCCTAACCGAAATAATATTAAATGTACATGCCATAGTATGTGTGTATCTTCCCCTTTGTACAGTGTCCACCCCAAATGAGCGTCCTTAACATTAATTGTTTAACTTTGTGTCTTTTGTTATGTCAAATAAATAATTATTCCCCACATTTGTCTATATTAGTTTAAAATTTAGAGGTCTCGAGTTTTTCTTACAAATTTTTCTGTAGTTAAAAAGCCCTGGATAGATTGAGATGTAAACCCAGGCTGGAAAACTTCCTTACAGATGGCGACCGAGCAGGGACCTCGAGAAAGATTTTAAATTAGTTAGGCAAGCTTAGTGTAGGGATTAATTTTGTGGATTAAAGCACCACCATATTTATTTGCCATTCAAAATATTATCTGAAAAAAAAAAAATTTTATTACTACCCTATAATATCGAAAAAAAAATTTAACCAATTATATTATATTATAATATGATCGCATTATATTATATCATTTACTCATGTTCACATATGAAATATTAATTGGGGATGCTTTCTTTATTGGTGCAATATATATATATGATGAAAATAAAATAAAATTTTATAAATATTTTTGCCAAGGTTAACGGTAGGACTACCTTAGAGTCATCGACAGAGTCGCAGCGACAGAGTCACGACAGAATTCAGTGGAACCAAAACCACGTGGCAGAAATACATATGTATATATTTTTTTTTTTTTATAATCGACAGAGCTAAACAGGACAGTGTGATGCTAGGTAGATTAGGCAATAAAACCATAGGAAAAAAAATGGAAATATCTGAATTAGAAATAAAATTATAATCGAACATTGACCCTTGCCTTTATGTCTTTAATTCTTATTCCTCCCCCTTTCCCTCCCTTTGTCATGTCAAGTAAATAATTATTCCCAACATTTGTCTATGTTAATTTAAAGTCCAGAGGTCTCGAGATTTACTTATAAATTTTCTGTAAGTAAAGGCCCTGGATAGAGTGAGATTTGTACCCAGGCTGAAAAACTTCCTTACAGATGGCGCCCGAGCAGGGACCTCGAGAAAGATTTTAAATTAATTAGGCAAGCTTAGTGTAGGGATTAATTTTGTGGATTAAAGCCCCACCATATTTATTAGCCCTTCTCATATTATTCATAATATTTGAAAAAAAAATTTTATTGCTACCCTATAATATCGAAAAAAAAAATTAACCAATTATATTATATTATAATATGATCGCATTATATTATATCATTTAATTATATTCACATGTAAAATATATTTTTGGGGATTTTCTTTATTGGTGCAATAGGGCCAAGGGTAACGGTAGGACTACCTTAGAGTCATCGACAGAGTCGCAGCGACAGAGTCACGACAGAATTCAGTGGAACCAAAACCACGTGGCAGAAATACATATGTATATATTTTTTTTTTTTTTTATAATCGACACAGCTAAACAGGGTATCAGCAGAGTCACCATAGGAGAAAAAAAATTTATATATGTATATATTTGAATTTTTTATAAGAACGAAAGAGACAAGCGAGTATAGAAAATTCAACAGTCAAACGGTAGAACTTTTAAAAAAAAGTCATCGACAGAGTCCCAGCGACAGAGTCACGACAGAATACAGTAGAACCAAAACCTCGCGGCAGAAATATTTTTTTTATATCGACAGAGCTAAACAGGGTATCAGCAGAGTCACCCTGAGAAAAAAAATATATATGCAACGGAATTTCTATACAAGCAAAAGAAACAAGCAAGCATAGAAAATTTCACAATGAACGGTAGAACTATTTTAAAGTCATCGACAGAGTCCCAGCGACAGAGTCCCGACAGATTTCAGTAGAACCAAAACCACGTGGAGTTATTTTTTTTTTTTTATATCGTCAGAGCTAAACAGGGTATCAGTAGAGTCACCATAGAAAAAAAAAATATATGCAACGGAATTTTCATAAGAATATTTGAAACATAAGCAAGCTGAAAAATTTGCACAAAGTAACGGTAGAACTATTTTAAAGTCATCGACAGAGTCCCTGCGACAGAGTCCCGACAGATTTCAGTAGAACCAAAACCACGTGGAGTTATATTTTTTTTTTATATCGTCAGAGCTAAACAGGGTATCAGTAGAGTCACCATAGAAAAAAAAAATATATGCAACGGAATTTTCATAAGAATATTAAAAACATAAGCAAGCTGAAAAATTTGCACAAAGTAACGGTAGAACTATTTTACAGTCATCGACAGAGTCTCAGCGATAGAGTCGCGACAGAATACAGTAGAACCAAAACCACGTGGGATTACTTTTTTTACAACCGACAGAGTTACAGCAGCAGAGTCATCATAGAGAAAAAAAAAATAATATACATACAACAGAGTCTAATTACAAGAGAAGAAAGGCAGGAGAGATAAAGTATAGGAGATGAAAAAAATATTACCGCTTGTTTTCTATCACACTTTATTCCTATGAGAAGGGGGTATGAGGGTGTTTCGTTGGTTCTCTTTGGTCGACATAGCCCCAACGGGATCTTTTGGATGCTCACTCCTATGAAGGGGATGCTGCGGCGCTAGCAGAGCAGAGGCTTCGAAGATAAAATCATGGCACCAATGCATACTAATAGTCAATATTCAGGGAGTCAACATCGAACCATCAAGGAGTCAACATCGAATCATCCAGGAGTCAACATCCAGCCGCCAAGGACTACAGCCGTCTAAATTTCAAGGATAACAAAGGATAACAGGACTCTAAGTTACCAACATACCAAGGACCCAGAGGGTGAATATCCTTTTTCAAGGACAACAGTAGTCAAGATTTACTAGCATACAAAGGAATCAACAGTGAACATCCTGTTCAAAGGATAGCAACAGCCTAAGTTACAAGGATACAAGCGGAGCCTACACTAAGCAACCAAGAATACAACGAAGAAACAAAGTCCCACAACCAAAGAAACAACGTCAAATACAAGGATATATTATATTAAACAGGATATCAGAAGAAAATATTTGTGACCAGTGGAAAAAAAAAAAAATTTATTTAACCCAGCAAGGATAAATAAAAAAAAAAATAAATAATCTAGTGAAAAAAAAAATAATTAACCCAGCCAAGAAAAAAATTTTAATTAAAATAAATAAAACAAAATAAATAAATTTCCGTTGGTAATAATTATAATCTGAAGTTACAGCCAAGTCAAAGCCGAGTTCACAAAGACGAAATCCAAACCAGTTCACCACAGGATACCAACCACAAAGGATACAAGAGCAAATAGCAACAGTCAAGCTAAACAGAAGTCATCAGTGCAAATGTGGGAGTAAAATGGATCAGCTACAGACGCAAGAACGAATTGTCGGTTTGCTAACTTCGCATCTCGGGAGTATCTTCTACCAAAAGTACTCGCCCGCTTAACCGAACTGGAAACTCAATATGGACAAGCAGCTACCAACGACCGCACACTAGATGTGAAGCCACGCTCACGATCTACCTCCCCTGCCCGGCTGGTCGACGAACACCCAAAGGATACAGAGGTAGATGCAACCCGCAATCATCTAATTCCGACACTGCCACTGGTGTCCAATACTTCTTCGACTGGAAATGCCCAATTTTCGCTGGAAATGCCCAATTTTCGCTGGAAATCCCAAGACGAGCAACTTCAGAAATCACAGACAATGCAGGATATGCCGCCAGCGCCGAGAAGGTGTCCAAATGGGGCGCGTCCTTCGATAGTTCTACAGATCCACTGTACTTCTTGGAGAAAATAGAAACTCGAGCTGCCACGTACAGGATTAACCTTGAAAGACTACCACGGATGATGTCCCTTTTACTCTCAGGCAAAGCGGAAGGATGGTGGGAGACTTGCGATCTACTGGAGGCCAACTGGACAACATTTAAGCATGGATTCCTAGAGTTTTTCCTACCGCCAAGATATTTTGAACGACTCGAGGATGCCATCCGGACTCGACGCTAAAAGGCCGGAGAACCCTTCAAACAATACTTAGTCGAGCTGCGCCTAATGATGAAAAGGGCCAACTACTCTTCGACCCAAGAACTAGAGATTATATACGACAACCTGCATCCGGAGTATCAGCTATATACAAGACGCATCGATTTCAAGGATCTAGCAGAGCTGACTAAGCTGGTTGTGAACTTTGAATTTATTCAAAGTGAGAACAACTATTCTCATCCCGAGTCTGGATTTAGACGCCTACCAAACGCCGTTTTCCCAATGTCAACTAGTTCATACACCGGAGGAAACAGATTTCACAATCCTGAGATGTTGCAAACTACAAGGAAAACTAACACGCTGGAGAATGATAATATGATTCCAAAGGTCTACCAATTATCTGACTTTCCCATTGACCTACGTCGAGCTTGCCGCCGATGCAGTGAGACTGGCCACTTCACCCGGAATTGTACCAAACCCCGTGTAATCTTCTGCTGGGAGTGTGGTCAACGAGGTCGGCGTACGATCGAATGCTGTCGACAATCGGGAAACGACGGGCGCCTTCGTTTGAACGGGGATCAGACGAAAGCTGCGCTCAACCAACCCCAACTCTAGATATCCTCAGATTCGAAAAGGGTCGCATCATAGCGCCTATAAGCGTTAATCATACCCTAGTGGATGCGACAATCGATACAGGCGCCACCAGAAGCTTCATCAGTGAACACTTAGCTCAGCAACTGGGATCCGCCGATGACTGGAGAGATGTACGAACCGTGATTCACCTGCCCTTCACAGAAGGAAGTTACACGAGCCCTACGCCTAGAAGTGGCTTTAGGAGTCAAGCCTGTACCCCTAACTCTACTTGTATTACCCAATATTATGGATCAACTCATCTTAGGAACCGATTTCCTAAAAGGGATTGGAGCTACCATTCACTGTGGAGAAAATTATATACAACTCAAGTCACCAACAGTGCATTGGAAGGAGCCTATCTCTCATTCGATCATCGTTAGCACTCCTGAGGAAAGTTCTACGAAGCTCATAGCCGGACATCCTACTCAGACACAGAAGAACAACCCTCAAGCATCCGCACCGAAGTTACTCAAGCCCAGCCACAGCCCTTACGTCCAAGTCTTACCCTCACCACAAGAAGATGCAATCAGGAAAAACCCCTTCAGAAGCCCCACCGAGAAACCAATGCAACGAGAACCAGCCCCAGCCTCGCCAGTTTTAGGCCAACTAGAAGCACTACAGAATGGCATCGAAGTTTCTACACGTATATCCAATGAAGACCAGAACTTAGAAGAGCAGCAACAGAGTTACCAAAGTTTGAGATGCTACAAGGAATATCTCACATTGCAGAACATGTCATCACGATGAAAGACGATCGACCAATCAAGCAACGTTATTACCCAAGAAATCCGGCCCAGCAACAAATAATCAACAACACAGTGGATCAACTACTCAAACAAGATCAGATCGAGCCCTCCAAAAGCCCACACAGCGCGCCTATTGTTCTCGTTGGAAAGAAGACAGGGGATACTCGCATGTGCATCGACTTTAGACAGTTCAACGCTCAGTCTATACGGGATGCATACCCGCTGCTAAGAATCAATCATATCCTGGAGAGGCTTAGAGATGCCAAGTATATTTCAACCTTGGATCTCAAAAGTGGTTATTGTCAGATCCCTCTGGCCAAGAATAACCGTGAATGCACCGCATTCACTGTTCCAGGACGAGGCTTATTTCACTGGAAGGTCATGCCTTTCGGCCTACATTCCGCCTCGGCTACTTTTCAGCGAGCGCTCGACAGCGTAATCGGACCTGAGATGGAACCTCACGCCTTCGCCTATCTCGACGATATAATCGTAATAGGGCGAACTCTGGAAGAACATATGGCCCACCTTCAAAAAGTCTTTCGACGTCTAAGAGCAGCCAACTTAAGAATCAACCAAGCGAAGTGCAAGTTCTTTAGACGACGTCTTCAGTTCCTTGGACATGTCATCAGCGAGCATGGTATACATACGGATCCCGAGAAGATAGCAGCAGTAAAAGAATTATCACCGCCCACCAATGTGCGTCAACTTCGTCGATGCCTACTCATCGCCTCATGGTACCGCAGATTTGTCTCAGACTTCGCCAATGTGGTCCAACCGATGACTTCACTACTCAAGTAGAACATCAAATGGCACTGGGATACAAAACAGCAACAAGCATTCGAAGAACTAAAAACCAGGTTAACCTCAGCACACGTCTTGGCCCGATTTTCGGGAAAAATTCTCGCTACAAACAGACGCCAGCGCCTATGGACTCGGAGCGGTCCTCACTCAAAATCGTTGAGAAGGAGCAGAACGAGTCATCGCTTATGCTAGCAGAAGATTACTACCAGCCGAAGAAAATTACTCGGCCACGGAAAAGGAATGCCTTGCCATAGTTTGGGCAATCAGGAAAATGCGCGGATACCTAGAAGGATATCGCCTCGATGTGGTAACAGACCATCTAGCATTGAAATGGTTGAACTCCATCGACAATCCTACTGGACGAATTGCCCGTTGGGCACTGGAGTTCCAGCAGTTCGAATTTGACATTCACTATGTCCGAGGAAAATTAAACGTTGTTGCCGATGCCCTCTACCGGCAGCCTCTAGCAGTACTACAAATAGCACAGGATACTACGCCTCAATGCAACTGGCGGACGACGTTGAAGAACCAATTGGAAAAACACCCCGAACAGATGCCAGACTATTTGTACGAAGGAAATCAAATTTATCGCAGGATGAATCATCACCCAGATGACGAAGACCCAATGCCTTGGAAACTTTGCGTGGCCAAAGACTATAGGAAACGAGTTCTACGCAAGTGCCATGACGACCCTACAGCAGGCCATCTAGGAATACGAAAGACGACTCTGCGGGTAGCTCAACGCTACTATTGGCCTGGTTATTTTCGAGATGTTAATCATCATGTGAGGAACTGCCTCCCAGGCAAGTAAAAGAACCTTTTAACCTCGTCTCAGCAGACTTTGTAGGTCCACTTCCACGATCAAAGCAAGGCCACACGATGTTACTAGTCTTCTTGGATAACTATAGCAGATGGATCGAACTAGTGCCACTCCGAAAAGCCACAGCAGCGACGTTACAGAAAGAATTTCGGGAAAGAATCATCGGCCGATTTGGAGCTCCGCACTCATTAGTATGTGACAACGGAACTCAGTTTACTAGCAAGGACTTCAAAGCATTCTGCAAAAATTCCGGAATAGAAATACAATATACTGCGCCCTACACTCCACGACAAAATCCAACGGAACGTGCAAACCGCGCCGTCAAGACTATCATAGCTCAATATCTCGAATCAGGTCAGTCTACGTGGGACCAGCTACTACTGGAAATTACATTGGCCATCAACTCAAGCATATCAGACACGACAGGATACAGCCCAGCATTTCTCGTGCTTGGCAAAGAACCGCGCCTACCAGGTGCCCTATATGACGCCGTCACTCCTGGAACAGGATCTACACCTTGGTCCCCAGAAAGCAGAATCAAACGAGTGGTCGACGTTCATAAACTAGCACAAGCAAACATTCAGAAGGCGTTTCAGGATCAGAGCCGCTACTACAATCTTAGACACAGAGCTTGGCGACCCACTATCGGGTCACTCGTCCTGCTACGAAGTCATTACCTATCCAAAGCCTCCGAGGGATTTGCTGCCAAGTTGACACCGAAGTTCGAAGGCCCTTTCCAGGAACATCGTCCGACTCCAGGATGCTCACGGAAGGTCCTGTCGCACAGCCAGTGTCATCGATCTAAAGCCATATCAACAAGCGAATCCAAGCCAAGAAGAAATCCTAGAAGACACAGAAGACAACCACAGAGCCGAGCCTTGCGAAGAGATTTCACAGGGGCCACTTGTTGGAGATTTCGATCTCCCAACGTCCCTGCTTTCCTAAAGGGGGGGATCTCTGTTCGTAAGACTAAACAGCAGACCACTACGTATATCTTACCTTAGTTATCTTAGTTATAATATTAGTTTTTAAGATTATCACACGTTTGTAAATCACACTATTAGGCAGACAAAGTTAGGCAGTTTGCAGTTCGTTCCTTTCAAAATTAGGCATTTTAACTAATTCCCTTCATTAGAATGTCGTCCACCAGCACTCTCTTGACCGCGCTAGCCCCGCTAATTGCATCTATCACCGCGGACTTCGAGAAGATAGCCGAAATCCGATTTCCACCCCGCACCCGAGACGCATCATCGCCAGAGGCAAATAAGCCGATTACCGGGGAAACCATCGCAGCAACTACAGTAGCGGGTAAAACCTCAACTCAAGCATCGAAGCAGTACAAAGCTACCCTTACTTTGAAGACATCTCTTTAGATGCCCCCACCGAGACCGAGGAGAACGCCGTCCCTGAACTCATCGAGACAACGCCTGCCCCCACCGAGACCGAGGAGAACGCCGTTGCTGAACTCTTCAAGACAACACCTGCCCCCACCGAGACCGAGGAGAACGCCGTTGCTGAACTCGTCAAGACAACGCCAGCCCCCACCGAGGCCGAGGAGAATGCTGTTGCTGAACCTATCGAGACCACCGCCATAGAGGCTCCCACCGAATGGCGCGTGCTGACACACGACAGACGAATACCCTGGACTTTGGCACAAAGAATACAGGACCGTCCAAATCGCAGCAAACCATGGCGATTCCGGTACGAAGAAGCCGACCTGGCCTACCGCGTCCGCATCACGGCGGGAGGTAGCGTCACCATTTCTTTTGCCTCCGGAAAGTGAGGAGGGAGTGTGAGGATTCACAAATTCTTGTTTTTATTTTTCTTTATCTATCAATATATATATAACCATAAGTCAACCCTCTAAACTAATACGCTCTACTTATTGAAGGGGATTAGTTCAACATTAGGTTACTGTTTCTAGCTAGAGAGAGCAATTGTTTTCTATTTCATCTTTAGGCTACAGTTTCTAGCAAGAGAGAGCAATTGTTTTCTATTCCATCATTAGGTTACAGTTTCTAACAAGAGAGCAATTATTTTTATCTCTTTTGTTTCCCTCTCCTTCGCATTGCAATAGCCAGCGACGCCGACGCACCGGCGGTACAGTCAGTGTCAGCATAGCTAAGCTAAGACAATTTGTCACGTACACCAAAAGCTCGTAGGATAACGGTGAATCATCAGTAGCCAATCAAAACGCGCCACGCATTTCCGCAGCTGCGTCGAAAGCTTAGAATATTAAAAACTAGGGCAAAGGCAAGGGTTAGAAATAAGATCAAGATCACTTAGTTTCTGACCGTCGGAGAGATAATAAGTGACAAATTAGTCTCAAGATAAAAATCAAGAAGTGAAAAAAAAAAAACAAGAATTAATTTAAAAGTCAAACACGCAGACAGTGGTACTAAAACAAAGACAGTGCAAATAAAAGAAAAAAATCTAAGAAACAAATATAAAACACGGAACAGTGGTACTAAGACAAAGACAGTGCAAATACAAAAACAAGGAAAAGTAACATATTTAAAGTTGTACAATTTATATTCAGGTGAGTCGGCCAAGAGGCCACGTTACTAACCCCCTATCCCTGCTATTTCTTAGAGGACAGTGTGATGTGAGGTAGATTAGGCAGTAAGAAAATGAGACATATATGTGAGCTAGAAATAATAAAGTTATAAATGAACATTGACCCTTGCCTTTTTCTATTTTCTTCTTGCCTCTGTTCTTTCTCCTTGTCTTTATTTGCATGTGTTCCTAATAATATGTTAAGTGTTGTCTAAATAGTGTATGTAGTGTTCCATGGTACAGTTGGCAGTATGTCGACTAACAACCATTTCAGTGTCCGGGTAATACCCTAACTGAAATGGTGTTGGTTGTACATACGCCGACTTAGTGCCATTTAATATTATTCGACATCCGGGTAATACCCTAGTCGAAGTAATATTAAATGCGCATGAACATGGAACCACTGTAGTGTAGTTCAATGTGTAGCGAATACAGTGGTTGTGATGTCATTTGGCTAGTATTTCAGTGTCCGGGTAATACCCTAACTGAAATATTACCAAATGTACATCCGATCACTTAGTGTCATTTAATATTTGATTTCGGTGTCCGGGTAATACCCTAACCGAAATCGTATTAAATGTACATGCCGTTGTATATATGTTGTATTGTCAAAGTGTGTTCCATGGTACAGTTGGCAACATGTCTACCAACAACCATTTCAGTGTCCGGGTAATACCCTAACTGAAATGGTGTTGGTTGTACATGTGCCGACTTAGTGCCATTTAATATTATTCGACATCCGGGTAATACCCTAGTCGAAGCAATATTAAATGCGCATGAGCATGGAACCACTGTAATGTAATTTTTATGTAGCACAGTGGTCATGATGCCATTTGTTTAGCATTTCAGTGTCCGGGTAATACCCTAACTGAAATGTTAACAACTGTGCATCTGACTACTTAGTGTCTTTTAATATTTATTTCGGTGTCCGGGTAATACCCTAGCCGAAATAATATTAAAAGTACATGCCATAGTATGTGTGTATCTTCTCCTTCGTGCATTGTCCACCCAAATGAGTGTCTTTAACAATAATTGTTTAACTTTGTGTCTTTTGTTATGTCAAATAAATAATTATTCCCCACATTTGTCTGTATTAGTTTAGAATTTAGAGGTCTCGAGTTTTTCTTACAAATTTTTCTGTAATTAAAAAGCCCTGGATAGACTGAGATGTGTACCCAGGCTGAGAAACTTCCTTACAGATGGCGCCCGAGCAGGGACCTCGAGAAAGATTTTAAATTAATTAGGTAAGCTTAGTGTAGGGATTAATTTTGTGGATTAAAGCCCCACCATATTTATTTGGCCTTCTCATATTGTTCATATCATTTGAAAAAAATTTTTATTGCTACCCTATAATATCGAAAAAATTAACCAATTATATTATATTATAATATGATCGCATTATATTATATCACTTAATTATATACACATGTAAAATATATTTTTGGGGATTTTCTTTATTGGTGCAATATATATATGATAAAAAAAAAAAAATTTTAATAAATAATTCAATTGTTGCCAAGGGTAACGGTAGGACTACCTTAGAGTCATCGACAGAGTCGCAGCGACAGAGTCACGACAGAATTCAGTGGAACCAAACCCACGTGGCAGAAATACATATGTATATATTTTTTTTTTTTTTTTTATAATCGACAGAGCTAAACAGGGTATCAGCAGAGTCACCATAAAAAAAAAAAAAATTTTATATATGTATATATTTGAATTTTTATAAGAACGAAAGAGAGAAGCGAGCATAGAAAATCCAACAGGCAACGGTAAAACTTTTAAAAAGTCATCGACAGAGTCCCAACGACAGAGTCACGACAGAATACAGTAGAACCAAAACCTCGCGGCAGAAATATATTTTTTTTATCGACAGAGCTAAACAGGGTATCAGCAGAGTCATCATGAGAAAAAAATATATATGCAACGGAATTTCTATACAAGCAAAAGAGACAAGCAAGCATAGAAAATTTCACAAATGAACGGTAGAACTATTTTAAAGTCATCGACAGAGTCCATGCGACAGAGTCCCGACAGTATTCAGTAGAACCGAAACCACGTGGAATTTATATTTTTTTTTTTTTATATATCGACAGAGCTAAACAGGGTATCAGCAGAGTCACCAAAGAAAAAAAAAAAAATAATAATATACATATGTACAACAGAGTCTAAGTACAAGAGAAGAAAGACAGGAGAGATAAAGTATAGGAGATGAAAAAAAAAAATAAAATATTACCGCTTGTTTTCTATCACACTTTATTCCTATGAGAAGGGGGTATGAGGGTGTTTCGTTGGTTCTCTTTGGTCGACATAGCCGCAACGGGATCTTTTGGATGCCCACTCCTATGAAGTGGAGACTGCGACGCTAGCAGAGCAGAGGGTCCGACGATAAAATTATGGTACCCACGCATCCCAAAGGCAGTCAATATTCAACCGTCGCAGAGTCAACATCGAACCATCAAGGAGTCAACATCGAACCATCAAGGAGTCTACATCCAGCCGCCAAGGACTACAGTAGCTTATGCCTCAAGGATAACAAAGGATAACAGGACTCTAAGTTACCAGCATACCAAGGACCCAGCCAGTGAATATCCTTTTCAAGGACAACAGTAGTCAAGATTTACTAGCATACAAAGGAATCAACAGTGGACATCCTGTTCAAAGGATAGCAACAGCCTGAGTTACAAGGAATATAAGCGCAGCCCACACTAAGCAATCAAGAATACAACGAAGAAACAAAGACCCACAACCAGAGAAACAACGTCAATCACAAGGATATTATATCAAACAGGATATCAGAAAAAAAAAAAATATGTGTGACCAGTGAAAAAAAAAAATATTTATTTAACCCAGCAAGGATAAATAATAAAATAAACTAGTGGAAAAACAAAATAATAATAATTAACCCAGCAAAGAAAAATTTTTAATTAAAATAAATAAAACAAAATAAATAAATTTCCATTGGTAATAATTATAATCTAAAGTTACAGCCAAGTCAAAGCCGAGTTCACAAGGACGAAATCCAAACTAGTTCAACGCAGGATACCAACCACAAAGGATACAAGAGCAATAGCAACAGTCAAGCTAAACAGAAGTCCTCAGTGCAAACATGGGAGTAAAATGGATCAGCTACCGACGCAAAAACGAATTGGAAAGTTTCTTCACCGAGTTCGGGCTACCTTCAGGTGGAACTGTAGAGGAGATGCGCAGTCGGTTTGCTAACTTCGCATCTCGGGAGGATCATCTACCAGAAGTACTCGCCCGCTTAACAGAACTGGAAACTCAATATGGACAAGCAGCCACCAACGACCGCACACTAGATGTGAAGCCGCTCACGATCTACCTCCCCTGCCCGGCTGGTCGACGAACACCCAAAGGATACAGAGGTAGATGCAGCCCGCAATCATCAAATTCCGACACTGCCACTGGTGTCCAATACCCATTCGGCTGGAAATGCCCAATATTCGCTGGAAGTCCCAAGACGAGCAACATCAGGAAACACAGACAATGCAGGATATGCCGCCATCGCCGAAAAGGTGTCCAAGTGGGGCGTGTCCTTCGATGGTTCTACAGATCCATTGTACTTCTTGGAGAAAATAGAAACTCGAGCTGCCACGTACAGGATTAACCTGGAATCACTGCCACGTATGATGTCACTTTTACTCTCAGGAAAAGCGGAAGGATGGTGGCAGACTTGCGATTTACTGGAGGCCAACTGGACAACATTTAAGCATGGATTCTTAGACTTTTTCCTACCGCCAAGATATTTTGAACGACTTGAGGATGCCATCCGGACCCGACGCCAAAAGGCCGGAGAACCCTTCAAACAGTACTTAGTCGAGCTACGCCTAATGATGAAAAGAGCCAACTACTCTTCGACCCAAGAACTAGAGAGAATATATGACAACCTGCACCCGGAATATCAGCTATATACAAGACGCATCGATTTCAAGGATCTAGCAGAGCTGACTAAGCTGGTTGTGAACTTTGAAATTATTCAAAGTGAAAACAACTATTCTCATCCCGAGACTGGATTTAGACGCCCACCAAACGCCGTTTTCCCAATGTCAACTAGTTCATACACCGGAAGAAACAGACTTCACAATCCTGAGATGTTGCAAACTACAAGGAAAACTAATACGTTGGAGAATGACAACATGATTCCAAAGGTCTACCAATTATCTGACGTCCCTATTGATCTACGTCGAGCCTGCCACCAATGCAACGAGAACCAGCCTCGCCAGTTTTAGGCCAACTAGAAGTACCACAGGATCGCAACGAAGTTTCAACGCTTATACCCAACGAAGACAAGAACACAGAAGACCAAGTTATCTCCAGTTTCCTAGCGACAGAGTTACCAAAGTTCGAAACGCTACAAGGAATATCTCACATTGCAGAACACGTCATCACGATGAAAGGCGATCGACCAATCAAGCAACGTTATTACCCAAGAAACCCAGCTCAGCAACAAATAATCAACGACACAGTGGATCAACTACTCAAAGAGGATCTGAGCCGCTACTACAATCTTAGACACAGAGCTTGGCGACCCACCATCGGGTCACTCGTCATGCTGCGAAGACATCACCTATCCAAAGCCTCTGAGCGATTTGCTGCCAAGTTGGCACCGAAGTTCGAAGGCCCTCTCAAGGTAAAATTCTTTATTTCTAGGAACATCGTCCGACTCCAGGATGCTCACGGGAGGTCCTGTCGCACAGCCAGTGTCAGCGATCTAAAGCCATATCAACAAGCGAATCCAAGGCAAGATGAAATCCTAGGAGACACAGAAGACAACCACAGAGCCGAGCCTTGCGAAGAGATGTCACAGGGGCCACTTGTTGGAGATTTCGATCTCCCAACGTCCCTGCCCTCCTAAAGGGGGATCTCTGTTCGTAAGACCAAACAGCAGACCACTACGTATATCTTACCTTAGTAATCTTAAGTTATAATATTAGTTTTTAAGTTTATCACACGTTTGTAAATCACACTATTAGGCAGGCAAAGTTAGGTAGTTCACAGTTAGTTCCTTTCAAAATCAGGCATATGAACTAATTCCCTTCCTTAGAATGTCGTCCCCCAGCACTTTCATGGCCGCGCTAGTACCGATGATTGAATCTATCACCGCGGACTTCGAGAAGATAGCTGCAACCCGATTTCTTCCCCGCACCCGAGACGCATCATCGCCCGAGGTAAATAAGCCGATTACCGAGGAAGTTATCGCAGCAACTACAGTAGCGGGTAAAACCTCAACCCATCAGCAAGCGAAGCCTGAAACCCCACGCATGGTGAATTTGATCCTCGAGATCGAAGATAACGAAGGAGAGCGTAGTCGATCTTTGCAATCCCCTCGCCAACAAGCAGCCTTTTTGAAGTCGCTGCACGACGTCTTATACCCCGACCCCCGGTCTGGCAACGGTCAGCCGATCTCGCCTGCTCCACCGACTGAACCTGCATCTAGACCATTACTCGTCTACCATGGGAAGATGCTTCCGGTTGTCCGAAGTGATGCGCCTGCCGCGAGTTCACGACTTGGCTAAATTCGTCAGAGTTTGAGTGATGACCAAGAGGTCGACTTATTCCCCGGCAGCCCCGACTCGACCCGAGGCACGCTTTTTAGTCCACCATGCGAAAGTCCTCCCACCAACTTCCACGTAGACGAAGAGACCGGAGAGAGAATATACCTACCAAAAACCCAGTCCTTCGTGGAGTATGGACAACCATCCCTACGACCCATGGGGGTCAGAAAGCTCGACGACACCCCCATACTCTGGATGATCCGAAACCGTACGAAATTACCCTTACTTTGAGGACATCTCTGTAGATGCCTCCACCGAGACCGAGGAGAACGCCGTAACTGAGCATATCGAGACACCGACTGCCACCACCGAGACCGAGGAGAACGCCGTTGCTGAGCACATCGAGACAACGACTGCCCCCACCGAGACCGAGGAGAACGCCGTTGCTGAGCACATCGAGACAGCGACTGCCCCCGAGTTACCGAGACACCTCCCGCTCTCACCAAAGGATGTCCCCAGGAGTGAGACCACCGTCATAGAGGCTCCCACCGAGTGGCGCGTGGTGACACGCGACCGACGAATACCCTGGACATTGGCACAAAGGATACAGGCTAGAGTTGCCAAACTATCGATGGTGGGCGCCATCGATTGTGGACGATAGTAATTTTGAAACCATCGATGGTGGTCGATAGTACCATCGATTTTGGTCGATAGTCGCAATAAAAAACTGTGATTGAAAATCATTGAAATTTGTAGGAAAAAACAAACAATTTGATTTTTTTTTTTAATTCATATGGAACGCTTTAAAACAACTATATATTTTCACAAGTGTGAGTAATTTACATTTGGAAAAAAAAAGTAAGAGTACAGGCTATAGGTCTCTTCTGCCAAAATATTGAACTTATAAGTTTAAGGAACATTGCTTACATTTTATGAAATTACATTTTAAGGAAAAAAAATACTAAAAATACAAAAGCCTTATAAACGACTTAAAAGCTAAAACTTGAAAACTATAATATGATTTATTTATTATAGTGAAAGATTTTTGTTTAAAAACAACAAAACGTTCACATTTTCTTCTTTAAGCCGTGTTCGCCTATCAGAAACAATTTGTCCCGCCTTGCTGAAAACTCTTTCCGACTCCACAGACGTTGCGGGGATGCATAAATATCTATACATCAGTAATTTTAATAAAGGAAAATCCACCTGGTTGACCTGCAATCAAATGTATTACCAAAACTTAGTTTTATGTATCGAAGATTGATTTATTAATTTTACCTTGATCCATAAAAGATGGTCCATTTCCTTTGGGGCTATGTCTCTCTCCAGATACTGTCTTTTCATAACGGTTGCATCAGATCGAACATTACTCTTTTTAGTAGCACATCGTTGATTCAAAAAATCAAAAATTGGGTCCGCAGTGGTCGTGCTTGCTTTCAGACTGACAGGGTTTTCAACATGAGTCAAATTGCCCAAATTGACCAACTCATTTTCCAAGATACTTGCTGCTTGTTCAGCATTTGCGTTGGATTGAAACCCATATTTTTTGAAGCGTGGATCCAAAATCGTAGCTATCCTTGTTACCGTGCGTAGCTCATATACAGATAGTCGTTTTTTAATCGACTCCAACATAGCATCTTTCATAGATTTGCCTACCGCAGTTGCCAACTGAGATGAAAGATTTACAATTTGCCGATATAGTCCATATGCCAATGGTATTATTAATGACACTGTAACGTATTTGCCACCAGAAACTTTTTCGTACACGTTCTTAAATAATGCTAATATTTTGTCAATATCTTTCAACACGTTGATTTCCTCTGCAGTGAATGGTAATGGTGCATTTGTTGTTGATAATAGCACACTGGCAATGGCTTCATGGGTTAATAAAACTCTCTCTGTTCCACCTTGTTGGGGTTTCTTGCAATAGGGTATATGCAAAATTTTCTTGAACTTGTTTCAATTTTTCGTTCGCAATTGAACTTTTCTAAAAAATTTTACAATATTTTTACATTTTGCAAACAACGCGTTTGCGACATCGTTGTGGTTGAGATTCAAGCCATCTTGGACTACCAAATTAACTGTATGAGCAAAGCATGGCAGATTTTGGATTTTTAAAATTTCACATGCTTTCAGCATTGAGCTTGCATTGTCAGTTACAATGCAGACAGTTTTTTCAAAGATATGCCAAGATGTTAATATATCTCTTAAAGTGTCTGCAATATTTTGCGACGAGTGATTTGTAGTATCGATCAGTTTTTTGGTTGCTAGCGATGCCGTTTTGATGCCGTACTCATGTACAAAATGTACCGTTACCGTTAAAAAGCTCACGTTAGCACTAGATGTCCACATATCGCAAGTGATAGCAGTATTCGAAACCTGCTCCAAAATTGTTGACAATTTTTCCGTCGTTTTTTTAAACAACGGCTGGGAAGCTTGTAACGTGGATCTAAGGCTGTAATTAATATAATAAATCCTTTGTCATTCACTATGCTAAAGGGCTGAATATCCTCAGCAACCATCTCTGCTACGAGTTCATCTAAGTCCTTTTTACGCTTGGAGTTTGATTCATACAACACAGCCCTTTTAAAGTATGACTATACTGACCGCATGCTTGACCTGCAGCTGCTGGTGGAAGACGCAATGTTCTCGTCTTGTACAACATCTTCAGCCACTTGTGTATCAGGAGCATTTTTGTCCAAATTCGGGTGAAACCGTTTAAGGTGATCATGCAGGTTTGATGTGTTGCCACTGGTTTTATACTCCTTGGCGCAACTAAGGCATTTAGCAAATTTCTTATCATCAGATCTTTTAAAATAATTCCACACATCCGAAATTTTACTTTTTATACCCTGTACCCATAGGGTAAAAGGGTATATTAAAGTCGCTAAAATGTATGTAACAGGCAGAAGGAGACATTTCCGACCCCATAAAGTATATATATTCTTGATCAGCATCAACAGCCGAGTCGATTGAGACATGTCCGTCTGTCCGTCCGTCTGTCCGTCCGTCCGTCCGTATGAACACGTGGATCTCAGAGACTACAACAGCTAGAGGAACCAAATTTGGTGTCAGCATTGGTGTAGTGTCTACGCAGATCAAGTTTGTTTCAAATTTTTGCCACGCCCACTTCCGCCCCCGCAATTTAGGAAAAACGAATAACTAGAGTAAAATTAAAGGTAGCGTATTGCTTTTTGGCACACCTAATAATATGGCCAAAAGGTATCAGCTGACCAAATTTCGTTAAAATCGGACAAAAAATATCGGAGATATTCTATATACATTTTGTACTGAAATGCCAAGTACGACATTGCGTAGTAAGTGTGAGCGAGATAGCATGCGTTGGTTGTTGCCGCTTGTGAGGAGAATGCTAGTTTGAACTGATGGCAAATTTTAAGGAGTTTGATTTAATTAAGTTCCTCTACTTGGTACAGGGTATACTCAAAGTCGGCAGGGACGACTTGCTTGCTTCATCTTTTTTTGTGCAGGCTTCTCCAACACAAAATTTTTTTCGCTGTCGCTGCTGTTGCAATCGCAACTTGCTGCAGAACTGCGTCCTAAAATTTGACAAAAGTGTTCTAAGCATTCTTACAAATTTGAAAAATGTATTACCTCGTTTAAGAAAGCGATCCATTTATATATTTTTACAATTTGTTATTTTAAATACTTTACAACTTTACACTTTTTAATATTTGTACACAAGCGACGCCACAAATAAAAAAAGCGCGATGCTTGGTGATGTGTAAATCGATCTTTTGACGATACTATCGTCCACTATCGCGACTTTGAATCATCGATAGTTCAGTTGCTCGATAGTGCCCTACCATCGATGATGACGATAGTGCCATCGATTGTTTGGCACCTCTAATACAGGCACATCGCATCCACATCGCAACAAACCATGGCGATTCCGGCACGAAAAAGCCGACCTAGCCTACCGCGTCCGCATCACGGCGGGAGGGAGTGTCACAATTTCTCTTGCCTCCGGAAAGTGAGGAGGGAGTGTTAGGATTCACAAATTATCATTTCTTTTTTTTCTCATTTATCAATATATGTATAACCATAAGCCAACCTTCCAAACTAATATGCTCTAGTTATTGAAGGGGATTAGTTCAACATTAGGTTACTGTTTCTAGCAAGAGAGAGCAATTGTTTTCTATTCCATCATTAGGTTACAGTTTCTAACAAGAGAGCAATTATTTTTTATTTCTTTTGTTTCTCTCTCCTTCGCATTGCAATAGCCAGCGACGCCGACGCACCAACCGCCACGCCGTCGGTACAGTCGGTGTCAGCATAGCTAAGCTAAGACGTTTGGTCACGTATACCAAAAGCTCGTATTATAACGGTGAATCATCAGTAGCCAATCAAAACGCGCCACGCATTTTCGCAGCTGCGCCGAAAGCTTAGAATGTTAAAAACTAGGGCAAAGGCAAGGGTGAGAAATGATAGTAAGATCATTCAGTAGTGAAAACCAAGGAAATTAAAGAATCAATCAAAGTGACAGTGAGGCGAAATAAATGTGAAATCAAGTGAATACAAAACAAAAAAATCTAGCAAGGAATAAAAGAAAAAAACAACATACAGAGGATAAACATAGACAACACCAATAAAAAAAATTATATTTACAAAGTCCCTAATAAGTCCCGAAACGGGTAAGTCGGCCTTAAGGCCACGATATTACCATTTTATTCTCTTCTTCTAGGGTAGTGTGATCGTAGGCAGCCATACATTTTGTTTTTATAATAGACATATGTGAGCTAGAAGCAATAAAATTATAAATGAAACAGTGACCCTTGCCGTTATTTCTTTAAATGCTTATCCCTTCCTTTTCTGCTCCATATTTTATTGTAACGTCATAGTAATGTGTTAAGTGTTGTGGTCCCATGGTACAGTTGGCGGTATGTCGACTAACAACCATTTCAGTGTCCGGGTAATACCCTAACTGAAATGTTGTTGGTCGTACATATGCCGACTTAGTGCCATTTAATATTATTCGACATCCGGGTAATACCCTAGTCGAAGCAATATTAAATGCGCATGAACATGGAACTACTGTAGTGTAGTTTAGTGTGTAGCTAGTACAGTGGTCGTGATGTCATTTGGCTAGTATTTCAGTGTCCGGGTAATACCCTAACTGAAATATTAGCAAATGTACATCCGATCACTTAGTGTCATTTAATATTGATTTCGGTGTCCGGGTAATAACCTAACCGAAATTGTATTAAATGTACATGCCGTTGAATGTATGTTACATCGCCAAAGTGTGTTCCATGGTACAGTTGGCAGCATGTCAACCAGCAACCATTTCAGTGTCCGGCTAATACCCTAACTGAAATGGTGATGGTTGTACATGCGCCGACTTAGTGCCATTTAATATTATTCGACATCCGGGTTAATACCCTAGTCGAAGCAATATTAAATGCGCATGAACATGGAACCACTGTAATGTAGTTTTTATGTAGCACAGTGGTCATGATGCCATTTGTTTAGCATTTCAGTGTTCGGGTAATACCCTAGCTGAAATGTTAACAACTGCGCATCTGACTACTTAGTGTCTTTTAATATTTATTTCGGTGTCCGGGTAATACCCTAACCGAAATAATATTAAATGTACATGCCATAGTATGTGTGTATCTTCCCCTTTGTACAGTGTCCACCCCAAATGAGCGTCCTTAACATTAATTGTTTAACTTTGTGTCTTTTGTTATGTCAAATAAATAATTATTCCCCACATTTGTCTATATTAGTTTAAAATTTGGAGGTCTCGAGTTTTTCTTACAAATTTTTCTGTAATTAAAAAGCCCTGGATAGACTAAGATGTGTACCCAGGCTGAAAAACTTCCTTACATGTTTATACGGTTAATACGGACGGACAGACGGACATTACTCAATCGAGGTAAATGTAGTTTTCCTATATCTCGAGTGCGGTACCTTACTCTCGAGATTCCTGAAAAATCAGCAAAAGTTATTACTTGGGCCAACACAAGCTGAGACACATACCTGGGCACAAGGAATTGGTGCTTTGTCTGTGCCTCTGGGACTCCAAGTTTTTTGGGTGCAAATCGGACGCGGACACTGCTGACGATACCGGGGGACGCGGGGGTTTGGTTTCTGCTTTCTCTCACTTGTTTTTACTGGTGTGGGTGGGATTTTATTATCCGCATTTCTCCAACCAGACCTGCATTTGTTGTGCTCTGCTTCTTCATAATTTGGCAACCGAACAGCTGATCGCTAATAGTGCTGGTCAGCAGCAATAGTCGGCAAGACCCAGACTGCCAGGTGGCGCTTCTGGGCTCTTTTTTAAATTAAAGCAGTTACGTCCGTTGCATTCAAACTCGAATCTAAAACAGTTTAGTGCATTATGGAAAAATGTGCTGCATTGATGGATGCATTAGGAGTTGCTGCCACCCAGACTTTGCCAGAGGCTAAGTCGCAGCATAAAAATGGAGCTTCAATAGACTCATCTAAGAGGTCAAGGGAGGAATCGGCCACGCAACGCAGCACACCACCCAAATAGGTCGTACGCAGACCAGCTGAAGGGACACAGATCTCTAACTGGAGATCGTCCAGCTGGCAAGAGCCCACCACCAAAAGGTTCTGCGCCAACTGTACCATCAGCAGCGAGCAGCGAAAATGCTGAATGGCAAAAAGTAAGGCCAAAATTACGGAACGGCGTGGCAGGCCAGATGTAATCATTATCAAGCCCGACGAAGGTAGCTCCTACGCCGACTTGCTGGGATTGGTCACCAGGCGAGAGGATGGACGGCTAAACGGAGTCAAAGATTGCGTTAAAAGGGCAAGAAAAACCACAAGACGAGAGCTGCTCTTGGAATTAACGGGAGATTGCATGTCGCATAAGCTTCAGGAAGATTTGAGCCAAGTACTGGGCTCAAAAATATCGGTACGCACGGTGAGTGATCTTTCCTTCATAGAGCTCCGTGACCTGGACTGCTTGGCAACTGCCGATGATGTGATGGCAGCCATTTCAGAGAAATTAGCAAGAAATTCAACACAAGTTTCTGTTAAAGCGATGAGACCCTCATATGGGGAAACCCAAACAGCGATTGTAGCAGTAGCACAGTTCACTTGTAGAATGAAGATCTTGCAGCTGAATTTAAATCACTGTGCAGCGGCCTATGACCTTTTAAAACAGACGGTAAGAGAACTTAATGTAGATTTAGCCATTATAAGCGAGCCTTACAGAACTGGTACAGATAGTAACTGCGCAGTCGACACCACTGGAAAAGCTGCAATCTGGGCCTGTGGGCAAAATGCCCCTGCTATGGAAGCTATCTACTCTGGGCAAGGATTTGTCAGAGTTAAAATTGGGGACATTTGGATATTTAGTTGCTATGCTGCTCCCAGCCTGCGTCAATGCGACTACGAAAATCTGGTGGATAGTATTGCAAGGGATGCTAGAGCTATGCAGAAACTATTGATTGCGGGCGATTTTAATGCCTGGTCAGTAGAATGGGCCAGCAACTCCACCAACGCCAGGGGACGGACTCTGCTAGAGGCTATGGCCACTCTTGATCTGGTCATACTTAACTCTGGGACGGAGCACATATTCAGTCGTGCAGGGTATGGCTCTGTTATTGACATTACACTCGCTAGTAGCAATCTATCTCAGAATGCGTCATGGAGCCTTTGCTGTCACTATACTGGAAGTGACTATCAGGCCATCATATGTAATATTGGCGGACGTCAACCTCAAATCGCGCAGCGGCAGCATAGTAGTGTCAAAATGTATAGAGTTGAGACCTTCAATCCAAATGCTTTTGCCCCAGCTCTGACAATTCCAGAGATGATAGGCGATGCAGCTAGCAGCTCAAAAGTGTTAATGGAAGCAGTGGCGCATGCATGCGACTCCAGCATGTCCATTCGAAGGGGCCATAGTAGCACTCAAAAAACTGCGTGCAGAAAAGCCAGCGGCTCCGGACGAAGGCCGCCTAAATTATATTGTCAGTGCGCTCTTTCCTTGCACATCTGTGGTTGCACCATGGCCCCAATCCAACAATGTGGCCATAGTTGTACGCCCTGTTACTGCCGAAGAGGTAACTATTGCTGCTTCCCGTTTACAGGTGCAAAAGGCCCTCGGCCCAGACGCCATACCAAACATAGCATTAAAACTAGCACTGTTACTGGAACCCAACAAGTTTGTTGATGTTTTTAACAAATGTCTTGAGGAAGGCCGTTTTCCAGATCAATGGAAAATTCAGAATCTGGTGCTAATCCCAAAACCTAACAAGCCGCCAGACGAACCGTCAGCCTACAGGCCAATTTGTTTGTTGGACTCCGTGGCGAATATTTTGGATTGGATAGTCAGTGCCAGGATTGAAGAATCTATAGTTGCAAATGGTGACCTTTCCACCAGGCAGTTTGGTTTTAGAAAATGCAAATCAACTGTAGATGCATTAAGTACTGTCACAGACATAGCTGCCAAGGCCATAGAGGGGCAAAGATGGAAGGGAGGCCGCAAGGAATATTGCCTGGTTATTACCCTAGATGTGAGGAATGCCTTTAATTCAGCAATCTGGAGCTGCATCCTACAGGCACTCTCTAACTTCGGAGTCCCAGACTACTTGTTACGCGTAACAGAGGACTACTTCCGGAATCGCGTGCTACGATATAACACAAACAGTGGCCAGAAGACATATAATGTGCGCGGAGGTGTGCCGCAGGGGTCGGTCCTGGGCCCGTTGCTATGGAATACAATGTACGACGGCTTACTGCGGCTGCAGCTCCCAGAAGGGTCAACCTTAATAGGATTCGCCGATGATGTGGCCTTGGTCATAGTGACTAAGGAACTCCAGGAACTCCTCTTTACGTCTCTCTCCTTCTTGCAAGAGTTTTACTTTTAATGACGTCATACTAGGCAGCTCATCTCGGGTTTCTATGGCAATTACAAAATTTTCATACCCTTCAGGTAAAGATGACAGTAAGAGAATGACTACAAATTCATCGGGTAATTCTACCCCGATCTCATTTAGTTTCTCCATCACATCAAAGAACGAATTGATATGACTTGCCATACTGTCACTTGCGCTCATTTTGGTGTTCAAAAGCTGCTTCAAGAGTCTTACCCTACGTGCAGGCCCTCTGGGCACGTGTAGCTCTTCCAATTTCTTCCAGACATTTGCAGATGTCTCACAATGCTTAACGCTATTAATCTGTATTGCCTTCAAGCACAGCATTATAGCCGCTATAGCTTTTTCATCCCTCAGATCATGCTTTGTCACACGTTGACAAACGACAGGCCAGAGGTCAGCTTGCACCAACAGACTTTTCATCTGAATCGCCCACGTGGCGTAATTATGATCATCCAACTTTTCTATAGCGTTCATTGACATCATTTTCACTTTTCCGCCGTTATAGGTTAAAAGTACACCAATTTTACTTTGATTCACACACCCGACAGTTAGACGCGACGATCTGGGCCCATAACCTGATAATTATGTTTATTTGCGCGTGCGGTCTTTTCGGCGTATTAATTGTGAATGACATAACATAACATAAGGTTGACAGAATGTTATATATTACTTAACATAATCTGTTACTCGTAGGTAACTTAATGCTATGCTATGCTAATGAGTCAATTGTGCACGTTGCCATTTTTTCATATATTTTCAACACTCGTTCTCAACGTGCCATAATTTGCCTCTTCTATTAAACACTTAGTTTAACCCTAGACCTTTTACACAGTTTTGATGTTTTACACTTCTTAAATTCTTGGTCAAAACATCCGCAATCATACTTTCTGTGGGTACATAGACTACATCTATTACATTATCTTTATACATTTCTCTTACATGGTCGAATTTAATGTCAATGTGCTTACTACAAGAATGATAAGTTGGGTTCTTAACTAAACATTGTGCACTCTGATTATTGCTATACATAATCATAGGATCTTCCTCTCGAAATCCCATCTCTGACATCAGCCTCTTTAAGTATGTCGCTTCCTTGGCCCCTGACGATAACGATACGTGCTCAGCCTCCATGCTGCTGAGCGCCACGACATTCTGCTTTCTCGATTCCCATGTAATCGCTGCACCTGCAGCGATGAATGCCCAGCCACTATATGACTTGCGATCACTGCAATCACCTGCCCAATCCGTGTCCACGTAACAGACTAGTGGATCTCCAGTTCGAACGTACCGCAGCTTTAGATCTGCAGTTCCTCTGAGATATCGCAGGACTTTCTTTGCCCCAACTACATGCTCATCATGTAATTTTGCATTCATTTGGGCCAACTTTGATACAGAATGCAAAATATCCGGACGAGTCGTTTTAGCCAAGTACATCAATGACCCGATCATCGACTGGTACTCAACTTGGTTGACTTTCTTACATCCCTTTTTGGTGCATTTGACTTGAGACCCAGGCTCCAACGGCACCACGTTTGGCTTGCACTCAGCCATTCCATATTTGCGAAGTAATTCTTCAATGAAGTTCTTGTGACCAACTGATATGTCACCTGTTTCGCCATCTCGATCAATTTCCATCCCTAGGAAATGCTTTAGCTTGCCACCATCCACCACATCTAACTTCTCTGCGATAAGCCTTTTGATAGTTGATAACTCTTGTAGACTAGTGCTTGCTAGAACGAGACCATCTAAATAAACGAGAATTGAATTGATATTCTTACCAGTCCGACGGGTATACATGCAAGGTTCACTTGCACAGGGACTGAAACCAATTTTTACGATAACTTTGTTTATCGCCTCATTCCATCCTCGTCCATTCCTTAACTTCAATACTCGCTCTGGGTATTTCTCGTCAACAAATCCTTCTGGTTGACGCATGTATACTGTATCCTTCAACTCGCTGTTTGAGTATGCTGCAGTAACATCCATCTGGTGCATGTACAGACTATGTTCAACTGCCATCGCCATCACTAATCTGACCGACGAATATCCTGTTACTGGCGGAGATGTATCCCAGTTGTTTACTCCATAGCGTAGACTACAGCCTTTTGCGACTAGCCTTGACTTCAGTCGCTCGATCTCGCCATCCTTATTTCGCTTGATAGCATAGACCCTTTTTCCACCTTTTGGTAAATCGACTAGATTTCAAGCTTTGCTGCCTCGCAAACTATCTAGCTCGTTCTGCATGGAAGTCTTCCATTCATCGGCATATCCAGAAGTTAACGCCTCCTTAACGTTATTGGGAACTTCCATTTCCACTTTGGATATTTATATATATTTATATATATTTATATATATTTATATATATTTATATATATTTATATATATTTATATATATTTATATATATTTATATATATTTATATATATTTATATATATTTATATATATTTATATATATTTATATATATTTATATATATTTATATATATTTATATATATTTATATATATTTATATATTTATTTGGAAACAGCTGGAATCCTGCACTATCTCATCGGCGAGGGCGATAAAATATTTAGGTGTCTGGCTAGACACTCGCCTCTGTTTTAAAGAACACCTGATATCGGTTAGTCAGAGGGCAGCCGGGCTAGCAAAGTCTTTAAGCAGGATTATGCTCAACACCCGAGGACCGAAGCAGAGCCGCCGCCTGCTACTAAAAAACGTCATCAAGTCCACGATGCTTTATGCAGCGCCAGTTTGGGCGAACGCGTTGGAAAACAAATCCTACAGGAATGGTTTAGAGTCAATATACCGCCTTGGAGCGCACCGAGTCTGCTGCGGCTTTCACACAATTTCTGCAGAAGCAGCCCTTGTTATTGCGGGCATGGTCCCAATCGACCTCCTAGCTCTCTAGGTACAGCGGTGTTATGGACAGAGAAGATTAGCCATAACCCCGCAAGAAATTAAAGCCCTTAAATTGTAAGCCAGGAGCGCCAGTCTGGAGGAATGGCAAAGGTGCTGGAGCTTGTCTAATAACGGAAGATGGACCTGGAATCTAATTCCAAATATCGATATCTGGCTTAAGCGGAAATTCTGCGAAGTCACATACGAACTAACCCAGTTGCTAAGTGGCCATGGATGCTTTCGTAGCTACCTATTTAGAATCGGACAGGAGGACAGCCCACATTGTCCAAGTTGCAATGAAGTAATCGAATCCCCGGAGCACATCCTATTTGTGTGCCCAAGATTTGTAGCGGAAAGAAATACAATGGAAGAGATATGTGGCAATTCATTGGCCACTAGTAATCTGGTGGCTAACATGGTACTAAGACAGGCGAACTGGTCAGCAGTATGCACATTTGCAAAGCAAGTGATTTCCAGGCTGCGCCTCCTGGAGAGAGAGAGGAAAATAAGTGGGCCGTAGATGGCCTGCCAGCGTCCTGTGATGCAATACTTCACGGTAGTTCCGCAGGATTGTTTCTGGCATCACTTTTCTACACTTTTCTACTCTTCTATTCTATCTAATTTCCTACTTTTCTAATTATTATTATTATTACTTGAATGCTTCCTTTTTAATCATTATTGTTACTGTGAGGATTCACAAATTCTTGTTTTTATTTTTCTTTATCTATCAATATATATATAACCATAAGTCAACCCTCTAAACTAATACGCTCTACTTATTGAAGGGGATTAGTTCAACATTAGGTTACTGTTTCTAGCTAGAGAGAGCAATTGTTTTCTATTTCATCTTTAGGCTACAGTTTCTAGCAAGAGAGAGCAATTGTTTTCTATTCCATCATTAGGTTACAGTTTCTAACAAGAGAGCAATTATTTTTATCTCTTTTGTTTCCCTCTCCTTCGCATTGCAATAGCCAGCGACGCCGACGCACCGGCGGTACAGTCAGTGTCAGCATAGCTAAGCTAAGACAATTTGTCACGTACACCAAAAGCTCGTAGGATAACGGTGAATCATCAGTAGCCAATCAAAACGCGCCACGCATTTCCGCAGCTGCGTCGAAAGCTTAGAATATTAAAAACTAGGGCAAAGGCAAGGGTTAGAAATAAGATCAAGATCACTTAGTTTCTGACCGTCGGAGAGATAATAAGTGACAAATTAGTCTCAAGATAAAAATCAAGAAGTGAAAAAAAAAAAAACAAGAATTAATTTAAAAGTCAAACACGCAGACAGTGGTACTAAAACAAAGACAGTGCAAATAAAAGAAAAAAATCTAAGAAACAAATATAAAACACGGAACAGTGGTACTAAGACAAAGACAGTGCAAATACAAAAACAAGGAAAAGTAACATATTTAAAGTTGTACAATTTATATTCAGGTGAGTCGGCCAAGAGGCCACGTTACTAACCCCCTATCCCTGCTATTTCTTAGAGGACAGTGTGATGTGAGGTAGATTAGGCAGTAAGAAAATGAGACATATATGTGAGCTAGAAATAATAAAGTTATAAATGAACATTGACCCTTGCCTTTTTCTATTTTTCTTCTTGCCTCTGTTCTTTCTCCTTGTCTTTATTTGCATGTGTTCCTAATAATATGTTAAGTGTTGTCTAAATAGTGTATGTAGTGTTCCATGGTACAGTTGGCAGTATGTCGACTAACAACCATTTCAGTGTCCGGGTAATACCCTAACTGAAATGGTGTTGGTTGTACATACGCCGACTTAGTGCCATTTAATATTATTCGACATCCGGGTAATACCCTAGTCGAAGTAATATTAAATGCGCATGAACATGGAACCACTGTAGTGTAGTTCAATGTGTAGCGAATACAGTGGTTGTGATGTCATTTGGCTAGTATTTCAGTGTCCGGGTAATACCCTAACTGAAATATTACCAAATGTACATCCGATCACTTAGTGTCATTTAATATTTGATTTCGGTGTCCGGGTAATACCCTAACCGAAATCGTATTAAATGTACATGCCGTTGTATATATGTTGTATTGTCAAAGTGTGTTCCATGGTACAGTTGGCAACATGTCTACCAACAACCATTTCAGTGTCCGGGTAATACCCTAACTGAAATGGTGTTGGTTGTACATGTGCCGACTTTAGTGCCATTTAATATTATTCGACATCCGGGTAATACCCTAGTCGAAGCAATATTAAATGCGCATGAGCATGGAACCACTGTAATGTAATTTTTATGTAGCACAGTGGTCATGATGCCATTTGTTTAGCATTTCAGTGTCCGGGTAATACCCTAACTGAAATGTTAACAACTGTGCATCTGACTACTTAGTGTCTTTTAATATTTATTTCGGTGTCCGGGTAATACCCTAGCCGAAATAATATTAAATGTACATGCCATAGTATGTGTGTATCTTCTCCTTCGTGCAGTGTCCACCCAAATGAGTGTCTTTAACAATAATTGTTTAACTTTGTGTCTTTTGTTATGTCAAATAAATAATTATTCCCCACATTTGTCTGTATTAGTTTAGAATTTAGAGGTCTCGAGTTTTTCTTACAAATTTTTCTGTAATTAAAAAGCCCTGGATAGACTGAGATGTGTACCCAGGCTGAGAAACTTCCTTACAGATGGCGCCCGAGCAGGGACCTCGAGAAAGATTTTAAATTAATTAGGTAAGCTTAGTGTAGGGATTAATTTTGTGGATTAAAGCCCCACCATATTTATTTGGCCTTCTCATATTGTTCATATCATTTGAAAAATTTTTATTGCTACCCTATAATATCGAAAAAAATTAACCAATTATATTATATTATAATATGATCGCATTATATTATATCACTTAATTATATACACATGTAAAATATATTTTTGGGGATTTTCTTTATTGGTGCAATATATATATGATAAAAAAAAAAAAAATTTTAATAAATAATTCAATTGTTGCCAAGGGTAACGGTAGGACTACCTTAGAGTCATCGACAGAGTCGCAGCGACAGAGTCACGACAGAATTCAGTGGAACCAAACCCACGTGGCAGAAATACATATGTATATATTTTTTATTTTTTTTTTTTATAATCGACAGAGCTAAACAGGGTATCAGCAGAGTCACCATAAAAAAAAAAAAAATTTTATATATGTATATATTTGAATTTTTTATAAGAACGAAAGAGAGAAGCGAGCATAGAAAATCCAACAGGCAACGGTAAAACTTTTAAAAAGTCATCGACAGAGTCCCAACGACAGAGTCACGACAGAATACAGTAGAACCAAAACCTCGCGGCAGAAATATATTTTTTTTTATCGACAGAGCTAAACAGGGTATCAGCAGAGTCATCATGAGAAAAAAATATATATGCAACGGAATTTCTATACAAGCAAAAGAGACAAGCAAGCATAGAAAATTTCACAAATGAACGGTAGAACTATTTTAAAGTCATCGACAGAGTCCATGCGACAGAGTCCCGACAGTATTCAGTAGAACCGAAACCACGTGGAATTTTATATTTTTTTTTTTTATATATCGACAGAGCTAAACAGGGTATCAGCAGAGTCACCAAAGAAAAAAAAAAAAAATAATAATATACATATGTACAACAGAGTCTAAGTACAAGAGAAGAAAGACAGGAGAGATAAAGTATAGGAGATGAAAAAAAAAAAATAAAATATTACCGCTTGTTTTCTATCACACTTTATTCCTATGAGAAGGGGGTATGAGGGTGTTTCGTTGGTTCTCTTTGGTCGACATAGCCGCAACGGGATCTTTTGGATGCCCACTCCTATGAAGTGGAGACTGCGACGCTAGCAGAGCAGAGGGTCCGACGATAAAATTATGGTACCCACGCATCCCAAAGGCAGTCAATATTCAACCGTCGCAGAGTCAACATCGAACCATCAAGGAGTCAACATCGAACCATCAAGGAGTCTACATCCAGCCGCCAAGGACTACAGTAGCTTATGCCTCAAGGATAACAAAGGATAACAGGACTCTAAGTTACCAGCATACCAAGGACCCAGCCAGTGAATATCCTTTTCAAGGACAACAGTAGTCAAGATTTACTAGCATACAAAGGAATCAACAGTGAACATCCTGTTCGAAGGATAGCAACAGCCTGAGTTACAAGGAATATAAGCGCAGCCCACACTAAGCAATCAAGAATACAACGAAGAAACAAAGACCCACAACCAGAGAAACAACGTCAATCACAAGGATATTATATCAAACAGGATATCAGAAAAAAAAAAAATATGTGTGACCAGTGAAAAAAAAATATTTATTTAACCCAGCAAGGATAAATAATAAAATAAACTAGTGGAAAAACAAAATAATAATAATTAACCCAGCAAAGAAAAATTTTTAATTAAAATAAATAAAACAAAATAAATAAATTTCCATTGGTAATAATTATAATCTAAAGTTACAGCCAAGTCAAAGCCGAGTTCACAAGGACGAAATCCAAACTAGTTCAACGCAGGATACCAACCACAAAGGATACAAGAGCAATAGCAACAGTCAAGCTAAACAGAAGTCCTCAGTGCAAACATGGGAGTAAAATGGATCAGCTACCGACGCAAAAACGAATTGGAAAGTTTCTTCACCGAGTTCGGGCTACCTTCAGGTGGAACTGTAGAGGAGATGCGCAGTCGGTTTGCTAACTTCGCATCTCGGGAGGATCATCTACCAGAAGTACTCGCCCGCTTAACAGAACTGGAAACTCAATATGGACAAGCAGCCACCAACGACCGCACACTAGATGTGAAGCCGCTCACGATCTACCTCCCCTGCCCGGCTGGTCGACGAACACCCAAAGGATACAGAGGTAGATGCAGCCCGCAATCATCAAATTCCGACACTGCCACTGGTGTCCAATACCCATTCGGCTGGAAATGCCCAATATTCGCTGGAAGTCCCAAGACGAGCAACATCAGGAAACACAGACAATGCAGGATATGCCGCCATCGCCGAAAAGGTGTCCAAGTGGGGCGTGTCCTTCGATGGTTCTACAGATCCATTGTACTTCTTGGAGAAAATAGAAACTCGAGCTGCCACGTACAGGATTAACCTGGAATCACTGCCACGTATGATGTCACTTTTATCTCAGGAAAAGCGGAAGGATGGTGGCAGACTTGCGATTTACTGGAGGCCAACTGGACAACATTTAAGCATGGATTCTTAGACTTTTTCCTACCGCCAAGATATTTTGAACGACTTGAGGATGCCATCCGGACCCGACGCCAAAAGGCCGGAGAACCCTTCAAACAGTACTTAGTCGAGCTACGCCTAATGATGAAAAGAGCCAACTACTCTTCGACCCAAGAACTAGAGAGAATATATGACAACCTGCACCCGGAATATCAGCTATATACAAGACGCATCGATTTCAAGGATCTAGCAGAGCTGACTAAGCTGGTTGTGAACTTTGAAATTATTCAAAGTGAAAACAACTATTCTCATCCCGAGACTGGATTTAGACGCCCACCAAACGCCGTTTTCCCAATGTCAACTAGTTCATACACCGGAAGAAACAGACTTCACAATCCTGAGATGTTGCAAACTACAAGGAAAACTAATACGTTGGAGAATGACAACATGATTCCAAAGGTCTACCAATTATCTGACGTCCCTATTGATCTACGTCGAGCCTGCCACCAATGCAACGAGAACCAGCCTCGCCAGTTTTAGGCCAACTAGAAGTACCACAGGATCGCAACGAAGTTTCAACGCTTATACCCAACGAAGACAAGAACACAGAAGACCAAGTTATCTCCAGTTTCCTAGCGACAGAGTTACCAAAGTTCGAAACGCTACAAGGAATATCTCACATTGCAGAACACGTCATCACGATGAAAGGCGATCGACCAATCAAGCAACGTTATTACCCAAGAAACCCAGCTCAGCAACAAATAATCAACGACACAGTGGATCAACTACTCAAAGAGGATCTGAGCCGCTACTACAATCTTAGACACAGAGCTTGGCGACCCACCATCGGGTCACTCGTCATGCTGCGAAGACATCACCTATCCAAAGCCTCTGAGCGATTTGCTGCCAAGTTGGCACCGAAGTTCGAAGGCCCTCTCAAGGTAAAATTCTTTATTTCTAGGAACATCGTCCGACTCCAGGATGCTCACGGGAGGTCCTGTCGCACAGCCAGTGTCAGCGATCTAAAGCCATATCAACAAGCGAATCCAAGGCAAGATGAAATCCTAGGAGACACAGAAGACAACCACAGAGCCGAGCCTTGCGAAGAGATGTCACAGGGGCCACTTGTTGGAGATTTCGATCTCCCAACGTCCCTGCCCTCCTAAAGGGGGATCTCTGTTCGTAAGACCAAACAGCAGACCACTACGTATATCTTACCTTAGTAATCTTAAGTTATAATATTAGTTTTTAAGTTTATCACACGTTTGTAAATCACACTATTAGG
The DNA here is from genome assembly GCA_018903615.1 of Drosophila neocordata. Classification (NCBI taxonomy): domain Eukaryota; kingdom Metazoa; phylum Arthropoda; class Insecta; order Diptera; family Drosophilidae; genus Drosophila; species Drosophila neocordata. Next base: position 46,698 of record JAEIGI010000187.1, read on the forward strand.
CAGGCAAAGTTAGGTAGTTCACAGTTAGTTCCTTTCAAAATCAGGCATATGAACTAATTCCCTTCCTTAGAATGTCGTCCCCCAGCACTTTCATGGCCGCGCTAGTACCGATGATTGAATCTATCACCGCGGACTTCGAGAAGATAGCTGCAACCCGATTTCTTCCCCGCACCCGAGACGCATCATCGCCCGAGGTAAATAAGCCGATTACCGAGGAAGTTATCGCAGCAACTACAGTAGCGGGTAAAACCTCAACCCATCAGCAAGCGAAGCCTGAAACCCCACGCATGGTGAATTTGATCCTCGAGATCGAAGATAACGAAGGAGAGCGTAGTCGATCTTTGCAATCCCCTCGCCAACAAGCAGCCTTTTTGAAGTCGCTGCACGACGTCTTATACCCCGACTCCCGGTCTGACAACGGTCAGCCAACCTCGCCTGCTCCACTGACTGAGCCTGCATCTAGGCCATCACTCGTCCCCGAAGAATCCACCGTGGGAAGATGCTTCCGGTTGTCCGAAGCACCGGACCGTCCGGTCATAAAGTCAGTGATGCGCCTGCCGCGAGTGCATGACTTGGCTAAATTCGTCGGCGATGCGGATGAACATATGGACCCTGACGACGACGAAGAAGTCCAATGGGATGGTCGCTTCTACCGCTATCACGGGAACCCTACACCCCCTCGTCGTCTGAGTTTGAGTGACGACCAAGAAGTCGACTTATTCCCCGGTAGCCCCTACTCGACCCGAAGCACGCTTTTCAGTCCACCATGCGAAAGCCCTCCCACCAACTTCCACGTGGACGAAGAGACCGGAGAGAGGATCTATCTACCGAAGCCCAGTCCTTCGTGGAGTACGGACACTCACAACCATCCCTACGACCCATGTGGGTCAGAAAGCTCGACGACACCCCCATACCCTGGATCATTCGAAGCAGTACAAAGCTACCCTTACTTTGAAGACATCTCTTTAGATGCCCCCACCGAGACCGAGGAGAACGCCGTCCCTGAACTCATCGAGACAACGCCTGCCCCCACCGAGACCGAGGAGAACGCCGTTGCTGAACTCTTCAAGACAACACCTGCCCCCACCGAGACCGAGGAGAACGCCGTTGCTGAACTCGTCAAGACAACGCCAGCCCCCACCGAGGCCGAGGAGAATGCTGTTGCTGAACCTATCGAGACCACCGCCATAGAGGCTCCCACCGAATGGCGCGTGCTGACACACGACAGACGAATACCCTGGACTTTGGCACAAAGAATACAGGACCGTCCAAATCGCAGCAAACCATGGCGATTCCGGTACGAAGAAGCCGACCTGGCCTACCGCGTCCGCATCACGGCGGGAGGTAGCGTCACCATTTCTTTTGCCTCCGGAAAGTGAGGAGGGAGTGTGAGGATTCACAAATTCTTGTTTTTATTTTTCTTTATCTATCAATATATATATAACCATAAGTCAACCCTCTAAACTAATACGCTCTACTTATTGAAGGGGATTAGTTCAACATTAGGTTACTGTTTCTAGCTAGAGAGAGCAATTGTTTTCTATTTCATCTTTAGGCTACAGTTTCTAGCAAGAGAGAGCAATTGTTTTCTATTCCATCATTAGGTTACAGTTTCTAACAAGAGAGCAATTATTTTTATCTCTTTTGTTTCCCTCTCCTTCGCATTGCAATAGCCAGCGACGCCGACGCACCGGCGGTACAGTCAGTGTCAGCATAGCTAAGCTAAGACAATTTGTCACGTACACCAAAAGCTCGTAGGATAACGGTGAATCATCAGTAGCCAATCAAAACGCGCCACGCATTTCCGCAGCTGCGTCGAAAGCTTAGAATATTAAAAACTAGGGCAAAGGCAAGGGTTAGAAATAAGATCAAGATCACTTAGTTTCTGACCGTCGGAGAGATAATAAGTGACAAATTAGTCTCAAGATAAAAATCAAGAAAGAAAAAAAAAAACAAGAATTAATTTAAAAGTCAAACACGCAGACAGTGGTACTAAAACAAAGACAGTGCAAATAAAAGAAAAAAATCTAAGAAACAAATATAAAACACGGAACAGTGGTACTAAGACAAAGACAGTGCAAATACAAAAACAAGGAAAAGTAACATATTTAAAGTTGTACAATTTATATTCAGGTGAGTCGGCCAAGAGGCCACGTTACTAACCCCTATCCCTGCTATTTCTTATAGGACAGTGTGATGTGAGGTAGATTAGGCAGTAAGAAAATGAGACATATATGTGAGCTAGAAATAATAAAGTTATAAATGAACATTGACCCTTGCCTTTTTCTATTTTTCTTCTTGCCTCTGTTCTTTCTCCTTGTCTTTATTTGCATGTGTTCCTAATAATATGTTAAGTGTTGTCTAAATAGTGTATGTAGTGTTCCATGGTACAGTTGGCAGTATGTCGACTAACAACCATTTCAGTGTCCGGGTAATACCCTAACTGAAATGGTGTTGGTTGTACATACGCCGACTTAGTGCCATTTAATATTATTCGACATCCGGGTAATACCCTAGTCGAAGTAATATTAAATGCGCATGAACATGGAACCACTGTAGTGTAGTTCAATGTGTAGCGAATACAGTGGTTGTGATGTCATTTGGCTAGTATTTCAGTGTCCGGGTAATACCCTAACTGAAATATTACCAAATGTACATCCGATCACTTAGTGTCATTTAATATTTGATTTCGGTGTCCGGGTAATACCCTAACCGAAATCGTATTAAATGTACATGCCGTTGTATATATGTTGTATTGTCAAAGTGTGTTCCATGGTACAGTTGGCAACATGTCTACCAACAACCATTTCAGTGTCCGGGTAATACCCTAACTGAAATGGTGTTGGTTGTACATGTGCCGACTTAGTGCCATTTAATATTATTCGACATCCGGGTAATACCCTAGTCGAAGCAATATTAAATGCGCATGAGCATGGAACCACTGTAATGTAATTTTTATGTAGCACAGTGGTCATGATGCCATTTGTTTAGCATTTCAGTGTCCGGGTAATACCCTAACTGAAATGTTAACAACTGTGCATCTGACTACTTAGTGTCTTTTAATATTTATTTCGGTGTCCGGGTAATACCCTAGCCGAAATAATATTAAATGTACATGCCATAGTATGTGTGTATCTTCTCCTTCGTGCATTGTCCACCCAAATGAGTGTCTTTAACAATAATTGTTTAACTTTGTGTCTTTTGTTATGTCAAATAAATAATTATTCCCCACATTTGTCTGTATTAGTTTAGAATTTAGAGGTCTCGAGTTTTTCTTACAAATTTTTCTGTAATTAAAAAGCCCTGGATAGACTGAGATGTGTACCCAGGCTGAGAAACTTCCTTACATTACTTTACTTATTCTAAAAAAAAAAAAAAAAAAAAACATGACTCAATCGACTCAACTGTGTTGATGCTGATCAAAAATATATATACTTTATGGGGTCGGAAATGCTTCCTTCTGCCCGTTACATACATTTAAACGACTTAAATATACAATGTTAAATGCTTTAAATTGGCCCCCTCCCCAAAGTATGAAGAAAGTTCGAAGCTTTTTAGGTATCTGTGGATGGACTGTTGTTTTATTAAAAATTGCCGACGTGTGTTATCAGCCACCCAGCTAGGAGAACACCTTTAACACAGTTAACACCTAAATTATTCGAGAATAAAATCTTATAACGTGTTCATTGAATTCCTGGTCGGTAATTATTGTAAAGGATTATAAAGTAAGGATTCAAATAGGAAACGTCCACTGGAATCGTGTCCTGGGGAAAATGTTTTCTTAACTGGCGCCCGAGCAGGGACCCCTTTGTTTTGTGTAAAGTGTGCGTAATAACAAAATATTACTTATTAATTAAGTCGAAAAGTTTTAATATAACAAACCGTATAAAAAGAAATGATAAAAGTAATTATATTTTACCACAAATTGCCCCTGTGCATATCAAGAAAAACGAAGCGAATGAAATGGTGGGCTCACAAGTGCCGGGGTTCGACTCCCAGCTGTCCAATTATCTTAACCAATTAATTAAATTAAAATTGCACTAATAACCAAAATTATGCAGCCAAGACTAAGAATTTTCGAGCTTGCTAGTGCGTGAGTTATCTCCCGGGAGCAAGGAGGATTACAGTTGTGGGTTTTTTCCTTGGGTTGGACTGGTCCCTTTTAAAAAAAGATGACTTTCCTCTTTAGTTGTTAAAAATCAAGTGATTTTAGTTTCTTTATTCTTCGCAAGTCGAAGCTTAGGTTTTGCGGTAACAATATATATATATATATATAGGTATGTATGCATGCTTATGGTTTGCATGTATACAATTTATTTGTCGCCCACGCCCACGTATATGTTAAAAAAGTGTTGAGGTTGCAGTCGGCATGATGATGACATTAAATACTGGCCAAATGCAATCTCTTAGAATCGGTTGCTCAACAGTGAACTATTCTGTTCAGCAGAGGCGGCGATGCCCGAGGGTCTGGAATGGTTGGAGTGAAGATAGGTAACGGTGATATTTCGAAATTGATTCTTGGAGGGTGCCTATCGTATTTAAGTGTTTTGCAAGTGTTGCAGTTCCGAATTCATTGAATTATCTTACTCTTCATCTCTGGGAAATAGACCTCTCTTTTTAAGTGCAAGAGTGTCTCGCCGATGCCTCTATGGTTATTATTTATGTGGTACTTTGTTATAGTTTCTTGTTGTGCTTTGAAGTCAAGAATTTCGGTTACCATGGTTATGCATCTAACTAATTTGTGCGTTGTGCGAAGAGTACTTTATGGAAAATAATGTTGAGTGCATAAATTGCACACAATTTGTTAGATTTCATAGTATGTCTTTTATAGTTTGTTGATCGAAGTTTGGTTCTGTAATGACACGTCTTAATTTGTTTTT
>JAEIGI010000066.1:0-252516 GCA_018903615.1 Drosophila neocordata
CGGACATTCGGACAGACGGACAGACAAACAGACAGACAGACGGACATGGCTATATCAACTCAGCTCATCGTGCTGATCGAGAATATATATACTTTATATAGTCGGAGATGCTTCCTTCTATGCGTTGCAAACTTCTGACCAAAATTAATATACGTTTTTTGCAAAGTTATAAAAATAAACCTTACACTACAAATAAGCCATATCCCAACTCAACTTACCTTTGATATAGGAGAAGAGATGCAAACCAAAATAACAAAACAACACCACGCAGACCACAACAATTTCCAATCAACGACGTCCCCTACTTTTAAAAAAAAGGAAAAAAGAAAAACTAAAAAACCAAAACTGCTTGAGGACAAGCAGAAATTAAGAGGGAAAAAGTTAACGACGAGAATTATTACATAATCCCACAGCGGTCAAGAACTGCAAATACAACACAAATAAACACACCGAATCAGCAGAATCAGCAGTCTGCAAGTTTGTCGCTTGCAATTCATAAGAATCCAGCCGCAGCCGGATGTCAATGATGTCGCAAGCTTCTGCCAGCAGCGCTGCCGATGTCAACTTAGAAATTTTAGCTAGCTGGGGTAGAATTGTTTTAAGTAAACTTCAGTCGAGAATCCCAATAAAAGAAACAAGTTCCAAACCTAATCATTCCGCTTGTGAAGGGTTAGTCTTCCTGTCGCGGAATCTGCAGATGATGGGTAGCTTTGCCCTCCGGCTCTATGTGCGCGTTCAACCAGTCCGCTGGCCTCGCAAAGGAAGCAGTATGGGGGGCTCCTACACTCCCTGGCTTTATAGTTCTTGGCTCCGCATTTGATGCACCAGTTACTTCTGTCGACATGGTCAGTGCATTTGGCTGCAATGTGGCCAGTTCTCAGGCACCTGTAGCATCTGGTAGGGGCGTCATTTATCCTAATCCTACAGACGGTCCACCCAATCTTAATTTTTCCAGCCTTAAGAATAGTGTTCGCCGTTGCTGCTGGAGCAACAATAGTTGCTTTTTGTGTGCCTGAGTAAGCCGGGCGTACGCTTTTTATGGCATCTGCCTCCACTGTCACCTTTAGCTGTGAGGAAAGGGCCTGTAAGATATCCTCCCGAGTTGTCATTTCGTCCAGGTCCCTAATTTCTAGCCTCGTCAGATTAGTGAGGGCTCTAGTTTCGGCTTGGCTGCCGAGAACAGCTCCAATATCCTCTTTTAGTTTAAGGATGTCTTTGGATCCTCCTGTTTTTAGTTGTAGGAGTAAGTCGCCTTTTGCGGTACGGCGCACCAACTGTACGTTTTCGCCAAGCGCCATTAGATTTTCATCCTTGTTTCGCGTCACCTTCCTGAGCATCTCGCTGTATGTTATGCTAGCAGTGCTGTGCACTAGTATAGCGTCTGGTCGCTGTCTTCTCTGAGGCGCACGTGGTGCCGGATGTTGCTGCCTCTTTTTTGTCTCCACTGTTTGCCATGCAGGATAACTCTCCAAGTTCCTGTTGATTGGCAACTCCTTCTGCAGGTTTTTGCTGTTATCTTCCCGTGACGGTTGAGTAGGTCTTACCGTCTGCGTTTGCACACTCTTACGTTGCGGGGTGGAAAGAAGTTCCGTCTGCTGGTATCTACTCTAAGTTTGCGGAGCTGCCGCTAGTAATGTGGTATAAAACTCCTGGTTTTCACACTGGGCTGCATAAGTTTCGTACAGCTTCCTCAGTTGGATAAACTGTCCTCTCATTTTATTGTTTATGTGGCGCACTTTAGCTTCTCCGCCCATTGTTGTTGCGTCTATTATTTCCTGAATGAGTTGACCACTCTGTGTTAACCCTTTACAGCAACCTACTCCTCTCGCTCTCTTTGATGGAATATCTCTACCTGTTCCACCTGGGCTTGGGGAGTTCGAATGTTCTCTGCCTCTTTTTGGCATCGCTGCCACTGCATTGTCCTCTGGTGAGGTCGCCCGCCGATTATGGATTTGGGAGTGCTTCTCCGCCGAGGGGGGCTCCGGTGTAGCCCAATGTTTATGCTGAGGCGGAATTCGGTGAAGCGACTGGCGCCGGCCGAAGACCGCCTGGAGATCGTCGCCCTCCAGCTGGCTCAGGAATTGGTTACGGCAAGGGAATTGGAGTGGCTATTTTATGTTTGCTATTATTTATATGTATTTATATGTAAAGGTGGCAATTTTGGTATGTTTGTTGCTATGTGTTGGTATTGTAAATTAATTTTAGTTAATAGTTAAAATTAAAATTGGTTTTTTTAAAATTAGTTTTAGTTTTAAAATATTAACTAAGTATATGATTGTAAAAATAAAAGTAAAAAATAAAATTCCGCGGAGGCAAAAATAATTAATAACAAATTGGTCGGCAATCGTCCAGCCGGATACACCACCACCTATTGATGTTGACGCGTGACCAAAAGTTGATTTCATACAACCCCGGGTTGAAGGTGTGCTGCGCTTCAGTGGAGATCTGGATGAGCTTTGGATTAAGCTTACTCACTTATTGGAAAGCTTAATGTAAAGCTTAGCTCGATCAGCTGCTGCTGTTACGTTGCTGTGGAGCTTTGCGCAAGTTGCAGAAAAATTTGCCGATCTGGCCGCCTTTGATAACAGCTGTTCATCCGAGTAACAGGCGGGAGTGCCCGTAAAGATTGGAGATAATTGAAGGTAAACTCTCTGCTCTTGCTGGATACTTGAGAGACCCACTGATAGAGTCTCTCTCCCCTCTGCGATGACGCCAAGCCGATGGGCCAACAGTGGAAAATAGGTTTGGATTGACCACGCCGGGCCCACTTTGTAAATCGTGAGTAGTTTACTACCGCTGGGTGGGCTATCTAACGAAAGACTCTTCTTTTTCCAGTTGGGATGTCGATTAGATTACAAAAAACACCAAATTTAGGGAGCCGGTTTGAATAACACGACCGACAATAACAACGTACTCTCATCTAACTACCAGCCCGATGTATATGTATGTATGTGTGTGTGTATTGGCGGTGGTCTGATTTAGAGATGCTCTGCTGGGTAACTAGTTCAACAAATAAAAATACTAACAAAAAGTCAGAGTATTAACTTATAATTAATTCATAGAACTTATTATTATATATGTATATTGTGGCGAAGTACCAAAATTGTACTTCGTCACAATCCTTGTTAGTTTCTTTTCCTGCCCTAATTAATATGCTTAAATTCAGGGCGTAGTTGAGGTTTTATATACACACAGAACGAATATATTTTTTTAATATATTGAAACTTTTTATCTTTAATATGTGAAGAAAAATAATAATGAATTTTTATTTATTCATTGCAAATCATTAATAAGAGGCAATTCTAGATGGAAAAAAATTAAATTCTTTTTGTGCTACACATTCCTGAATATTATTAAATTTGAAAATGAATTTAAAATATATCTATTTTTTTCTCATACTTGAGAGGCAATGTGTTTCATTCCTCATGCATTTGCCACGATAACGCACAGTTTGCTGCGGTCTTCATCGACCCATGAGCCGAGTGATCCACCGCTTAGAGTGATTAATTAATGTTTTTATTTCATTACGTCAATAAAATATTTATTGACAGCAATTTAAAATACACCATTGATCTGGCATATATCAATTCCTTCAATAAAAATTTAAGCCAACATAATGCTGCGAGATGTCTTATTTTTATCTATTCTTGGTCTTGAATTATTCGTGGAGGTCTAGGGAAGGTTTAAAGGGTGAGAAAAATTCGAATAATTGCCGGGAAAATCCTCAAAACAGCATTTTTCTTCGTGACAACCAAAATATTTTCGGTGGGGCCATGATTCTGTTGTCAGCTGATTTTCGTCAGACTCTTACACCTCGACCGGATTCATCACATTACCTACAGATTTCTGTCATATCACAGACTCAAAATTCAGCGAGTTTTCCCAGATATAGCGCAAAAGTTCAATAATCATAATTGGCTGGGTGAACGAGCAATATTAGCAGCGAAAAATAAAGATGTCGAGGATTTTAATGTGACCATTCAGAATTTTCTTCCAGGACAGTTGGTTTCCTTCAAATCAGTCGACACCGTAATGAACCAGGATGACGTAATCAACTATCCCACTGAGTTCTTAAATTCACTGGAATTGCTTGAATTACCACCTCACAATTTGCAGTTAAAAGTAGGATCAGTTGTCATCATGCTGCGTAACATTAATCAACCTCGACTATGCAATGGATCAAGACTGGCTGTGAAAAGACTGATGAATAACGTCATTGAGGCGACAATCATAAAAGGAAAATACGGGATGTCTTGATCCCGTGGATACCGATGATTCCAGCGGACTTGCCATTCGATTTTAAACGCTTACAATTTCCAGTACGTCTGGCCTTTGCGATGAGCATAAATAAATCGCAAGGACAGTCGTTAGAAGTTTGTGGAATCAACTTGGAGTTTCCCTGTTTCGCGCATGGACAATTATACGTCGCGTGTTCGTGCGTCGGAAAACCGTCTTCTTTGTTTATTTACGCACCACAAAACAAAACTAACTAGAAGGATGGGCTAACTTCAGCCACGCCGTTTGCAAACTGTTCTTATCAATTACATATAAATTACCAGAATTATAAGAAAGTATATAAAACTAATCTTGCCCATGGCTCCAAAAAAAAAACTTACGAGTAAAAAAAAATTTTTTTTTTTGGCCCGATTGTTCCTATAGGAGCTATATCATATAGTCGGCCGATTCTCTTAAAACTCAACAGACATATTTTTATATATACTAAACTTACATATACCAAATTTCGAGTGAATCGCTGTTAAAAAAATAACCAAGATTTTCATCTAAAATCAATTTTTTGGCCTGTCGTTCCTATGGGAGCTATATGATATAGTGCCCCGATTTTGACAAACTTTCCAGATATGTTAGAAAGTATATAAAACTTATAAATACCAATAAATTAGTTATAATCGCTTTTAAAACAACCAAGTTATTGCTTGAAATCCATATTCATGACCGACTGTTCCTATGGGAGCTATATGATATAGTCAACCGCTTTTGATAAAACTTGGTGAATATGTTAAGAAGTACATAACACTCACAAATAGCGGCTTTACTAATATTTCGTTGGAAAACAACAAAGTTATTGAGGTTAAAGCTTATTCACGACCGATCGTTCCTATGGGAGCTATATGATATAGTCATCCGATCCGAATGATTCCGAGATATAGAATGCCTGCAGCAAAAAGAAGCATAGGTGCAAAATTTAACTCTATAGCTTTAAGGGTCTCGGAGGAGATTACGTTGATCCAGACAGACGGACAACGGACAGACGGACAGACGGTCGGCCGGACAGACGGACATACGGACAGAGGGACAGCGCTAAATGAACTCAGCTCATCGTGCTGATCAAGAATATATATACTTTATATAGTCGGAGATGCTTCCTTCTATGCGTTGCAAACTTCTGACCAAAATTAAAATACCTTTTTTGGAAAGGTATAAAAATATAGTTTATGAGAAAGCTTTAAATTAATTAACAGACTGTATTTTAACAGTGTGTGTCTGTGAATATCAAATTTAAAATTTATCGATGAGGCAGTACGAAGTCTGCCGGGTTTCTAGTATACAATAAAAAATTTGAATACAAATTATTAAATGTACATTGAGATCTTACCAATATCATAGTTCACGATCGACATATGTAAAACATAACCCTTAATAACAGCTACAATATTGTATTTTTGGGGTGTTTAACTAATGTATGCATATAACTACGATAAGCAATACATTACGCAACGCATGTACATTGTGGTATATATACACGCTGAAAAATTAAAACTTCAATTTCCGATGATAAATTAAGGTATTTTCATTTCATATATGTTGTTATTACTTTCACGCTATTTACTTTACTTTTGTTGCAAAGTAAAAATTAACGTTTTGCAAATAGTAATTTTTTGTTATTTTTTTTTTTCTTTCTCCCTTAGACACTCTCTGTCTTAGTGTTTGTGACTTTGGTAACGCCCACTTTATCTAGGATAATGAGGATATAGGGGCAGCAATATGTGTACAAATATGCATGAGTTTAAAGCTTACACACACATTCACACACACAATTATTTGCCATTGTAATGACTTGAAGGCTTGCGTGTCCTTTTGAGCTGATTGAAAGCAGAGTAAGCCAAAGCCTACACAGAGATACACAGAGACAGAGTTGGCAAGGCAGACAGGCTAGAAAGTCGTCTACAAAGTGTTAAAACGGCTGCACACAGTCATTAAATATTTAACTTGTATAAGCAACCAGACTAGAGAACAGGATACAACAAAAACAGAAGAGAGAGAGAGAGAGGAAGGAGAATAAAAAAAACAGCAGAAAATATAACATTGCCTCCCCCCACTACCCCACCATCATAATCATTATTTATGTAAGCGCAAAATCTCGCTATGTTAAATAACAAGAAAATAGAAAACTGTGTGAAAGCCAGAAGCAGAAGGCAACAACAGTTATGGTGCCGCTATTTTGGTCCGGTCAAGCTCGCACAAATGTATGCTACACATTTGCAACAAACCCCCTATGCATGCCACGCTATTACACATGGAACGCATCATCGAAATCGTTTCAGCGTCGAAAACAAGGAACACCAGTTGAAGGACATTCAAATGTATTTGCTTCAGATGCTCTGGGTCGCATCTACACGATAACGATGAATGTTATTATTTGCGGTTGTTGTTGGTGAATGTTCGTGGTCCGACATAGTTTAAACAACTGAGCACAGTTAATGGACAGCTGTGTGCGACTTATGGTGAGGTATGTCAACTATAACATTTACTTGAGAACGATTCGCACTGGGATGATACGCTCAAGGATTCCGTAATATCTTCGTCGCATCAAATTCGACATTGTTTGCGATTATTATATCGACATGTTTCCCCTCGAATCCAAAAGATTTGTGGGTTAAGTATAGAGATGACATGTCTGAGGATGTTTTGCATCGTGTGCGCCGTCAAGCTTTGCATCCTACACTACAAATGACTGAAGAAATTTACAATGAGACATTGATCATGATAGAAGATATGTGTTTATAGATGGCAAATAAAGTATTGTCGTGTTTGGGAATGACAGCACCCAATCGTCATATGCACGATGCATTAAACCACGAGTTGCAAAGAGAACATCAGTACGACATTGAAGCATTGGCCGAAACAGTTCGTACAAATGTTCCACAATTAAATCAACAACAAAGAATTGCATACGACACTTTGATAGAAGCTGTGAACAGTGGATCTGGTGAAATTTATTTCCTGGATACCGGAGGAACCGGAAAAACGTTTTAGGCATGCATTTAGTTCATCAACAACAGTTGATCGGGGAATAACTGGAAGAGTCTGACGAAAATTACCTGACAACAGAATCATGGCCCCACCGAACATATTTTGGTTGACTATATATAGTATATATATTCTTGAACAGCACGATAAGCTGAGTTCATTTAGCCCTGTCCGTATGCCCGTCCGTCCGTCGGTCCGTCCGTCCGTCAGTCCGTCTGTCCGTTGCCCGTCTGTCCGTCTGTCTGGATCAACGCAATCTCCTCCGAGACCCTTAAAGCTACAGAGTTAAATTTTGCACCTAATAAGCTTTAACCTCAATAACTTTGTTGTTTTCCAACGAAATATTAGTAAAGCCGGTATTTATGAGTTTTATATACTTCTTAACATATCATTCATATAGCTCCCATAGGAACGATCGGTCATGAATATGGATTTCGAGCAATAACTTGGTTGTTTTAAAAGCGAATATAACTAAATTTGATATATATAAGTTTTATATACTTTCTAACATATCTCGAAAGTTTTATCAGAATCGGGGCACTATATCATATAGCTCCCATAGGAACGATCGGCCAAAAAATTGGTTTCAGATGAAAATCTTGGTTATTTTTTTAACAGCTATTCACTCGAAATTTGGTATATGTAAGTTTAGTATATATAAAAATGTGTCTGTTGAGTTTTAAGAGAATCAGCAGACTATATGATATATCTCCTATAGGAACAATCGGACCAAAAAAAAAAAATTTTTTTTTACTCGTAAATTTTTTTTCTTGGAGCCACGGGCAAGACTAGTTTTATATACTTTCTTATAATTCTGGTAATTTATATGTAATTGATAAGAATAGTTTGCAAACGGCGTGGCTGAAGTTAGCCCATCCATCTAGTTAGTTTTGTTTTGTGGTGCGTAAATAAACAAAGAAGCGCGAACACCCGACGTATAATTGTCCATGCGCGAAACAGGGAAACTCCAAGTTGATTCCACAAACTTCTAACGACTGTCCTTGCGATTTATTTATGGTCATCGCAAAGGCCAGACGTACTGGAAATTGTAAGCGCTTAAAATCGAATGGCAAGTCCGTTGGAATCATCGGTACCCACGGGATCAAGACATCCCGTATTTTCCTTTTTATGATTGTCGCCTCAATGAGGTTATTCATCAGTCTTTTCACAGCCAGTCTTGTTCCATTGCATAGTCGAGGTTGATTAATGTTACGCAGCATGATGACAACTGATCCTACTTTTAACTGCAAATTGTGAGGTGGTAATTCAAGCAATTCCAGTGAATTTAAGAACTCAGTGGGATAGTTAATTACGTCATCCTGGTTAATTACGGTGTCGACTGATTTGAAGGAAACCAACTGTCCTGGAAGAAAATTCTGAATGGTCACATTAAAATCCTCGACATCTTTATTTTTCGCTGCTAATATTGCTCGTTCACCCAGCCACAAATTTACGTACTGCCACAAATTTGATGATTTTAGGCATGCATTTAGTTCATCAACAACAGTTGATCGGCGAATAACTGGAAGAGTCTGACGAAAATCACCTGATGACAGAATCATGGCCCAACTGAAAATATTTTGGTTGTCACGAAGATCTTTCAACGTTCTGTCCAGTGCCTCCTCATTCATCCCAAATTGCCAAAAATAGCGCAATGGCCAAGATCCTACAGGTATGCAAATTGATTTGCATACCTGTAGGATCTTGGCCATTGCGCTATTTTTGGCAATGTTGCAAATTGGTGTTTCGGTGATTTGCATGTTTAGTGGTAATTTCAAGGCAGAATGTGCAGCTCGAACGCCTTCTAGCACACTTGCAGCTATTCCAGATGAAGCCAACGCTAGAGCAACATCATTTCGCGATCTGAGCCTCGCCAAAAGCAATGAAATTAAAAACGTTTTTCCGGTTCCTCCGGGAGCATCAAGGAAATAAATTCCACCAGATCCACTGTTCACAGCTTCTATCAAAGTGTCGTACGCAATTCTTGGTTAATGAACTTTTGCGCTATATCTGGGAAAACTCGCTGAATTTTGAGTCTGTGATGTGACAGAAATCTGTAGGTAATGTGATGAATTCGGTCGAGGTGTAAGAGTCTGACGAAAATCACCTGACAACAGAATCATGGCCCCACCGAAAATATTTTGGTTGTCACGAAGAAAAATGCTGTTTTGAGGATTTTCCCGGCAATTATTCGAATTTTTCTCACCTTTTAATCCTTCCGTAGACCTCCACGAATAATTCAAGACCAAGAATAGATAAATCCGTTCAGCCGTTCTCGAGTTTTAGCGAGACTAACGAACAGCAACTTAATTTTATATATATAGAGATTACCTCTTGATCTGAAAACTCAATGAAAGCAGAACAGAGGTCTTTTTTCATTATGCCATGCACAGAATATTCAGGCATTTGAAACCTGCTTAAAGCACTCTAATTTGTTCAAAGTAATTGTACCGGCCTACAATAACACTCTATGAAGAGCACTAATGCAGGTTTTTAAATAGGAGGAATATATAAAAAAATACAACTACTTAATTATATATAAGAACTCCACCGATAATACGCTTACATACATAAAGGTAAGAAGCACTTTAAAATACGCTATTGAAGCTGGAATTACCGCGGCTGCTGGCACCAGACTTGCCCTCCAATTGGTCCTTGTTAAAGGATTTAAAGTGTACTCATTCCAATTACAGGGCCTCCGTTATGAGTCCTGTAATATTATTTTTTGTCACTATCTCTCTGAGATGGGCGTGGATAATTTACTCGCCTGCTGCCTTACTTAGATGTAGAAGCCGTTTCCGGAATCGAACCCGGATTCCCCGTTACCCGTTGCAACCATGGTAGTCCTAGATACTACCATCAAATGTTGATAGGGCAGACATTTGAAAGATCTGTCATCGGTACAAGACCACACGATCTGCATGTTATCTAGAGTTCAACAAATATATCGATCGAATGATCGCTTGGTTTTAGCCTGATAAAAGCACACGTCCCAAAAAGGCCGTGTTTTAATTGCATGTATTAGCTCTAGAATTACCACAGTTATCCAAGTAACTGTTAACGATCTAAGTAACCATAACTGATATAATGAGTCTTTTGCGGTTTCATTTTTAATTCGTGTGTACTTAGACATGCATGGCTTAATCTTTGAGACAAGCATATAAATACTGTCAGGATCAATCAGAATAATGTTATTGTTTAATATACTGGTTGCTATATATATATTTATATATATATGTAACAATCAGACATTTATTTTTTTTATATACTTAACAATTTAATATATTTTTGAATAAAATAATAAATATATATAAAAAGAGATAGTACTATTATTTTACGAATATGGATATTATTTAATATCATTAATTTTCGTTTCTTTGTTTATTGAATTTTATATAAATATAAAAATTTAGTTCAAGAATATTTTTATTTTTATACCTTTGCAAAAAAGGTATATTAATTTTGGTCAGAAGTTTGCAACGCATAGAAGGAAGCATCGCCGACTATATAAAGTATATATATTCTTGATCAGCACGATGAGCTGAGTTCATTTAGCCCTGTCCGTCTGCCTGTCTGTCCGTATGTCCGTCTGTCTGGATCAACGCAATCTCCTCCGAGACCCTCCAAGCTACAGAGCTTAAATTTTGCACCTATGCTTCTTTATGCTGCAGGCATTGTATATCTCGGAATCATTCCGATCGGATGACTATATCATACGTGAATATGGATTTCGAGCAATAACTTGGTTCTTTTAAAAGCAATCATCACTAAATTGGGTATTTATAAGTTTTATATACTTTCTAACATATCTGTAAAGTTTTTTCAGAATCGGGGCACTATATCATATAGCTCTCATAGGAATGATCGGCCAAATAATTGGTTTTAGATGAAAATCTTGGTTATTTTAATAAAGATTCACTCGAAATTTGGTATATGTAAGTTTGAAATACATAAAAATGTTTCTGTTGAGTTTTAACAGAATCGGCCGACTATATGATTTAGCACCTAAAGGAACAATCAGAACAAAAAAAAAAATTTTTTTTACTTGTAAGTTGGAGCCACGGTCATGATAACTTTTATATACTTTCTTATAATTCGGATTTTTTATATGTAATTGAAAAGAACAGTTTGCAAAGGTATCCGAACTTCGGCGTGGCCGAAGTTAGCCCATCCTTCTAGTTTTACTTACATAATATAGAATCACATTTCCATTAAGTTTATTTATTCAAAATAAATTGAAATAAATATTTATATTTTGATAAAAAATTTATAATTTTTTCAGTTTTTCATTTATGTGATAATTTTTCTTTTATATTAAGTTAAAGTTGTTAATGTGTTTTTTTAATTACTTGTTTATTGAAACTTTTTTGACAGAATTAAATATTGCTTATATAATTTACTTGACTTTATTTTATAAACATAGAGATTTTTGTAGTTAATATTGTATATTAAAACTAGAAGGATGGATGGATGTTATATCATTAGTGTTTAGGCTACCCTCGCATGCGCATTCCGCTGACACATCATTGTCAGCGCAATGCCCCAATGCAAAGTCAGTACTGGAAACATGATACTTGTCGTTGCGCAAGTTGATTGTTTATCAGTTATGCTGAGCCGGCATTGCCGGCTATGGGCTTTGTATTAGTTTTAAGTAAAATTTATAATCAGTTCGATATTGAATAAAGAAGACACAACTTGTGTTTATTGTACTCCGGCAACAAGCCGTTATTTTGTTATTTAAATTGAAACATTGCTGAGCAACAAGGCCAGTAATAAGAAGACGAAGTCAAGTCTTCCATCATAATCTTCGCAATTTGAATATTTACTGAAGACATACCTGGAACGTCGCGGGACCCACAGAGTGTGTCACCACGGGAGAAAACTTTAATTAACTGGAATGGAAATTTAGCAGAACTAGCTAGGAACGTCTCAGAACATGTAAGTTCATTGAGTATTGATTCAAAAGGTTACTAATTAATTTAAAAAAAAAAAAAAAAGAAAAAAAAAAAAAGCTTAATAGTTCCAAAATAAAAGAAAAAAAAGAGAGAAAGATAACAATCAAGTGTTAAATTTAGCGAAGTGCAATTAAACAAATTAACATAATCTTTCAATAAACATTTAATTCTTGCCAAGATACACCCTCGACCTTTTTGACCTGCCCCAAACAGCATTCAGGCTAATGAGCCGATTTGACCTTAGTAGGCAAATCAAAGTAGAAAATCTTAGTGACGAAGAGTGGGATATAGAACCCGATCAGTCAGTCAGCCAAACGCAGAATTTAGTTAACATGAATCCAGAAATGGTACAGGCCATGATAGAAAACGCTTTACAGCGTCAGGAGGCAAGGCACCGGGAAGAATTAAGTCAGCTGCAACAGCAGATAAATAACTTGCGCATAGAAGCGCCACAGGTAGAAACATACCAGAGAATAACGGTAGACCAAAACATTCGATGCGACCTGCCACTTGACATTATAAAATCGGTACCCGATTTTGACGGCGTGGCAAATGAATACGTAGCATGGAGGCAATCTGCCACTGATGCCTTTGAATTATTCAAACCATTTGCGGGCAGCGCTAATTTCTACCAAGCGGTAACAATAATTCGGAATAAAATCCGAGGACCAGCTAGAGCGTTGTTAGTCTCACACAACACTGTGTTGAACTTTGACGCTATCATAGCTAGGTTAGATTGCACCTACTCTGACAAAACGTCGTTACGCCTTTTACGACAAGGACTAGAGTTGGTGAGACAGGGCGACTTAAGCCTCATGAGCTATTACGACGAAGTAGAACGAAAGCTAACGTTGGTGACAAACAAAATTGTCATGTCCCATGAACCTCAACAGGCCGCATTACTTAATAATGAGGCCAGGGCAGATGCCCTACATGCTTTCATTTCGGGCCTGAAGAAGAATCTGAGAGCAATAGTATTCCCAGCGCAGCCAAAAGACTTACCTTCTGCTTTGGCATTGGCCCAAGAAGCCGAGGCTAGCATTGAACGCAGTGTTTTCTCTGCATCATACGCTAGAGCGCTAGAAGAAAAAAATCAAGGGATCGAATGTAGCAAGTACCGATCGCACAACAAACAAGGTAAAGGCAATAGGGATGATAGGAGTCAGGAAAAGAACCCTCATTTTTTTAAAAAACAGCAAACTCACCAGGAGAATAGAAAAAGAAAGCCAGGAGGAACGTCCGGTGCCGATGGAAGTCGATACTTCGTCCAGGTTTAAACAACGCACGGTGTTTGGCAACAATCAGAGCCTAGTTTCTCAGACTCAGAAAAGACCAAACTCTTCAGAACGTTTTACAGGCGCCAGACGACAACGTGTCAACAACATAGCCCAAGGCAACTATGTTGACCAAAATAATAAATACGAGCAGGTAGCAGAAGAAGCTGTAGCCTGTATCGACGATGAAAACGAATCCATTGACCTTAATGATTCGGTGAATTTTTTAGGGAACGCTCCCGGCTGCCGTTCATCAGACGACAACTGGCTGGGAGAAATTTAAAAATTCTAATAGACACCGGGGCGGCTAAAAACTACATTAGGCCCGTAAAGGAGCTAAAAGTAGTGACACCAGCCGAAAAGCCCTTCACTGTGAGCTCTATTCACGGCTCCAGTACAATAAAAAACAAATGTTCAGTAAAAATTTTTGGACAAACATCCCCTTTCTTCCTGTTAGACACGCTCACCTCGTTCGACGCAATTATAGGCTTCGACCTGCTAACGCAGGCGGGAGTTACGTTGAACCTTCGGGATAGCAAGTTAAGTTACTTAGGCAAACAGGAAAAGATTGAGTTCCATGAGTGCTCTAACGTAAATTTTACCAACGTAAATGACATAGTTGTACCAGACTCAATAAAAAAGGAGTTCAAAGACATGGTACTAAAGAGGAAAAAGGCATTTTCAAACTCTAACGAGGCGTTACCCTTTAATACCTCCGTTGTAGCCACAGTAAGAACTGTGGACAACGAGCCAGTCTACTCCAAATGGTACCCCCTGCCAATGGGCGTATCGGACTTTGTAAACAAAGAAATTTAATGTTTACTCAAGAATGGTTTAATTAGACCATCAAGGTCACCATACAACAGCCCAGCTTGGGTTGTTGACAAAAAAGGGACCGACATCAACGGCGATAAGAACAAGCGCCTTGTAATCGACTTTAGGAAGCTAAATGAGCGAACTATTGCCGATCGCTACCCAATGCCCAGCATCCCCATGATTCTAGCGAACCTGGGGAAGGCAAAATTTTTACAACCTTGGACTTAAAGTCAGGTTACCACCAGATTTTCCTTGCGGAACAGGACCGGGAAACGACGTCGTTCTCGGTAAATGGCGGCAAGTACGAATTTTGCCGTCTGCCTTTCGGCTTAAAAAACGCGTCAAGCATTTTTCAAAGGGCCATAGATGACGTCCTAAGGGAACAGATAGGGAAAACATGTTACGTATATGTAGACGACGTAATCGTCTTCTCAGAAAACGAGTTCGACCATGTGAAACATGTTGACATGGTGCTAAAATGTCTGTGTGAGGCTAATATGAGAGTCTCACAAGAAAAAACGCAGTTTTTCAAAGAAAGTATTGAATTCCTAGGTTTCTTAGTGACAAAACACGGAATAAAAACTGATCCCGAAAAAGTCAAGGCCATCCAAGAGTATGTTGAACCAAAAAACCTCTACAGCCTCAGGTCCTTCCTTGGATTAGCCAGCTACTATAGGGTCTTCATAAAAGACTTTGCATCTATAGCAGCCCCCCTAACAAGCATACTCAAGGGAGAAAATGGCAAGGTTAGTAAACACATGTCGAGGAAAATGGAGGTAAAATTTAATGAAACTCAACGAAACTCATTCCAACGGTTGCGTAACATTCTGGCATCAGAAGATGTCACCCTTATGTATCCAGATTTTCATCAGTCATTTGACCTGACAACGGATGCATCAATGAATGGCATTGGAGCTGTCTTATCACAAAGGGGCAGACCGATAACAATGATTTCAAGAACTCTCAAGACTAGCGAGTCACACTACGCAACAAACGAGAGAGAATTGTTAGCCATTGTATGGGTATTAGGAAAACTACGTAACTACCTATATGGTGCCAAAGAAATAAAAATCTTTACTGACCATCTAACTTTTGCAGTATCCGAAAGAAACACATATGACAAGATCAAGAGATGAAAAGCCTTCATAGACGAACATAATGCAACCTTATTGTACAAACTAGGAAAAGAGAACTTCGTGGCCGCCCTTTCTAGGCAAAATTTAAACGCCTTACAAAACGGGCCTCAGTCAGACGCTGCAACAATCCACAGCGAATTGTCGCTGTCCTACACGATCGACACAACTGACATACCGGTAAATTGCTTCAAAAATCAAATTATCTTAGAAGAAGCAAGCTTTCCTCTACAACGTAAAATCATATTATTTTGCCAAAAAATTCGCCACCTGATCAGCTTCACTGATAAAGATTTGTTGTTCGAAACGCTAAAGCCACTCATAATTGCAGACGCGGTGAACGCATTTTACTGTGATCTCCTAACACTGTCCAGATTCCAACATAGCCAAGTCTCAAGTTTCCCTGCAACCAAATTTTGGTATTGCAAGAATTATGTATCCGACATCACTGACAAAAACGAACAGATAGAGATAATCTTTGCCGAACACAACCGCGCGCACAGAGCGGCACAGGAAAACACTAAACAGATCCTTCGTGACTATTATTTTCCAAAAATGACTAACTTAGCTAGAGAAGCTGTTGCGAATTGCATAATTTGCACAAAATCCAAATATGACAGACACCCGCAAAAACAGGTAATGGGCATTACACCAATTCCTTCTTATGCAGGCGAAACACTGCACATCAATATCTTCTCCACCGAGAGCAAACTATTTCTAACTTGCATTGACAAGTTTTCGAAGTTTGCCGTCCTGCAACCACTTCTGTCTCGAACAGCAATGGACATAAAAGCACCCATCATCCAGCTGGTTAATATTTTTCCTGAGATCAGAACCATATACTGTGACAATGAAGCTGCATTAAACTCAGAAATGATCATATCACTCCTGAAAAACAACTACAATATAAACATTGTAAATGCACCACCGCTGCACAGCACTTCCAACGGACAGGTAGAACGATTCCACAGCACTCTGGCTGACATAGCCAGGAGTATAAAACTAGATGGAAAAGCCAGTGAAACTGTTAAACTGATATTAAGATCAACAGTAGAATACAACAAGTCAATCCACTCGGTTACAAACGAAAGACCGATTGACATCATACATGCCACATCAACAGAAGTCAGACTATCTGTTAAAAAAAATTCAAAAAGCACAACAAGCAGTACTTGATAGGTGCAACCAGGACAGACAGAACAGAGTATTTGAGGTAGGCGAGACAGTGTTCTTGAAAAACAACAAAAGACTTGGAAACAAGCTAACGCCGTTATACTCAGAAGAAAAGGTAGAGGCAGATTTGGGAACCACGGTTCTCATTAAAGGGAGGTTGGTCCATAAAGACAACCTCAGATAGTAATTAAGGTTAGGCATTAAAATAAATGGTTTATAACTTCACTGTTTACTCATTACAGGCGTACACTTTTGCTTTTAAACATGCTAGTAGTAGCGTACTCTCGAATCTCTGATTACTCACGATCAGACTACATTCCCATATTGGATAATTAATTGTTCAATAATTTTTTAACAACAAGGGTTTATTAGACATTCCAGTAATTTGACAGAGTTTACCAATATTATACATGAAACAGATAAGTTGTCCGAATAGTTTCCTCAATCGCTAGAAGTCTGTTATCCGTAGTGAAAATACATCATAGGATGGCCAGGAGCTTAGACTTTCTAGGCACCGCGCTGAAAGTGGTGGCTGGCACACCGGATGCTTCCGACTTTAAGATGATCAAATTGTCTGAGGCAAAACTTATTAATGCAAATAATATGCAAATAGTTATAAATTCCGAAACACAAAAACAAATCAATCAGCTAACCTCTACCGTAAATGAAATTATAAAGGCTAAGAAAGCCAACTTCGTAGACAGCCCCCATCTATATAAGGCACTTTTGGCACGAAATAGAATGTTAACAACAGAAATACAAAATTTAATTCTCACGATCACTCTCGCTAAATCAAGCATAGTAAACCCCACCATTTTTGATCATCGTGACTTGAAATCAATACTTAATGAACACCCTTCAGAAGTCCCTATAGTTAGCCTGATGGAAGCCTCTTCCATAAAAGTACTCCAGTCCGAAAACATTGTCCATGTATTAATCACATATCCAAAATTTAACTCCGTTTGTAGCAAGATAGCAAATCACCCTGTATCCCATCACCACACCATACTACAGCTACAAGATAACATCGTAGCTGATTGTGACGGCGATATTCTGGCAACTTCAGGATGTACTACTACCAACTATGGCGCAATCTGCAAGGTAGCAAAGGGCGATACTTGCGCTCGAGCCCTACATGCCGGGAGCACGGCAAATTGTCGAACTCAACCCAGCGACCTAAGATCCATCGCCGAAATAGATGACGGCGTGATAATCATCAATGAAAGTTCAGCAAGAGTAAGCATGGATGACGGGCCAGAAATCAGCATCAACGGCACCTATCTCATCACCTTTGAACGCTTCAGCATGATCAACGGAACTAAATTCACCAACCAACTAGAAGCATTAAAAAAGAGACCAGCCGTTGTAGGGTCTCCACTTCTCAACATCATAAGTCATGACCCCGTGCTAAGCTTACCACAACTCCAGTTGATGAACACCCAAAACTTACAAGTCATCAGCGAGTTTAAGGAAGATCTGGAATCATCTGACTCCCAAGCCAACTGGTGCATCGGCGGTATAATTATGAGCGTCGCCTTCAGCTGTTTCATTGTCATCTACCACCTCTACAAGCGCAAAATGGTATCGAAGAAGGTGCAAGAAACTATCGACAAGTACAATGTAACCGAGGCCGGTCACGAACTTAGTGGGGGGATAGTTAACAAGTAACCCTCGCTTGTTATATCATTAGTGTTTAGGCTACCCTCGCATGCGCATTCCGCTAACACATCATTGTTAGCGCAATGCCTAAATGCAAAGTCAGTACTGGAAACATGATACTTGACGTTGCGCAAGTTGATTGTTTATCAGTTATGCTGAGCCGGCATTGCCGGCTATGGGCTTTGTATTAGTTTTAAGTAAAATTTATAATCAGTTCGATATTGAATAAAGAAGACACAACTTGTGTTTATTGTACTCCGGCAACAAGCCGTTATTTTGTTATTTAAATTGAAACATTGCTGAGCCACAAGGCCAGTAATAAGAAGACGAAGTCAAGTCTTCCATCATAATCTTCGCAATTTGAATATTTACTGAAGACATACCTGGAACGTCGCGGGACCCACAGAGTGTGTCACCACGGGAGAAAACTTTAATTAACTTATATAAAAATAAGTTGCTGTTCGTTAGTCTCGCTAAAACTCGAAAACGGCTGAACGGATTTATCTATTCTTGTTCTTGAATTATTCGTGGAGGTCTAGGGAAGGTGTAAAAGGTGAGAAAAATACGAATAATTGCCGGGAAAATCCTCAAAACAGCATTTTTCTTCGTGACAACCAAAATATTTTCGGTGGGGCCATGATTCTGTTGTCAGCTGATTTTCGTCAGACTCTTACACCTCGACCGGATTTATCACATTACCTACAGATTTCTGTCACATCACAGACTCAAAATTCAGCGAGTTTTCCCAGATATAGCGCAAAAGTTCATTAACCAAGAATTGCGTACGACACTTTGATAGAAGCTGTGAACAGTGGATCTGGTGGAATTTATTTCCTTGATGCTCCCGGAGGAACCGGAAAAACGTTTTTAATTTCATTGCTTTTGGCGAGTATCAGATCGCGAAATGATGTTGCTCTAGCGTTGGCTTCATCTGGAATAGCTGCAACTCTGCTAGAAGGCGTTCGAAGTGCACATTCTGCAAATCACCGAAACACCAATTTGCAATATTGCCAAAAATAGCGCAATGGCCAAGATCCTACAGGTATGCAAATTGATTGTTTGGGATGAATGCACAATAGCCCATAAGAGGTCACTGGAGGCACTGAACAGAACGTTGAAAGATCTTCGTGACAACCAAAATATTTTCGGTGGGGCCGTCTGTTGTCAGGTGATTTTCGTCAGACTCTTCCAGTTATTCCCCGATCAACTGTTGTTGATGAACTAAATGCATGCCTAAAATCATCAAATTAGTAACATGCGAGTATTTTTGCAAGAAGAGCTTATTCAGCGAGTTTTCCCAAATATAGCGCAAAAGTTCAATAACCATAATTGGCTGGGTGAACGAGCAATATTAGCAGCGAAAAATAAAGATGTCGAGGATCTTAATGTGACCATTGAGAATTTTCTTTTCCAGACAGTTGGTTTCCTTCTAATCAGTCGACACCGTAATTAACCAGGATGACGTAATTAACTATCCCACTGAGTTCTTAAATTCACTGGAATTGCTTGAATTACCACCTCACAATTTGCAGTTAAAAGTAGGATCAGTTGTCATCATGCTGCGTAACATTAATCAACCTCGACTATGCAATGGAACAAGACTGGCTGTGAAAAGACTGATGAATAACGTCATTGAGGCGACAATCATAAAAGGAAAATACAAAGGAGAGGATGTCTTGATCCCGCGGATACCGATGATTCCAACGGAATTACCATTCGATTTTAAACGCTTACAATTTCCAGTACGTCTGGCCTTTGCGATGACCATAAATAAATCGCAAGGACAGTCGTTAGAAGTTTGTGGAATCAACTTGGAGTTTCCCTGTTTCACGCATGGACAATTATACATCGCGTGTTCGCGCGTCGGAAAACCGTCTTCTTTGTTTATTTACCCACCACAAAACAAAACTAACTAGAAGGATGGGCTAACTTCAGCCACGCAGACGTTCGGATACCTTTGCAAACTGTTCTTATCAATTACATATAAATTACCAGAATTATAAGAAAGTATATAAAACTAATCTTGCCCGTGGCTCCAAGAAAAAATACTTACGAGTAAAAAGAAATTTTTATTTTTTGGTCCGATTGTTCCTATAGGAGCTGTATCATATAGTCGGCCGATTCTCTTAAAACTCAACAGACACTTTTTTATATATACTAAACTTACATATACCAAATTTCGAGTGAATCGCTGTTAAAAAATAACCAAGATTTTCATCTAAAACCAATTTTTTGGCCGATCGTTCCTATGGGAGCTATATGATATAGTGCCCCGATTCTGATAGAACTTTCCAGATATGTTAGAAAGTATATAAAACTTATAAAAACCAAATTTAGTTATATTCGCTTTTAAAACAACCAAGTTATTGCTCGAAATCCATATTCATGACCGACCGTTCCTATGGGAGCTATATGATATAGTCAACCGCTTTTGATAAAACTTGGTGAATATGTTAAGAAGTGCATAACACTCACAAATAGCGGCATTACTAATATTTCGTTGGAAAACAACAAAGTTATTGAGGTTAAAGCTTATTCACGACCGATCGTTCCTATGGGAGCTATATGATATAGTCATCCGATCGGAATGATTCCGAGATATAGAATGCCTGCAGCAAAAAGAAGCATAGGTGCAAAATTTAACTCTATAGCTTTAAGGGTCTCGGAGGAGATTACGTTGATCCAGACAGACGGACAACGGACAGACGGACAGACGGTCGGCCGGACAGACGGACATACGGACAGAAGGACAGCGCTAAATGAACTCAGCTCATCGTGCTGATCAAGAATATATATACTTTATATAGTCGGAGATGCTTCCTTCCATGCGTTACAAACTTCTGACCAAAATTAAAATACCTTTTTTGCAAAGGTATAAAAATATAGTTTATGAGAAAGCTTTAAATTAATTAACAGACTGTATTTTAACAGTCTGTGAATATCAAATTTAAAATTTATCGATGAGGCAGTACGAAGTCTGCCGGGTTTCTAGTATACAATAAAAAATTTGAATACAAATTATTAAATGTACATTGAGATCTTACCAATATCATAGTTCACGATCGACATATGTAAAACATAACCCTTAATAACAGCTACAATATTGTATTTTTGGGGTGTTTAACTAATGTATGCATATAACTACGATAAGCAATACATTACGCAACGCATGTACATTGTGGTATATATACACGCTGAAAAATTAAAACTTCAATTTCCGATGATAAATTAAGGTATTTTCATTTCATATATGTTGTTATTACTTTCACGCTATTTACTTTACTTTTGTTGCAAAGTAAAAATTAACGTTTTGCAAATAGTAATTTTTTGTTATTTTTTTTTCTTTCTCCCTTAGACACTCTCTGTCTTAGTGTTTGTGACTTTGGTAACGCCCACTTTATCTAGGATAATGAGGATATAGGGGCAGCAATATGTGTACAAATATGCATGAGTTTAAAGCTTACACACACATTCACACACACAATTATTTGCCATTGTAATGACTTGAAGGCTTGCGTGTCCTTTTGAGCTGATTGAAAGCAGAGTAAGCCAAAGCCTACACAGAGATACACAGAGACAGAGTTGGCAAGGCAGACAGGCTAGAAAGTCGTCTACAAAGTGTTAAAACGGCTGCACACAGTCATTAAATATTTAACTTGTATAAGCAACCAGACTAGAGAACAGGATACAACAAAAACAGAAGAGAGAGAGAGGAAGGAGAATAAAAAAAACAGCAGAAAATATAACATTGCCTCCCCCCACTACCCCACCATCATAATCATTATTTATGTAAGCGCAAAATCTCGCTATGTTAAATAACAAGAAAATAGAAAACTGTGTGAAAGCCAGAAGCAGAAGGCAACAACAGTTATGGTGCCGCCATTTTGGTCCGGTCAAGCTCGCACAAATGTATGCTACACATTTGCAACAAACCCCCTATGCATGCCACGCTATTACACATGGAACGCATCATCGAAATCGTTTCAGCGTCGAAAACAAGGAACACCAGTTAAAGGACATTCAAATGTATTTGCTTTAGATGCTCTGGGTCGCATCTACACGATAACGATGAATGTTATTATTTGCGGTTGTTGTTGGTGAATGTTCGTGGTCCGACATCGTTTAAACAACTGAGCACAGTTAATGGACAGCTGTGTGCGACTTATGGTGAGGCATGTCAACTATAACATTTACTTGAGAACGATTCGCACTGGGATGATACGCTCAAGGATTCCGTAATATCTTCGTCGCATCAAATTCGACATTGTTTGCGATTATTATATCGACATGTTTCCCCTCGAATCCAAAAGATTTGTGGGTTAAGTATAGAGATGACATGTCTGAGGATGTTTTGCATCGTGTGCGCCGTCAAGCTTTGCATCCTACACTACAAATGACTGAAGAAATTTACAATGAGACATTGATCATGATAGAAGATATGTGTTTATAGATGGCAAATAAAGTATTGTCGTGTTTGGGAATGACAGCACCCAATCGTCATATGCACGATGCATTAAACCACGAGTTGCAAAGAGAACATCAGTACGACATTGAAGCATTGGCCGAAACAGTTCGTACAAATGTTCCACAATTAAATCAACAACAAAGAATTGCATACGACACTTTGATAGAAGCTGTGAACAGTGGATCTGGTGAAATTTATTTCCTGGATACCGGAGGAACCGGAAAAACGTTTTAGGCATGCATTTAGTTCATCAACAACAGTTGATCGGGGAATAACTGGAAGAGTCTGACGAAAATTACCTGACAACAGAATCATGGCCCCACCGAACATATTTTGGTTGACTATATATAGTATATATATTCTTGAACAGCACGATAAGCTGAGTTCATTTAGCCCTGTCCGTATGTCCGTCCGTCCGTCTGTCCGTCCGTCCGTCAGTCCGTCTGTCCGTTGCCCGTCTGTCCGTCTGTCTGGATCAACGCAATCTCCTCCGAGACCCTTAAAGCTACAGAGTTAAATTTTGCACCTAATAAGCTTTAACCTCAATAACTTTGTTGTTTTCCAACGAAATATTAGTAAAGCCGGTATTTATGAGTTTTATATACTTCTTAACATATCATTCATATAGCTCCCATAGGAACGATCGGTCATGAATATGGATTTCGAGCAATAACTTGGTTGTTTTAAAAGCGAATATAACTAAATTTGATATATATAAGTTTTATATACTTTCTAACATATCTCGAAAGTTTTATCAGAATCGGGGCACTATATCATATAGCTCCCATAGGAACGATCGGCCAAAAAATTGGTTTTAGATGAAAATCTTGGTTATTTTTTTAACAGCGATTCACTCGAAATTTGGTATATGTAAGTTTAGTATATATAAAAATGTGTCTGTTGAGTTTTAAGAGAATCAGCAGACTATATGATATATCTCCTATAGGAACAATCGGACCAAAAAAAAAAAATTTTTTTTTACTCGTAAATTTTTTTTTTTTTGGAGCCACGGGCAAGACTAGTTTTATATACTTTCTTATAATTCTGGTAATTTATATGTAATTGATAAGAATAGTTTGCAAACGGCGTGGCTGAAGTTAGCCCATCCATCTAGTTAGTTTTGTTTTGTGGTGCGTAAATAAACAAAGAAGCGCGAACACCCGACGTATAATTGTCCATGCGCGAAACAGGGAAACTCCAAGTTGATTCCACAAACTTCTAACGACTGTCCTTGCGATTTATTTATGGTCATCGCAAAGGCCAGACGTACTGGAAATTGTAAGCGCTTAAAATCGAATGGCAAGTCCGTTGGAATCATCGGTACCCACGGGATCAAGACATCCCGTATTTTCCTTTTATGATTGTCGCCTCAATGAGGTTATTCATCAGTCTTTTCACAGCCAGTCTTGTTCCATTGCATAGTCGAGGTTGATTAATGTTACGCAGCATGATGACAACTGATCCTACTTTTAACTGCAAATTGTGAGGTGGTAATTCAAGCAATTCCAGTGAATTTAAGAACTCAGTGGGATAGTTAATTACGTCATCCTGGTTAATTACGGTGT
The DNA here is from genome assembly GCA_018903615.1 of Drosophila neocordata. NCBI lineage: Eukaryota > Metazoa > Arthropoda > Insecta > Diptera > Drosophilidae > Drosophila > Drosophila neocordata. Next base: position 24,310 of record JAEIGI010000066.1, read on the forward strand.
CGACTGATTAGAAGGAAACCAACTGTCTGGAAAAGAAAATTCTGGAAGAAAATTCTGATCTTAATGTGATCCTCGACATCTTTATTTTTCGCTGCTAATATTGCTCGTCCACCCAGCCAATTATGGTTATTGAACTTTTGCGCTATATCTGGGAAAACTCGCTGAATAAGCTCCACTTTTGAGTTTCATCTTCTTGCAAAAATACTCACATGTATGTTAGTTGTTAAGTGGAGTGTCTTTACGTACTGCCACAAATTTGATGATTTTAGGCATGCATTTAGTTCATCAACAACAGTTGATCGGCGAATAACTGGAAGAGTCTGACGAAAATCACCTGATGACAGAATCATGGCCCAACTGAAAATATTTTGGTTGTCACGAAGATCTTTCAACGTTCTGTCCAGTGCCTCCTCATTCATCCCAAATTGCCAAAAATAGCGCAATGGCCAAGATCCTACAGGTATGCAAATTGATTTGCATACCTGTAGGATCTTGGCCATTGCGCTATTTTTGGCAATGTTGCAAATTGGTGTTTCGGTGATTTGCATGTTTAGTGGTAATTTCAAGGCAGAATGTGCAGATCGAACGCCTTCTAGCACACTTGCAGCTATTCCAGATGAAGCCAACGCTAGAGCAACATCATTTCGCGATCTGAGCCTCGCCAAAAGCAATGAAATTAAAAACGTTTTTCCGGTTCCTCCGGGAGCATCAAGGAAATAAATTCCACCAGATCCACTGTTCACAGCTTCTATCAAAGTGTCGTACGCAATTCTTGGTTAATGAACTTTTGCGCTATATCTGGGAAAACTCGCTGAATAAGCTCCACTTTTGAGTTTCATCTTCTTGCAAAAATACTCACATGTATGTTAGTTGTTAAGTGGAGTGTCTTTACGTACTGCCACAAATTTGATGATTTTAGGCATGCATTTAGTTCATCAACAACAGTTGATCGGCGAATAACTGGAAGAGTCTGACGAAAATCACCTGATGACAGAATCATGGCCCAACTGAAAATATTTTGGTTGTCACGAAGATCTTTCAACGTTCTGTCCAGTGCCTCCTCATTCATCCCAAATTGCCAAAAATAGCGCAATGGCCAAGATCCTACAGGTATGCAAATTGATTTGCATACCTGTAGGATCTTGGCCATTGCGCTATTTTTGGCAATGTTGCAAATTGGTGTTTCGGTGATTTGCATGTTTAGTGGTAATTTCAAGGCAGAATGTGCAGCTCGAACGCCTTCTAGCACACTTGCAGCTATTCCAGATGAAGCCAACGCTAGAGCAACATCATTTCGCGATCTGAGCCTCGCCAAAAGCAATGAAATTAAAAACGTTTTTCCGGTTCCTCCGGGAGCATCAAGGAAATAAATTCCACCAGATCCACTGTTCACAGCTTCTATCAAAGTGTCGTACGCAATTCTTGGTTAATGAACTTTTGCGCTATATCTGGGAAAACTCGCTGAATTTTGAGTCTGTGATGTGACAGAAATCTGTAGGTAATGTGATGAATTCGGTCGAGGTGTAAGAGTCTGACGAAAATCACCTGACAACAGAATCATGGCCCCACCGAAAATATTTTGGTTGTCACGAAGAAAAATGCTGTTTTGAGGATTTTCCCGGCAATTATTCGAATTTTTCTCACCTTTTAATCCTTCCGTAGACCTCCACGAATAATTCAAGACCAAGAATAGATAAATCCGTTCAGCCGTTCTCGAGTTTTAGCGAGACTAACGAACAGCAACTTAATTTTATATATATAGAGATTACCTCTTGATCTGAAAACTCAATGAAAGCAGAACAGAGGTCTTTTTTCATTATGCCATGCACAGAATATTCAGGCATTTGAAACCTGCTTAAAGCACTCTAATTTGTTCAAAGTAATTGTACCGGCCTACAATAACACTCTATGAAGAGCACTAATGCAGGTTTTTAAATAGGAGGAATATATAAAAAAATACAACTACTTAATTATATATAAGAACTCCACCGATAATACGCTTACATACATAAAGGTAAGAAGCACTTTAAAATACGCTATTGAAGCTGGAATTACCGCGGCTGCTGGCACCAGATTTGCCCTCCAATTGGTCCTTGTTAAAGGATTTAAAGTGTACTCATTCCAATTACAGGGCCTCCGATATGGGTCCTGTAATATTATTTTTTGTCACTATCTCTCTGAGATGGGCGTGGATAATTTACTCGCCTGCTGCCTTACTTAGATGTAGAAGCCGTTTCCGGAATCGAACCCGGATTCCCCGTTACCCGTTGCAACCATGGTAGTCCTAGATACTACCATCAAATGTTGATAGGGCAGACATTTGAAAGATCTGTCATCGGTACAAGACCACACGATCTGCATGTTATCTAGAGTTCAACAAATATATCGATCGAATGATCGCTTGGTTTTAGCCTGATAAAAGCACACGTCCCAAAAAGGCCGTGTTTTAATTGCATGTATTAGCTCTAGAATTACCACAGTTATCCAAGTAACTGTTAACGATCTAAGTAACCATAACTGATATAATGAGTCTTTTGCGGTTTCATTTTTAATTCGTGTGTACTTAGACATGCATGGCTTAATCTTTGAGACAAGCATATAAATACTGTCAGGATCAATCAGAATAATGTTATTGTTTAATATACTGGTTGCTATATATATATTTATATATATATGTAACAATCAGACATTTATTTTTTATATACTTAACAATTTAATATATTTTTGAATAAAATAATAAATATATATAAAAAGAGATAGTACTATTATTTTACGAATATGGATATTATTTAATAGCATTAATTTTCGTTTCTTTGTTTATTGAATTTTATATAAATATAAAAATTTAGTTCAAGAATATTTTTATTTTTATACCTTTGCAAAAAAGGTATATTAATTTTGGTCAGAAGTTTGCAACGCATAGAAGGAAGCATCGCCGACTATATAAAGTATATATATTCTTGATCAGCACGATGTGCTGAGTTCATTTAGCCCTGTCCGTCTGCCTGTCTGTCCGTATGTCCGTCTGTCTGGATCAACGCAATCTCCTCCGAGACCCTCCAAGCTACAGAGCTTAAATTTTGCACCTAGGCTTCTTTATGCTGCAGGCATTGTATATCTCGGAATCATTCCGATCGGATGACTATATCATATAGCTCCCATAGGAACGATAGGTCGTGAATATGGATTTCGATCAATAACTTGATTCTTTTAAAAGCAATCATCACTAAATTGGGTATTTATAAGTTTTATATACTTTCTAACATATCTGTAAAGTTTTTTCAGAATCGGGGCACTATATCATATAGCTCCCATAGGAATGATCGGCCAAATAATTGGTTTTAGATGAAAATCTTGGTTATTTTAATAAAGATTCACTCGAAATTTGGTATATGTAAGTTTGAAATACATAAAAATGTGTCTGTTGAGTTTTAACAGAATCGGCCGACTATATGATTTAGCACCTAAAGGAACAATCAGAACAAAAAAAAAATTTTTTTTACTTGTAAGTTGGAGCCACGGTCATGATAACTTTTATATACTTTCTTATAATTCCGATTTTTTATATGTAATTGAAAAGAACAGTTTGCAAAGGTATCCGAACTTCGGCGTGGCCGAAGTTAGCCCATCCTTCTAGTTTTACTTACATAATATAGAATCACATTTCCATTAAGTTTATTTATTCAAAATAAATTGAAATAAATATTTATATTTTGATAAAAAAAATTTATAATTTTTTCAGTTTTTCATTTATGTGATAATTTTTCTTTTATATTAAGTTAAAGTTGTTAATGTGTTTTTTTTAATTACTTGTTTATTGAAACTTTTTGACAGAATTAAATATTGCTTATATAATTTACTTGACTTTATTTTATAAACATAGAGATTTTTGTAGTTAATATTGTATATTAAAACTAGAAGGATGGGCTAACTTCGGCCACGCCGAAGTTCGGACACCTTTGCAAACTGCCTTTTTCAATTACATATAAATTACCAGAATCATAAGAAAATTTATAAAACTATTTATATCCGTGGCTCCAAGAAAAAATTCTTTTGAGTAAACAAATTTTTTTTGGAAATCTTGGTTATATTAGCATCGATGCTCTCGAAATTTGGTACATTTTCACATGTATGTTTAAAAATACCTTAAGACTTCATAACATCTCTATATATAAGTTAACAAGTAACCCTCGCTTGTTATATCATTAGTGTTTAGGCTACCCTCGCATGCGCATTCCGCTGACACATCATTGTCAGCGCAATGCCCCAATGCAAAGTCAGTACTGGAAACATGATACTTGACGTTGCGCAAGTTGATTGTTTATCAGTTATGCTGAGCCGGCATTGCCGGCTATGGGCTTTAATACAAATAATTTTAAGTAAAATTTATAATCAGTTCGATATTGAATAAAGAAGACACAACTTGTGTTTATTGTACTCCGGCAACAAGCCGTTATTTTGTTATTTAAATTGAAACATTGCTGAGCCACAAGGCCAGTAATAAGAAGACGAAGTCAAGTCTTCCATCATAATCTTCGCAATTTGAATATTTACTGAAGACATACCTGGAACGTCGCGGGACCCACAGAGTGTGTCACCACGGGAGAAAACTTTAATTAACTGGCGCCCAACGGAAATTAAGCAGAACTAGCTAGGAACGTCTCAGAACATGTAAGTTCATTGAGTATTGATTCAAAAGGTTACTAATTAATTTAAAAAAAAAAAAGGAAAATAAAAAAAAGCTTAATAGTTCCAAAATAAAAAAAAAAAAAAAGAGAAAGATAACAATCAAGTGTTAAATTTAGCGAAGTGCAATTAAACAAATTAACATAATCTTTCAATAAACATTTAATTCTTGCCAAGATACACCCTCGACCTTTTTGACCTGCCCCAAACAGCATTCAGGCTAATGAGCCGATTTGACCTTAGTAGGCAAATCAAAGTAGAAAATCTTAGTGACGAAGAGTGGGATATAGAACCCGATCAGTCAGTCAGCCAAACGCAGAATTTAGTTAACATGAATCCAGAAATGGTACAGGCCATGATAGAAAACGCTTTACAGCGTCAGGAGGCAAGGCACCGGGAAGAATTAAGTCAGCTGCAACAGCAGATAAATAACTTGCGCATAGAAGCGCCACAGGTAGAAACATACCAGAGAATAACGGTAGACCAAAACATTCGATGCGACCTGCCACTTGACATTATAAAATCGGTACCCGATTTTGACGGCGTGGCAAATGAATACGTAGCATGGAGGCAATCTGCCACTGATGCCTTTGAATTATTCAAACCATTTGCGGGCAGCGCTAATTTCTACCAAGCGGTAACAATAATTCGGAATAAAATCCGAGGACCAGCTAGAGCGTTGTTAGTCTCACACAACACTGTGTTGAACTTTGACGCTATCATAGCTAGGTTAGATTGCACCTACTCTGACAAAACGTCGTTACGCCTTTTACGACAAGGACTAGAGTTGGTGAGACAGGGCGACTTAAGCCTCATGAGCTATTACGACGAAGTAGAACGAAAGCTAACGTTGGTGACAAACAAAATTGTCATGTCCCATGAACCTCAACAGGCCGCATTACTTAATAATGAGGCCAGGGCAGATGCCCTACATGCTTTCATTTCGGGCCTGAAGAAGAATCTAAGAGCAGTAGTATTCCCAGCGCAGCCAAAAGACTTACCTTCTGCTTTGGCATTGGCCCAAGAAGCCGAGGCTAGCATTGAGCGCAGTGTTTTCTCTGCATCATACGCTAGAGCGCTAGAAGAAAAAAATCAAGGGATCGAATGTAGCAAGTACCGATCGCACAACAAACAAGGTAAAGGCAATAGGGATGATAGGAGTCAGGAAAAGAACCCTCATTTTTTTAAAAAACAGCAAACTCACCAGGAGAATAGAAAAGAAAGCCAGGAGGAACGTCCGGTGCCGATGGAAGTCGATACTTCGTCCAGGTTTAAACAACGCACGGTGTTTGGCAACAATCAGAGCCTAGTTTCTCAGACTCAGAAAAGACCAAACTCTTCAGAACGTTTTACAGGCGCCAGACGACAACGTGTCAACAACATAGCCCAAGGCAACTATGTTGACCAAAATAATAAATACGAGCAGGTAGCAGAAGAAGCTGTAGCCTGTATCGACGATGAAAACGAATCCATTGACCTTAATGATTCGGTGAATTTTTTAGGGAACGCTCCCGGCTGCCGTTCATCAGACGACAACTGGCTGGGAGAAATTTAAAAATTCTAATAGACACCGGGGCGGCTAAAAACTACATTAGGCCCGTAAAGGAGCTAAAAGTAGTGACACCAGCCGAAAAGCCCTTCACTGTGAGCTCTATTCACGGCTCCAGTACAATAAAAAACAAATGTTCAGTAAAAATTTTTGGACAAACATCCCCTTTCTTCCTGTTAGACACGCTCACCTCGTTCGACGCAATTATAGGCTTCGACCTGCTAACGCAGGCGGGAGTTACGTTGAACCTTCGGGATAGCAAGTTAAGTTACTTAGGCAAACAGGGAAAAGATTGAGTTCCATGAGTGCTCTAACGTAAATTTTACCAACGTAAATGACATAGTTGTACCAGACTCAATAAAAAAGGAGTTCAAAGACATGGTACTAAAGAGGAAAACGGCATTTTCAACCTCTAACGAGGCGTTACCCTTTAATACCTCCGTTGTAGCCACAGTAAGAACTGTGGACAACGAGCCAGTCTACTCCAAATGGTACCCCCTGCCAATGGGCGTATCGGACTTTGTAAACAAAGAAATTGAATGTTTACTCAAGAATGGTTTAATTAGACCATCAAGGTCACTATACAACAGCCCAGCTTGGGTTGTTGACAAAAAAGGGACCGACATCAACGGCGATAAGAACAAGCGCCTTGTAATCGACTTTAGGAAGCTAAATGAGCGAACTATTGCCGATCGCTACCCAATGCCCAGCATCCCCATGATTCTAGCGAACCTGGGGAAGGCAAAATTTTTACAACCTTGGACTTAAAGTCAGGTTACCACCAGATTTTCCTTGCGGAACAGGACCGGGAAACGACGTCGTTCTCGGTAAATGGCGGCAAGTACGAATTTTGCCGTCTGCCTTTCGGCTTAAAAAACGCGTCAAGCATTTTTCAAAGGGCCATAGATGACGTCCTAAGGGAACAGATAGGGAAAAGATGTTACGTATATGTAGACGACGTAATCGTCTTCTCAGAAAACGAGTTCGACCATGTGAAACATGTTGACATGGTGCTAAAATGTCTGTGTGAGGCTAATATGAGAGTCTCACAAGAAAAAACGCAGTTTTTCAAAGAAAGTATTGAATTCCTAGGTTTCTTAGTGACAAAACACGGAATAAAAACTGATCCCGAAAAAGTCAAGGCCATCCAAGAGTATGTTGAACCAAAAAACCTCTACAGCCTCAGGTCCTTCCTTGGACTAGCCAGCTACTATAGGGTCTTCATAAAAGACTTTGCATCTATAGCAGCCCCCTAACAAGCATACTCAAGGGAGAAAATGGCAAGGTTAGTAAACACATGTCGAGGAAAATTGAGGTAAAATTTAATGAAACACAACGAAACTCATTCGAACGGTTGCGTAACATTCTGGCATCAGAAGATGTCACCCTTATGTATCCAGATTTTCATCAGTCATTTGACCTGACAACGGATGCATCAATGAATGGCATTGGAGCTGTCTTATCACAAAGGGGCAGACCGATAACAATGATTTCAAGAACTCTCAAGACTAGCGAGTCACACTACGCAACAAACGAGAGAGAATTGTTAGCCATTGTATGGGTATTAGGAAAACTACGTAACTACCTATATGGTGCCAAAGAAATAAAAATCTTTACTGACCATCTAACTTTTGCAGTATCCGAAAGAAACACATATGACAAGATCAAGAGGTGAAAAGCCTTCATAGACGAACATAATGCAACCTTATTGTACAAACTAGGAAAAGAGAACTTCGTGGCCGCCCTTTCTAGGCAAAATTTAAACGCCTTACAAAACGGGCCTCAGTCAGACGCTGCAACAATCCACAGCGAATTATCGCTGTCCTACACGATCGACACAACTGACATACCGGTAAATTGCTTCAAAAATCAAATTATCTTAGAAGAAGCAAGCTTTCCTCTACAACGTAAAATCATATTATTTTGCCAAAAAATTCGCCACCTGATCAGCTTCACTGATAAAGATTTGTTGTTCGAAACGCTAAAGCCACTCATAATTGCAGACGCGGTGAACGCATTTTACTCTGATCTCCTAACACTGTCCAGATTCCAACATAGCCTAGTTTCAAGTTTCCCTGCAACCAAATTTTGGTATTGCAAGAATTATGTATCCGACATCACTGACAAAAACGAACAGATAGAGATAATCTTTGCCGAACACAACCGCGCGAGTTACCATCTCAGCTCCCCTCGAGATGCCCCCACAACAACTGTAACATAAACTGCCAGACAGAAAGACACACACAAGAGAGATGGGAACGTGGATATATAACAATAAGTAATAGTGTTATATAAACATACATATGTATGTATTTACACACATACATACATACATATAGCAGAACAATTAAGAAGAGAGCCAATTTCTCTCTGACCTTGGTTACTAAATTATAACTGTTAAAATCCAGAGTGCATTCCAATGCTTCCAATAAGAAACAGTATAAAAGGAGCGTCATGATGCTAATAGCCTCAGACAATATTTGGACATCGTGGCCTTCAATTCAGTTTTGTGTTTCAAAACACGCTAATAAAAGTGAAATAAGTAGCAGAGTAAACCAATTCCTGTTTTTCTTTTCCTTGATCCTTGTTGGACAATTGCACTTTGGACTTTACCGATTGGTAACTGGCGCAGTCGAAATTTAAGGAACCTACTAAACAGGAGTATACTTATTATTTTGTAAAATAAAGGTAAACAAAAAAAAAAAAAAAAAAAAAAAAAAAAAAATATATCAAAGTGTTTGTGTGCAGTATGAGTCCACGTCAAAACACGTGCTGCGGTCCGATTTTGACGTCTGTGCGACAGAAGACGTGACGACAGTTGTAGACATACTGAGAAACACACAACATGTATGATAATAAAGTTTGAAGTTGCTGCAATTGGGTTCATATTTCAGGGCGACTTATGAATCCAAGCGGCCAAAAACAAAAATATCAAAGTGTTTGTGTGCAGTATGAGTCCACGTCAAAACACGTGCTGCGGTCCGATTTTGACGTCTGTGCGACAGAAGACGTGACGACAGTTGTAGACATACTGAGAAACACACAACATGTATGATAATAAAGTTTAAAGTTGCTGCAATTGGGTTTATATTTCAGGGCGACTTATGAATCCAAGCGGCCAAAAACAAAAATTTCTACATACGTATGTCTGATTATAAGAAAAAAAAAAAAAAAAAAAACCAATTAAACATTTTCAAATGGTTGTATTTATTTGATTTGGTATTTCAGGGCGACTTACCAAATCAAAGACAATCAAAGAATACCTATAAAGACATATACATACATATGCATAATGATACAAAATAATAATAATTTAATAAAAAAAAAAAAAAAAAAAAAAAAACAAATGAAATATTTTCAGATGATTGTATTTATTTGATTTGGTATTTCAGGGCGACTTACCAAATCAAAGACAATCAAAGAATACCTATAAAGGCATATACATACATATGCATAATGATACAAAATAATAATAATTTAATAAAAAAAAAAAAACCAATTAAACATTTTCAAATGGTTGTATTTATTTGATTTGGTATTTCAGGGCGACTTACCAAATCAAAGACAATCAAAGAATACCTATAAAGGCATATACATACATATGCATTATGATACAAAATAATAATAATTTAATAAAAAAAAAAAAAAAACCAATTAAACATTTTCAAATGGTTGTATTTATTTGATTTGATATTTCAGGGCGACTTACCAAATCAAAGACAATCAAAAAAAAAAAAAAAAAAAAAATACCTATAAAGGCATATACATACATATGCATAATGATACAAAATAATAATAATTTAATAAAAAAAAAAAAACAAATGAAATATTTTCAGATGGTTGTATTTATTTGATTTGGTATTTCAGGGCGACTTACCAAATCAAAGACAATCAAAGAATACCTATAAAGGCATATACATACATATGCATAATGATACAAAATAATAATAATTTAATAAAAAAAAAAAAACCAATTAAACATTTTCAAATGGTTGTATTTATTTGATTTGGTATTTCAGGGCGACTTACCAAATCAAAGACAATCAAAGAATACCTATAAAGGCATATACATACATATGCATAATGATATAATACAAAATAATAATAATTTAATAAAAAAAAAAAACCAATTAAACATTTTCAAATGGTTGTATTTATTTGATTTGGTATTTCAGGGCGACTTACCAAATCAAAGACAATCAAAGAATACCTATAAAGGCATATACATACATATGCATAATGATACAAAATAATGATAATTTAATAAAAAAAAAAAAAAACCAATTAAACATTTTCAAATGGTTGTATTTATTTGATTTGGTATTTCAGGGCGACTTACCAAATCAAAGACAAAAAAAAAAATACCTATAAAGGCATATACAAATACAAAATAATAATAATTTAATAAAAAAAAAAAAAAAAAAAAAAAAAACAAATGAAATATTTTCAGATGGTTGTATTTATTTGATTTGGTATTTCAGGGCGACTTACCAAATCAAAGACAATCAAAGAATACCTATAAAGGCATATACATACATATGCATAATGATACAAAATAATAATAATTTAATAAAAAAAAAAAAACCAATTAAACATTTTCAAATGGTTGTATTTATTTGATTTGGTATTTCAGGGCGACTTACCAAATCAAAGACAATCAAAGAATACCTATAAAGGCATATACATACATATGCATAATGATATAATACAAAATAATAATAATTTAATAAAAAAAAAAAACCAATTAAACATTTTCAAATGGTTGTATTTATTTGATTTGGTATTTCAGGGCGACTTACCAAATCAAAGACAATCAAAGAATACCTATAAAGGCATATACATACATATGCATAATGATATAATACAAAATAATAATAATTTAATAAAAAAAAAAAACAAATGAAATATTTTCAGATGGTTGTATTTATTTGATTTGGTATTTCAGGGCGACTTACCAAATCAAAGACAATCAAAGAATACCTATAAAGGCATATACATACATATGCATAATGATACAAAATAATGATAATTTAATAAAAAAAAAAAAAAAACCAATTAAACATTTTCAAATGGTTGTATTTATTTGATTTGGTATTTCAGGGCGACTTACCAAATCAAAGACAAAAAAAAATACCTATAAAGGCATATACAAATACAAAATAATAATAATTTAATAAAAAAAAAAAAAAAAAAAAAAAACCAACTGAAATATTTTTTCGGATGGTTGTATTTATTTGATTTGGTATTTCAGGGCGACTTACCAAATCGAAGACAATCAAAGAATACTTAGAGGCATCTACATACATATGCAAAAAATTTATATATATATAAAAATAAAAAAAAAAAACAATGCAAACAAAGATCACAATAAAACAAGATTAAAATTATTGCCATGCTGTATTTATATATTTATATGTTTTAATTTTGATTTCAACAATTACTAATTACTTCTATCTATACAGATAAATTTTACAATCACCAAGGATTTACTCGTTTCACCACACAAAAACACGACCGCAGATTCCACGCAGCAGAATTCAATAGAATTCAATCTATTAAAAAAACAAAAAAAAAAAAAAAAAAAAAAAACACAATAACACACAACACAACAAAACACAAAGCAAACACAAGCAAAATTAACGAATATAAGACACACATATACATAAGTCTTACAAACTAATAATCACCTAATTCTTCATTTATAACAAAACAAAAGAGTAGAGAAATTATTAGCAGTCGCTGTTAGGAGCAAATGGCTACATTAAAAACGGTAAAGAACTTAATTCCAAACACTAAAAACAGAACTCGTCTTAGTAATAGCTTGTCCGATATTAGGGAAGACCAACCAGTAGTCAGACTGGACGACATAAGACCCATGACATCAGCTTCCAATTCGCCATCCCTTAACCAAGGGGATATAATTCATACAGACATACTGTCTTCATTAAAAATCCCTGATGCAATCAGGTTTTTACCACCATATAATGGTAATCCTAAAAACTTAGGAGAATTTGTGAGTAACGTTGAAGAGATTCTCCTCCTTATAAGAGGAACAGTTAAAACCCCATATGGACAGATGCTACTTAGGGCTATCAGAAACAAAATTGAGGGCCCAGCAAACGAGACTATTATAGATGCTGGAGCAGGTTTAGTTTGGGATGAGATAAAGGAAGCTCTCATTCGGAGCTGTTCGGACAGTAGAGACGAACCTACTCTTATGTATGAATTACATAACCTCGGACAAGGCGCCTTATCGCTACGCCCATTATACGAAAAAGTCTGCGAAATCAAATTAGCGCTATTCAGATTGACAGAAACAAGGGAAGCCGAACCCCTTCTAATTAAAACAAAGAAAGACCTCTTCGCAGACATCTGCCTTAATTCGTTCCTATCCGGAATTAGAGGTCCTTTGGGGACGGCAGTCAGATCCATGAGACCTGCCAATCTTCGGCAGGCTCTGGATTGGGCTCTTAAAGAAAGAGAAATCTACTTTTCTCAAGACTATAAAAGGAAACAAGCACAAAGACAAAATTCATACGGAACACAAAACGCTAGCTATCGGCGTTTCGACAGTAATAACGACTCGGACAGACGTGTCGACAGACGTTTCACAAATAGGTATGACAGGAACGATTTTAACTCAAGAAGAAATAATAGGAACAATCTGGCGATTATGCCAAGAGTGGACAACAGGAACGATGCTCATTCAAATCAAAATAATAGAAACAATTTGGCAATCATGCCAAGAGAAAACGACTTTAACCAACACAATATAAAAAATTACAATTATTCAAGAAACACACAACAAAGAGGAGCAATCCACAATATCGACCACCCACAAGGTGAACTACACAATTATGATGAGCAGGGAAATTTTCAATCATGTGCCTCGACGGCCAAACAGGGTACTTAATAAATAGAGACCCTAACATTCCGTTGCCCTATATCAAATTGTGTATAGGCCCCTATAAAGATTTAAAATTTTTGATAGATACAGGTGAAACCTTCTCTTTCATAAATCCAAAATATGTACAAACACCGGAACAGTTAGAACTTCAAAAGCCGGTCATAATTACCACAGTCCTAAATTCACACCAGCTATACAAAAATGTGTGATTCCGCTTTTCAAAGACTTCAATAACGATTCGTTATTCTCGCTTCTTCTATTCAATTTCCATTCTTTCTTTGACGGATTAATCGGAATAGATATCCTAAAAGGAATAAATGCAGTAGTGAACCTTCCTAAAAAGATTTTACAACTTACAACAAGTAATATAGACTTAGTAATGGAAGATAGATTGACTTCCACCTTGTATACAGTAGAAGAAAATTCAAAGAAAATAATTAAGGTACCGGTTAACCTCAAAGAAGGCATATTTTTATACGACCCAACAACCCTAACAGAAGACCTATTTATTTCGGGAGGCCTTTACATTGCTGAAGGTCATTTCAGTTATTTAGAAGTAAACAACTTCTCCAATAAAGAACAAAATTTTTGCATAGATACACCTTTGACAGTAGAAGAATGCGATAAGAGGGATTTTTCAGAAACAGAATTAACGATAAAAACTAACGAAGAAAGTGTAATAAACAACCAGACACAGACAATCCCAATAGATACCGACCATATGAATGAAAAAGAAAAGAAACAATTCATAGATTTGTGTCATAGATTTCCCAACCTTTTTATAAAGAAGGTACTTCCCTCACCTTCACAAATTTAATTAAACACAGAATAAATACAACAGATGAATTACCAATCTATACCAAACCCTTCAGGTATAGCATCAAAGAGAGAGGAAATTCAATGACAAATTTCAAAATTACTAGATCAAGACATCATTAGACACAGCTACTCCCCATGGAGCTCACCAACATTTCTTGTTTCAAAAAAAATTGGATAAGTCCAATGTCAAGAAATGGAGACTGCTCATCGATTATAGACAATTAAATGAAAAAACTGTTAAAGATAAATATCCAATGCCAAACATAAACGAGGTATTAGACAAAATAGGCAGAGCAAAATATTTTACTGCATTAGACTTAGCCAGCGGCTACCATCAGATCGAAATGGAGCCTAAACATATTAATAAGACCGCGTTTTCCACAACGGAAGGCCACTTCGAATTTGTCAGAATGCCATTTGGGCTAACTAATGCCCCAGCAACTTTCCAAAGAATAATGGACAATGTTCTGGCCGATTTAAACGGTAAATGTTGTCTCATTTATTTAGACGACATTATTGTTTTCTCCCCTTCACTACAAGAACACATTAAGGACCTTGAGGCAGTATTCTCAAAAATTAACAAAGCAAATCTTAAACTACAACCAAATAAATCAGAATTCCTTAGAAAAGAAATAGAATACCTAGGTCATGTGGTGACAGAAAATGGAATTAAACCAAACCCCAATAAGATCAATTCCATTAAACAATTTCCTTTACCTAGAACGAGGAAACAAATAAAATCCTTTCTTGGTCTCTTGGGCTATTATCGAAAATTTATTAGAGATTTTGCTACCATTACCAAACCACTTACACAACAGCTGAAAGGCAAAAAGACCGTTAAAATCAGCACAGAATTCATTTCTGCATTTGAAACATGCAAAACTCTCCTTTGCAATGACCCAATTTTACAATATCCAAATTTCTCTAAACAATTTATTTTGACCACCGACGCTAGTAACGTCGCTATTGGGGCTGTCCTTTCACAGGGGTCACCAAATAACGAAAAACCTGTATGTTTTGCTAGCCGTACATTAACAGATACAGAACTCAACTATTCAACAGTCGAAAAAGAAATGCTTGCCATAATCTGGGCAACTAAACATTTCCGCCCCTATCTCTTTGGTCAAAGATTTAAAATAGTCACCGACCATAAACCCCTAACATGGTTAATGAATTTCAAAGAACCAAATTCCAAACTAGTCCGTTGGAAACTTCAATTACTGGAGTATGATTACGAAATAACGTACACAAAGGGTTCTGAAAATGTGGTAGCTGATGTCCTCAGTAGAATTCCAGCAGATATAAATGTCAACAGCGAAGCAGTAGTTCCAGTTAATACAATAGTAACAGTAAACAAACCAATAAATGACTACAATCTTCAGTTAATATTTCAAACCGGCAACGAGTCAAAACTCATAACAACAACCCCATTCAAAAACAAAATTAGAAGAATAATTACAAAAACATATTTCGATAAAGAGGACACTACACGACTATTACAGAAAATTCTGAAACCAGGAAGAACGTACGCAATTTATACTAATAACGATATTTTCGACATAATAAATCAAAGCCTCACAGAATACTTTCTTCCCACAAAACTCTATAAAATCATCCGATGTACAGTAATGTTGGATGATATTACAGATTCAAACCATGTTGAGCAAAAAATTAAGAAATACCACATAAATAGTAACCATAGAGGGATAGACAAGACAGTAGCTCATCTAAAAAGAATGTTTTACACACCCCATTTAAAATCCAAGGTGTCCTCAATAATTAACGAATGCGATGTCTGTCAAACCTTGAAATATGATAGACACCCACAAAAGTTAGTTTTTCAAGAAACAGAAACTCCCACAGTACCAATGCAAATTCTGCATATTGACCTTTATTCAATAAATAACAACACAATCCTGACAATTATAGACAAATTCAGTAAATTCACAATGGGATACAATATCTTCTAGAGACACTTTAAGCATTGTTAAAGCTATGAGAAATTTTCTATGCTCCTTTGGTGTTCCACAAAAAATTGTTTGCGACCAAGGGGCAGAATTTCAAGGTAAACTTTTTAAAGATTTTTGTGAACAGTACGATATACAGTTGCACGTTACTTCAGTGCAACAATCGTCTAGTAATTCCCCCGTCGAAAGACTTCATTCGTCTCTAACGGAAATTTATCGCATTATATTAGATAAAAGAAAAGTTAAGAAACTGGAGTGCGAACACAATGACATACTAACAGAAACCTTAACTACTTATAACAACGCTATTCACTCAACGCTGAAGCATACCCCATACGAGATATTTTTCGGCAGACCTCATACTTTCGACAAGACAATCACATTCAATAATGAACACGATTACTTACAAAAACTAAATAGCTTCCAAAACATAATCTATCCAGAACTCAAACAAGAGATGGAAAATATCAAAAAGTTTAGGATAGAAAAAGCAAACGAAAACAGAAAAAACCCAAAAACATTAGAACCAGATGAAATAGTGTTCAGGAAAGAAAATAGGAGAAATAAGTTGACATCGCGTTTTTCTAAGCATCGAGTTCTACAAGATAAAGGGATTACACTAATTACACACAAAAATCAAAAAATACATAAGTCCAAAATAATAAGTCAAATACTTCACAGGTATTCCCAAATTAAGGCAGAAGGCTAAAATTATTAAGTCACATAGGAATGTGATTCATAAAATAGATCTAAACAATTTTCAAAAAAAAAAAAAAAAAAAAAAAAAAAAAAAAAAAAAGAAAATGAAAATTACCTGTTACAAAATGCCAACCAACAATAATCAATCAATAAAGAAATATCATTAAGGTTTAAAAATATTACAAAACACATTAATAATGAACAAAAAAACAAAAACTTATTCATCAAAAACTATAAAAAATAATATTTTTAAATCTTTAA
The DNA here is from genome assembly GCA_018903615.1 of Drosophila neocordata. Taxonomy (NCBI): domain Eukaryota; kingdom Metazoa; phylum Arthropoda; class Insecta; order Diptera; family Drosophilidae; genus Drosophila; species Drosophila neocordata. The sequence continues at coordinate 41,198 of JAEIGI010000066.1, forward strand.
CACAAGACATAATAAAATTCATTTATTGAAGTATAAAAAAAAAGTAGTAAAAAAAAAAAAAAAAAAAAAAAAAAAAAAAATTCATATTAGACGAAATATAATTGTTAATAATAAGAAAAATAATTACAGACCAAAATGTAACAATAAAATCAGTCGAACACCTATTAGATTTAGAAAACTATATTAATGAAAACATTGTATACATTGTACATTATATTTAAGATAAAAGTTCCCATTTTTGACCCATCTGTTTACGAATTTAGTCATGTTATCCCATTATCATTTAACATAACAAAAATGTTAGTTTTACCAAACTACTTAACTCATAGCCTAGCTGGCAATATACAATACTTTAAGCAAGAATGTCCACGAATCCATGAACTGTTTATTTGCGATATCGCAGCAGCAGAAGACAACTCCTACAATCACTGCCTGAAAGATCTACTGGAGAATCAAAAAGGCGACTTGTGATGTCAGAGACATCAGCGAAGAGTAACACGTTTATCAAATTGAAGAACAACACAGTATACAACATAACGTACAACGAAGTAGACCAATTGGTATAGATAATTATCTATACCAAGACTCGAGGATCTAAGGATTAACAATATCATTCCAGACTTGAACCTCCAAAGACTCCATTTACATTAAAGCTAAATCGTTGCCATCATGATGATCACAGTAGCGATATTATGGGCCCTGAGAACTAAACGGATAACTCTCGTAACAACAACAACTCCATCTACAAACGTTCCGACCATACCTTCGCTTTGGCCTTCACTTCGTTCCAGGGGGGAGGAGTTACCATCTCAGCTCCCCTCGAGATGCCCCCACAACAACTGTAACATAAACTGCCAGACAGAAAGACACACACAAGAGAGATGGGAACGTGGATATATAACAATAAGTAATAGTGTTATATAAACATACATATGTATGTATTTACACACATACATACATACATATAGCAGAACAATTAAGAAGAGAGCCAATTTCTCTCTGACCTTGGTTACTAAATTATAACTGTTAAAATCCAGAGTGCATTCCAATGCTTCCAATAAGAAACAGTATAAAAGGAGCGTCATGATGCTAATAGCCTCAGACAATATTTGGACATCGTGGCCTTCAATTCAGTTTTGTGTTTCAAAACACGCTAATAAAAGGTGAAAATAAGTAGCAGAGAAAACAAAATCCCTTTTTTTTTTTTTTTTTCTTTTTTGTTTTATTATTTTTTTTTTTTTTTTTTTTTTTTTTTTTCTCGCACACAGGGGAAAACACTAAACAGATCCTTCGTGACTATTATTTTCCAAAAAGAAAAAACTAACTAAAGAAACTGTTTTGAATTGCAACAATTTGCACAAAATCCAAATTTGACAGACACCCGCAAAAACAGGTAATGGGCATTACACCAATCCCCTTTTTTTCAGGCAAAAAACCCCACCACAAATTCTTTTCCTTGAGCAAACTATTCCTAACTTGCATTAAAGTTTTCTCAAAGTTTGCCGTCCTGCAACCACTTCTGTCTCGAACAGCAATGGACATAAAAGCACCCATCATCCAGCTGGTTAATATTTTTCCTGAGATCAGAACCATATACTGTGACAATGAAGCTGCATTAAACTCAGAAATGATCATATCACTCCTGAAAAACAACTACAATATAAACATTGTAAATGCACCACCGCTGCACAGCACTTCCAACGGACAGGTAGAACGATTCCACAGCACTCTGGCTGACATAGCCAGGAGTATAAAACTAGATGGAAAAGCCAGCGAAACTGTTAAACTGATATTAAGATCAACAGTAGAATACAACAAGTCAATCCACTCGGTTACAAACGAAAGAAAGTCAGACTATCTGTTAAAAAAAATTCAAAAAGCACAACAAGCAGTACTTGATAGGTGCAACCAGGACAGACAGAACAGAGTATTTGAGGTAGGCGAGACAGTGTTCTTGAAAAACAACAAAAGACTTGGAAACAAGCTAACGCCGTTATACTCAGAAGAAAAGGTAGAGGCAGATTTGGGAACCACGGTTCTCATTACAGGGAGGGTGGTCCATAAAGACAACCTCAGATAGTAATTAAGGTTAGGCATTAAAATAAATGATTTATAACTTCACTGTTTACTCATTACAGGCGTACACTTTTGCTTTTAAACATGCTAGTAGTAGCGTACTCTCGAATCTCTGATTACTCACGATCAGACTACATTCCCATATTGGATAATTAATTGTTCAATAATTTTTTAACAACAAGGGTTTATTAGACATTCCAGTAATTTGACAGAGTTTACCAATATTATACATGAAACAGATAAGTTGTCCGAATTGTTTCCTCAATCGCTAGAAGTCTGTTATCCGTAGTGAAAATACATCATAGGATGGCCAGGAGCTTAGACTTTCTAGGCACCGCGCTGAAAGTGGTGGCTAGCACACCGGATGCTTCCGACTTTAAGAAGATCAAATTGTCTGAGGCAAAACTTATTAATGCAAATAATATGCAAATAGTTATAAATTCCGAAACACAAAAACAAATCAATCAGCTAACCTCTACCGTAAATGAAATTATAAAGGCTAAGAAAGCCAACTTCGTAGACAGCCCCCATCTATATAAGGCACTTTTGGCACGAAATAGAATGTTAACAACAGAAATACAAAATTTAATTCTCACAATCACTCTCGCTAAATCAGGCATAGTAAACCCCACCATTTTTGATCATCGTGACTTGAAATCAATACTTAATGAACACCCTTCAGAAGTCCCTATAGTTAGCCTGATGGAAGCCTCTTCCATAAAAGTACTCCAGTCCGAAAACATTGTCCATGTATTAATCACATATCCAAAATTTAAGTCCGTTTGTAGCAAGATAGCAAATCACCCTGTATCCCATCACCACACCATACTACAGCTACAAGATAACATCGTAGCTGATTGTGACGGCGATATTCTGGCAACTTCAGGATGTACTACTACCAACTATGGCGCAATCTGCAAGGTAGCAAAGGGCGATACTTGCGCTCGAGCCCTACATGCCGGGAGCACGGCAAATTGTCGAACTCAACCCAGCGACCTAAGATCCATCGCCGAAATAGATGACGGCGTGATAATCATCAATGAAAGTTCGGCAAGAGTAAGCGTGGATGACGAGCCAGAAATCAACATCAACGGCACCTATCTCATCACCTTTGAACGCTTCAGCATGATCAACGGAACTAAATTCACCAACCAACTAGAAGCATTAAAAAAGAGACCAGCCGTTGCAGGGTCTCCACTTCTCAACATCATAAGTCATGACCCCGTGCTAAGCTTACCACAACTCCAGTTGATGAACACCCAAAACTTACAAGTCATCTGCGAGTTTAAGGAAGATCTGGAATCATCTGACTCCCAAGCCAACTGGTGCATCGGCGGTATAATTATGAGCGTCGCCTTCAGCTGTTTCATTGTCATCTACCACCTCTACAAGCGCAAAATGGTATCGAAGAAGGTGCAAGAAACTATCGACAAGTACAATGTAACCGAGGCCGGTCACGAACTTAGTGGGGGAATAGTTAACAAGTAACCCTCGCTTGTTATATCATTAGTGTTTAGGCTACCCTCGCATGCGCATTCCGCTAACACATCATTGTTAGCGCAATGCCGAAATGCAAAGTCAGTACTGGAAACATGATACTTGACGTTGCGCAAGTTGATTGTTTATCAGTTATGCTGAGCCGGCATTGCCGGCTATGGGCTTTGTATTAGTTTTAAGTAAAATTTATAATCAGTTCGATATTGAATAAAGAAGACACAACTTGTGTTTATTGTACTCCGGCAACAAGCCGTTATTTTGTTATTTAAATTGAAATATTGCTGAGCCACAAGGCCAGTAATAAGAAGACGAAGTCAAGTCTTCCATCATAATCTTCGTAATTTGAATATTTACTGAAGACATACCTGGAACGTCGCGGGACCCACAGAGTGTGTCACCACGGGAGAAAAATATAATTTACTTATATAAAAATAAGTTGCTGTTCGTTAGTCTCGCTAAAACTCGAAAACGGCTGAACGGATTTATCTATTCTTGGTCTTGAATTATTCGTGGAGGTCTAGGGAAGGTGTAAAAGGTGAGAAAAATACGAATAATTGCCGGGAAAATCCTCAAAACAGCATTTTTCTTCGTGACAACCAAAATATTTTCGGTGGGGCCATGATTCTGTTGTCAGCTGATTTTCGTCAGACTCTTACACCTTGACCGGATTTATCACATTACCTACAGATTTCTGTCACATCACAGACTCAAAATTCAGCGAGTTTTCCCAGATATAGCGCAAAAAGTTCATTAACCAAGAATTGCGTACGACACTTTGATAGAAGCTGTGAACAGTGGATCTGGTGGAATTTATTTCCTTGATGCTCCCGGAGGAACCGGAAAAACGTTTTTAATTTCATTGCTTTTGGCGAGTATCAGATCGCGAAATGATGTTGCTCTAGCGTTGGCTTCATCTGGAATAGCTGCAACTCTGCTAGAAGGCGTTCGAAGTGCATATTCTGCAAATCACCGAAACACCAATTTGCAATATTGCCAAAAATAGCGCAATGGCCAAGATCCTACAGGTATGCAAATTGACTGTTTGGGATGAATGCACAATAGCCCATAAGAGGTCACTGGAGGCACTGGACAGAACGTTGAAAGATCTTCGTGACAACCAAAATATTTTCGGTGGGGCCGTCTCTTGTCAGGTGATTTTCGTCAGACTCTTCCAGTTATTCCCCGATCAACTGTTGTTGATGAACTAAATGCATGCCTAAAATCATCCAATTAGTAACATGCGAGTATTTTTGCAAGAAGAGCTTATTCAGCGAGTTTTCCCAAATATAGCGCAAAAGTTCAATAACCATAATTGGCTGGGTGAACGAGCAATATTAGCAGCGAAAAATAAAGATGTCGAGGATCTTAATGTGACCATTGAGAATTTTCCTCCAGGACAGTTGGTTTCCTTCTAATCAGTCGACACCGTAATGAACCAGGATGAAGTAATCAACTATCCCACTGAGTTCTTAAATTCACTGGAATTGCTTGGATTACCACCTCACAATTTGCAGTTAAAAGTAGGATCAGTTGTCATCATGCTGCGTAACATTAATCAACCTCGACTATGCAATGGAACAAGACTGGCTGTGAAAAGACTGATGAATAACGTCATTGAGGCGACAATCATAAAAGGAAAATACAAAGGAGAGGATGTCTTGATCCCGCGGATACCGATGATTCCAACGGAATTACCATTCGATTTTAAACGCTTACAACTTCCAGTACGTCTGGCCTTTGCGATGACCATAAATAAATCGCAAGGACAGTCGTTAGAAGTTTGTGGAATCAACTTGGAGTTTCCCTGTTTCACGCATGGACAATTATACATCGCGTGTTCGCGCGTCGGAAAACCGTCTTCTTTGTTTATTTACCCACCACAAAACAAAACTAACTAGATGGATGGGCTAACTTCAGCCACGCAGACGTTCGGATACCTTTGCAAACTGTTCTTATCAATTACATATAAATTACCAGAATTATAAGAAAGTATATAATAATCTAATCTATCTAATCTAATCTTGCCCGTGGCTCCAAGAAAAAATACTTACGAGTAAAAAAAAATTTTTATTTTTTGGTCCGATTGTTCCTATAGGAGCTGTATCATATAGTCGGCCGATTCTCTTAAAACTCAACAGACACTTTTTTATATATACTACTCTTACATATACCAAATTTCGAGTGAATCGCTGTTAAAAAATAACCAAGATTTTCATCTAAAACCAATTTTTTGGCCGATCGTTCCTATGGGAGCTATATGATATAGTGCCCCGATTCTGAAAAAACTTTCCAGATATGTTAGAAAGTATATAAAACTTATAAAAACCAAATTTAGTTATATTCGCTTTTAAAACAACCAAGTTATTGCTCGAAATCCATATTTATGACCGTTCGTTCCTATGGGAGCTATATGATATAGTCAACCGCTTTTGATAAAACTTGGTGGATATGTTAAGAAGTATATAAAACTCACAAATACCGACTTTCGTACTATTTAGTTGGAAAACAACAAAGTTATTGAGATAAGCTTTAGCTTATTCACGACCGATCGTTCCTATGGGAGCTATATGATATAGTCATCCGATCGGAATGATTCCGAGATATACAATGCCTGCAGCAAAAAAGAAGCCTAGGTGCAAAATTTAACTCTATAGCTTTAAGGGTCTCGGAGGAGATTGCGTTGATCCAGACAGACGGACAGACGGACGGACGGACAGACGGACATACGGACAGAGGGACAGGGCTGAATGAACTCAGCTCATCGTGCTGATCAAGAATATATATACTTTATACAGTCGGAGATGCTTCCTTCTATGCGTTGCAAACTTCTGACCAAAATTAATATACCTTTTTTGCAAAGGTATAAAAATAAGTTGCTGTTCGTTAGTCTCGCTAAAACTCGAGAACGGCTGAACGGATTTATCTATTCTTGGTCTTGAATTATTCGAATAGGTCTAGAGAAGGTGTAAAAGGTGAGAAAAATTCGAATAAGTGCCGGAAAAATCCTCAAAACAGCATTTTTCTTCGTGACAACCAAAATATTTTCGGTGGGGCCATGATTCTGTTGTCAGGTGATTTTCGTCAGACTCTTACACCTCGACCGGATTCATCACATTACCTACAGATTTCTGTCATATCACAGACTCAAAATTCAGCGAGTTTTCCCAGATATAGCGCAAAAGTTCAATAACGAGCAATATTAGATGGTAGCATCCGTTCCGTTACTCAACAAAAGTGAAAGTGAATCGTAGTATCTGATCCGTTGCATAGTCTCAAAATACATAGTATTTCTCACTTTGATTAATTACAATTTACGATGCCGAGGAGAAGACGACCTGACTTAGGTCGTCGTAGTCAATCAAATGTGCGAAGAATTGCGAAGAATGCACGTCAGAATTGCGTTCTTCTGTAAGTGATTGAGCGAATACGCAGACGCAGTGCTCCTGTGATTCTTGAACGAGCTGCATTCTACTATGATCAGGCAATTGATTATTATGACGACAGCTCGGTAACAATTGGGGAAATGAAAACAATTTGTAAATATTGTAAGGCATTAAAATACACTGCGTTGCGCAAGTTGATTGTTTATCAGTTATGCTGAGCCGGCATTGCCGGCTATGGGCTTTGTATTAGTTTTAAGTAAAATTTATAATCAGTTCGATATTGAATAAAGAAGACACAACTTGTGTTTATTGTACTCCGGCAACAAGCCGTTATTTTGTTATTTAAATTGAAATATTGCTGAGCCACAAGGCCAGTAATAAGAAGACGAAGTCAAGTCTTCCATCATAATCTTCGTAATTTGAATATTTACTGAAGACATACCTGGAACGTCGCGGGACCCACAGAGTGTGTCACCACGGGAGAAAAATATAATTTACTTATATAAAAATAAGTTGCTGTTCGTTAGTCTCGCTAAAACTCGAAAACGGCTGAACGGATTTATCTATTCTTGGTCTTGAATTATTCGTGGAGGTCTAGGTAAGGTGTAAAACGTGAGAAAAATACGAATAATTGCCGGGAAAATCCTCAAAACAGCATTTTTCTTCGTGACAACCAAAATATTTTCGGTGGGGCCATGATTCTGTTGTCAGCTGATTTTCGTCAGACTCTTACACCTTGACCGGATTTATCACATTACCTACAGATTTCTGTCACATCACAGACTCAAAATTCAGCGAGTTTTCCCAGATATAGCGCAAAAGTTCATTAACCAAGAATTGCGTACGACACTTTGATAGAAGCTGTGAACAGTGGATCTGGTGGAATTTATTTCCTTGATGCTCCCGGAGGAACCGGAAAAACGTTTTTAATTTCATTGCTTTTGGCGAGTATCAGATCGCGAAATGATGTTGCTCTAGCGTTGGCTTCATCTGGAATAGCTGCAACTCTGCTAGAAGGCGTTCGAAGTGCATATTCTGCAAATCACCGAAACACCAATTTGCAATATTGCCAAAAATAGCGCAATGGCCAAGATCCTACAGGTATGCAAATTGACTGTTTGGGATGAATGCACAATAGCCCATAAGAGGTCACTGGAGGCACTGGACAGAACGTTGAAAGATCTTCGTGACAACCAAAATATTTTCGGTGGGGCCGTCTCTTGTCAGGTGATTTTCGTCAGACTCTTCCAGTTATTCCCCGATCAACTGTTGTTGATGAACTAAATGCATGCCTAAAATCATCCAATTAGTAACATGCGAGTATTTTTGCAAGAAGAGCTTATTCAGCGAGTTTTCCCAAATATAGCGCAAAAGTTCAATAACCATAATTGGCTGGGTGAACGAGCAATATTAGCAGCGAAAAATAAAGATGTCGAGGATCTTAATGTGACCATTGAGAATTTTCCTCCAGGACAGTTGGTTTCCTTCTAATCAGTCGACACCGTAATGAACCAGGATGAAGTAATCAACTATCCCACTGAGTTCTTAAATTCACTGGAATTGCTTGGATTACCACCTCACAATTTGCAGTTAAAAGTAGGATCAGTTGTCATCATGCTGCGTAACATTAATCAACCTCGACTATGCAATGGAACAAGACTGGCTGTGAAAAGACTGATGAATAACGTCATTGAGGCGACAATCATAAAAGGAAAATACAAAGGAGAGGATGTCTTGATCCCGCGGATACCGATGATTCCAACGGAATTACCATTCGATTTTAAACGCTTACAACTTCCAGTACGTCTGGCCTTTGCGATGACCATAAATAAATCGCAAGGACAGTCGTTAGAAGTTTGTGGAATCAACTTGGAGTTTCCCTGTTTCACGCATGGACAATTATACATCGCGTGTTCGCGCGTCGGAAAACCGTCTTCTTTGTTTATTTACCCACCACAAAACAAAACTAACTAGATGGATGGGCTAACTTCAGCCACGCAGACGTTCGGATACCTTTGCAAACTGTTCTTATCAATTACATATAAATTACCAGAATTATAAGAAAGTATATAATAATCTAATCTATCTAATCTAATCTTGCCCGTGGCTCCAAGAAAAATACTTACGAGTAAAAAAAAATTTTTATTTTTTGGTCCGATTGTTCCTATAGGAGCTGTATCATATAGTCGGCCGATTCTCTTAAAACTCAACAGACACTTTTTTATATATACTACTCTTACATATACCAAATTTCGAGTGAATCGCTGTTAAAAAATAACCAAGATTTTCATCTAAAACCAATTTTTTGGCCGATCGTTCCTATGGGAGCTATATGATATAGTGCCCCGATTCTGAAAAAACTTTCCAGATATGTTAGAAAGTATATAAAACTTATAAAAACCAAATTTAGTTATATTCGCTTTTAAAACAACCAAGTTATTGCTCGAAATCCATATTTATGACCGTTCGTTCCTATGGGAGCTATATGATATAGTCAACCGCTTTTGATAAAACTTGGTGGATATGTTAAGAAGTATATAAAACTCACAAATACCGACTTTCGTACTATTTAGTTGGAAAACAACAAAGTTATTGAGATAAGCTTTAGCTTATTCACGACCGATCGTTCCTATGGGAGCTATATGATATAGTCATCCGATCGGAATGATTCCGAGATATACAATGCCTGCAGCAAAAAGAAGCCTAGGTGCAAAATTTAACTCTATAGCTTTAAGGGTCTCGGAGGAGATTGCGTTGATCCAGACAGACGGACAGACGGACGGACGGACAGACGGACATACGGACAGAGGGACAGGGCTGAATGAACTCAGCTCATCGTGCTGATCAAGAATATATATACTTTATACAGTCGGAGATGCTTCCTTCTATGCGTTGCAAACTTCTGACCAAAATTAATATACCTTTTTTGCAAAGGTATAAAAATAAGTTGCTGTTCGTTAGTCTCGCTAAAACTCGAGAACGGCTGAACGGATTTATCTATTCTTGGTCTTGAATTATTCGAGTAGGTCTAGAGAAGGTGTAAAAGGTGAGAAAAATTCGAATAAGTGCCGGAAAAATCCTCAAAACAGCATTTTTCTTCGTGACAACCAAAATATTTTCGGTGGGGCCATGATTCTGTTGTCAGGTGATTTTCGTCAGACTCTTACACCTCGACCGGATTCATCACATTACCTACAGATTTCTGTCATATCACAGACTCAAAATTCAGCGAGTTTTCCCAGATATAGCGCAAAAGTTCAATAACGAGCAATATTAGATGGTAGCATCCGTTCCGTTACTCAACAAAAGTGAAAGTGAATCGTAGTATCTGATCCGTTGCATAGTCTCAAAATACATAGTATTTCTCACTTTGATTAATTACAATTTACGATGCCGAGGAGAAGACGACCTGACTTAGGTCGTCGTAGTCAATCAAATGTGCGAAGAATTGCGAAGAATGCACGTCAGAATTGCGTTCTTCTGTAAGTGATTGAGCGAATACGCAGACGCAGTGCTCCTGTGATTCTTGAACGAGCTGCATTCTACTATGATCAGGCAATTGATTATTATGACGACAGCTCGGTAACAATTGGGGAAATGAAAACAATTTGTAAATATTGTAAGGCGTTAAAATACACTGGTGTTGTGCTGAAGGCAAAGTAAAATTACCACAATTGGTCATACCACCAGATCCTTTACGCTCTTTAGTTTCTGGGATTGGAAATGATTCTAAGCACTTCTTGACCAACATTCAGAAATATAACAACTATTTCCAGATGACATCAATTGGTGCTACACATATTATACAAGTCAATTTCATGCCCACTATCAAGGTATTATATATAAGTTTATAGTAAATAATAGACTAATTTTTAAAAGTAACAGATACAAGGACAAATTTATCACTTACTGGGAACTCTGTTACCACTACCTGATGCAGATCATCAATTTTTACAGATTTATTTTATGGGCAATTCAGATGCGGAAATTAATAATCGTTGTGCTCACAATCCAACAGTGAAGAGAACCATTGTCCAACAATTACAAATGTTTCTTCATCAGTATAACAATTTAGTAAACATGTTCAAAATAGCATTGGATTGGATGCCATCTGATAGCCATAATATTATTATTCGAGCTGACAAAACACCTGCCGGTGAACACACAAGGAGGTTCAATTCACCTACCATTGATGAAGTGGCTGTTGTCATTGTGGGAGAAAATTTACAATCTAGAGATATTGTGCTTCATCGTCGGAATAGTGATTTAAAACGTGTATCTGAAACACACAGGCAGGGGGAAGATGGATACCATTTTAATATCAAAATGGTAAATCAAGTAACAGGTAAATGAATTGAACGAGATTAAATAATATTCATCTAAGTAACAATTTAAACATTTTTCATTTTTGATTGCAGGTTTTGAAACCAACAAAAAAGTTAGTGCTATGAATTTCTATTCATACAGACTCATGATCCGTCAAGGTGAAGTAAATCATACTCCACTTAACAACTAACATGCGAGTATTTTTGCACAACTTGGAGCCACTGGCAAGATTAGTTTTATATGTAATTGATAAGAACAATTTGCAAAGGTATCCGAACGTCGGCGTGGCTGAAGTTAGTCCATCCTTCTAGTTAGTTTTGTTTAGTAGTGCCTAAATAAACAAAGAAGACGGTTTTCCGACGCGCGAACACGCGAAGTATAATTGTCCATGCGCGAAACAGGGAAACTCCAAGTTGATTCCACAAACTTCTAACGACTGTCCTTGCGATTTATTTATGCTCATCGCAAAGGCCAGACGTACTGGAAATTGTAAGCGTTTCAAATCGAATGGTAAGTCCGTTGGAATCATCGGTATCCGCGGGATCAAGACATCCTCTCCTTTGTATTTTCCTTTTATGATTGTCGCCTCAATGACGTTATTCATCAGTCTTTTCACAGCCAGTCTTGTTCCATTGCATAGTCGAGGTTGATTAATGCTACGCAGCAACTGATCCTACTTTTAACTCAGTGAATTTAAGAACTCAGTGGGATAGTTGATTACTTCATCCTGGTTCATTACGGTGTCGACTGATTTGAAGGAAACCAACTGTCCTGGAAGAAAATTCTGAATGGTCACATTAAGATCCTCGACATCTTTATTTTTCGCTGCTAATATTGCTCGTTCACCCAGCCAGTTATGGTTATTGAACTTTTGCGCTATATCTGGGAAAACTCGCTGAATAAGCTCCACTTTTGAGTTTCATCTTCTTGCAAAAATACTCGCATGTTAGTTGTTAAGGGGAGTGTCTTTACGTACTGCCACTAATTTGATGATTTTAGGCATGCATTTAGTTCATCAACAACAGTTGATCGGGGAATAACTGGAAGAGTCTGACGAAAATCACCTGACAACAGAATCATGGCCCCACCGAAAATATTTTGGTTGTCACGAAGATCTTTCAACGTTCTGTCCAGTGCCTCCAGTGACCTCTTATGGGCTATTGTGCATTCATCCCAAACAATCAATTTGCATACCTGTAGGATCTTGGCCATTGCGCTATTTTTGGCAATGTATTATTCCAGATGAAGCCAACGCTAGAGCAACATCATTTCGCGATCTGATACTCGCCAAAAGCAATGAAATTAAAAACGTTTTTCCGGTTCCTCCGGGAGCATCAAGGAAATAAATTCCACCAGATCCACTGTTCACAGCTTCTATCAAAGTGTCGTACGCAATTCTTGGTTAATGAACTTTTGCGCTATATCTGGGAAAACTCGCTGAATTTTGAGTCTGTGATGTGACAGAAATCTGTAGGTATATTTATATAGTTATTAAGTTGATGTAATTATAAATTTAATATTTTTAAGCATATGTCAAAAGGGCGGGAAATTAGCAATAAGCTAACATTTGTGAAATTGTATATAAGGGTGGATGTTGGCAAAGCTAGAGAGCAAGATCGTAGCTGAGAGGCGTATGCGTGATTTCACCATGCATAGCAACAGGATAGTTGCGTTGCGCGATCGGCCGAGAAGACCGAAGGCAAAAGAAAGCGATGGAAAGTTTTGGGCGGCAAATATTGGCGCGCGGAAAAGTACTGGCAACGGTACATAATCCCACCACGCGTCTTCCCTGGGTCAAGATGCCTATAAATAGACACGGCTGAGACACAGAAAGTCAGTTAGAAAGTGAAGAAGACAAGCGAAGTATCACTTGGACCAGCAAGGTGCAAGTGAAATATCAACAAGTGAAGGTTCAACAAGTGAAGGAAAAGAAGCGTGGCCAACGAAGTGAAACATATATGAAGAAGTGAAAGTGAAGGCGTGAAAAGTCAGATCGATAAAAGGATATCCATCCGTATCCTGGCTACACGTGAAGGTTTAAAGGCAGATTTGTTTTTGGTGGCAAGTACGAAGACTAGGAGCTATTCCTAGCAGGATATTGAAAACTAGGAGCCAATCCTAGCAGAGCACAAGACTAGGAGCTATTCCTAGCGGATCGTAAAAGACTAGGAGTTATTCCTAGCAATATATAAAAGACTAGGAGCTATTCCTAGCAGCATATAAAGGACTAGGAGCTATTCCTAGCAAAGCATTGAAAACTAGGAGCTATTCCTAGCAGTTGAGTGAAGACTAGGAGTATTCCTAGCACAGTTAAGGAAGACCAGGAGTATTCCTGGCACAGGCAGGGGAACACTAGGAGTATTCCTAGCACAGTTGAGGAAGACCAGGAGTATTCCTGGCATAGTGGGAAAAGACTAGGAGTATTCCTACCAAATTATAGGAGCGTAGCAGACGACAGTGTAGCTAGACAAGACCAGGAGTCATCCTGGCAGTAGGAATACTTGCCACAGCCAAACACAATCTGTCGATAGAGTTTCATGCGTGCCAGCGGTGCAGTCTGGTTTCCACAATAGCCACAAACGCAAATCCAATAGCCCGTGTAGAAGCTCTCTGGCCATACTAACATCCACCAATTAAATTGGCAATAAAATTATAACGTTTTATTAAAAGAAAAACATTAAAAATGTGTATGAAATTGTTTAACTAAAATCGAATCATCAAGCAAAGGATAAGCTTCAGTGGATCGCAGTATGGCAGCTGCACAACCACTTACAAAAGTGGTTTACAATTGATTCTAGGCTTTGTCATTGTATTAAATAATGTTTTAATAAGTAACTAGCGCGACATCAGGTGATCGGAGATCCTCCCAATTTACTATGTTACAGCACGAATACGACCTTAGAGGCGTTCAGGCATAATCCAACGGACGTAGCGTCATACCACTGTTCGCTAGAACAAGTATTGTGCCACTACGCTACGTTTTGTCATTATTATTTTCCGACACTTATTGTTAAAAACCCTTTAAACCAAAAGGATTGATAGGACAAGCTTTTGCTGTCCCTGTGTGTACTGAACACTGTATGTGTGGTTTCTGTCCGCACTGAGCTGGCCTTGGGACACCTCCGTTATTATTTGAGAGATATACCTCCCCAGTCAAACTCAGTACCTGGCAAAGTCCTTAAATTGGATCTTACCTGTGTAAATGGAGTTATACCAAAATTTTTAAATTGAAAATACAAAAATGCATTCTCTCATTAAAGAATTTGTTTGCGATTATATAACAAACTCATGATACTTGGATCAAGAAGTTTGCATCAAAACCCAATATCATAAGATATAGTAAATATATCCGTATAATGGCTAGGAAATGATACACATTCCATTTAACCAAATTAGTTAGGAAAAAATAAGAGTAGCGGTATTTCATTGACAATATTAAACACAAGAAAAAATAGAAGGATGGTCTATCTTCGGCCACGCCGAAGTTCGGATACCTTTGCAAACTGTTCTTATCAATTATATATAAATAAAAATAAATATTCTACACCTCTTATGTCGCCTTACCCTGCCAGATTAGAGTCAAGCTCAAAAGGGTCTTCTTTCCCCGCTAATTATTCCAAGCCCGTTCCCTTGGCTGTGGTTTCGCTAGATACAGTAGGAATCTCGTTAATCCACTCATGCGCGTCACTAATTAGACAATGAGGCATTTGGCTACCTTAAGAGAGTCATTGTTACTCCCGTTGTTGGCCCCCGGTCAAATTATATATATGTATATTTATATCAAGAAAGTTAAGCTTCTTACCCATTTAAAGTTTGAGAATAGGTTAAGATCGTTTCGACCCTAAGGCCTCTAATCATTCGTTTTACCAGATAAGATTATTTTCTAATATATAAAATTCTCGTATCACAATGTTTGTCTTCGTACTCCTCCGAAACGGCTTTACCGATTTTAACCAAATTTTTCATGCATATTGAGTAGGTCTGAGAATCGTCTAACGTCTATTTTCCATACCCCTAAGTGTTAAGGGTTGTCCACCCTTAACATTTCAACCCTAAATACATTAATAATTTGTAGTTACATATTTGAATAATAAATAACAGTTATGCCTACTATAAGATAAAGAATTATAGATAGAGAAACCCGAAGAGCTATAACCCAAGCCATTTACCAAGCTAATCTTACTGCCCAAGAACGTGCCGACCAAAATGAGCGTCATAGGATTCGGACGTCAGAAACGCGTGCAGTTCGAGCGCGTCATTCAACTAATAATCGCGCAAGTTTAAACCTAGCTGCTTTCATTTACGATGTGTCAATTGACTACAGTAACTACCAATGTGTTGTTATTGGTTCTATGAACTCGGGTTGCTCATATTGTAAGGCATTGAAATACAAAAACAAAACCGATGGATTGTATTGCGCAAAGGGTAAAGTGAAATTGTTACCATTGGATCCACCACCAGAGCCATTGTACTCAATAATTTCAGAAATAGAAACAGATTCCATACACTTATTGAATAATATCCAACAATATAACATAATTGCTTTCAAATGACTTCATTTGGGGCAACAAACGTAGTTCGGGAAAATTTTATAGTACTTTCAAGGTATATCCTATAACAGTTAATTGGACCAAACTCTGATCTGAAGAATATATTCATCTTCGAGATGCACTTAATACTGATAGAAATGCATAGAATGTTGGTCGGATGACGATTTTTCCAGCAACATACATCGGAAGACCTGCACGAATATGCTTAAGATGCTATGTTGTATGTTCGCCATCACATGCTAGTATGCTAGTTTTATATAATAGGTTTTCCCCTGACTTTCACGCTCCAGGGTCTTAGATCAACTGATTTGCATATTTCGTCTTCACTATCAAAAGTTGCCGCATTTTGTCGATGTATTCGCCAAAAGAAAAATATGCGTAGCTTAGGCGTCTAGAAGTTTCTAAACAAAGGAAACCGCGCAATAACTCTGTCGATATCGTTGACAGGTCCCGTTGCAATTCCTATTGCTTTATACATATACCAGCATACCCGACAGACTTCGTTCTGCCAAAAAGATTTTTAATATTTTATAGTGACTTTTTGTGATAATAATGATTCACCATGTTTTTATACCTTTGCAAAAAAGGTATATTAATTTTGGTCAGAAGTTTGCAACGCATAGAAGGAAGCATCTCCGAGTATATAAAGTATATATATTCTTGATCAGCACGATGAGCTGAGTTGATATAGCCATGTTCTGTCTGGTGTCTGTCCGTCTGTCCATCTGTCTGGATCAACGCATCTAGGCTTCTTTTTGCTGCAGGCATTGTTCCGATCGGATGACGATATAATATAGCTCCCATAGGAACGATCGGTCATAAAGATGGATTTCGAGCAATAACTTGGTTGTTTTAAAAACGATTATTACAAAATTTGGTAGTTATGAGTTTTATATATTTTCGAATATATCTGTTAGGTTTTATCAGAATCGGGGCACTATATCATATAGCTCCTATAGGAACAATCGGACCAAAAAAAAAAAATTTTTTTTTTATTATTTTTATATATAATTCTGGTAATTTATATGTAATTGATAAGAATAGTTTGCAAAGGTATTCAAACTTCGGCGTGGCCGAAGTTAGCCCATCCTTCTAGTTTATGTTTTTGCTTGATTTCTATCTAGTGAGGATAGTATGTAGATGTGATGAAGAAATCTGCTGTAACATAATGGCGAACATACAATATGGCATCTTAAGCATATTCGTGCAGGTCTTCCGATGTATGTTGCTGGAAAAATCGTCATCCGACCAACATTCGATGCATTTCTATCAGTATTAAGTGCATCTCGAAGATGAATATATTCCTCAGATCAGAGTTTGGTCCAATTAACTGTTATAGGATATACCTTGAAAGTACCATAAACTTTTCCCGAACTACGTTTGTTGCCCCAAATGAAGTCATTTGAAACCAATTATGTTACATTGTTGGATATTGTTCAATAAGTGTATGGAATCTGTTTCTATTTCTGAAATTATTGAGTACAATCGCTCTGGTGGTGGATCCAATGGTAACAATTTCACTTTACCCTTTGGCAATACAATCCATCGGTTTTGTTTTTGTATTTCAATGCCTTACAATGTGAGCAACCCGAGTTCATAGAACCAATAACAACACATTGGTAGTTACTGTAGTCAATTGACACATCGTAAATGAAAGCAGCTAGGTTTAAACTTGCGCGATTATTAGTTGAATGACGCGCTCGAACTGCACGCGTTTCTGACGTCCGAAACCTCATTTTGGTCGGCACGTTCTTGCGCAGTAAGATTAGCTTGGTAAATGGCTTGGGTTATAGCTCTTCGGGTTTTTCTATCTATAATTCTTTATCTAATAGTAGCCATAACTGTTATTTATTATTCAAATATGTAACTACAAATGATTAATGTATTTAGAGTTGAAATGTTAAGGGTGGACAACCCTTAACACTTAGGGGTATGAAAAATAAGGTCTGCACTACATCCGCTAATGTGAAAATAATTCTAAAGAAAGTTGCGAAACAACACGCGCACCCGCCGACGCTGCTGACGCTGCCGTCACCGTTTAAATATTTAAGCTTCCAAATTTGTAATGATTGGGAGTTTCAATTAAACAATTAAATAAAGAAGTCGCATCTCTGCGATATGAAACAAAACAATAAATAAAATTGTTTTCAACTGGCGCCCGAGCAGGGACCAGCGTGCGCGATAGAAAAGTAAATTCTAAGTGCGAAAAAGGGGTAAACAATATAGCCACAAATGGTTGATAAGTTACCAACACCGCTGGCCAATTCAAACTCCTCGATAGAAAAATAAATAAATTTTTTTTATGGTGACTGTTAAAAAGGATAAAAACATTCAAAAATTAATACACAACTAGAAGGATGGGCTAACTTCGGCCACGCCGAAGTTCGGATACCTTTGCAAACTGTCTTTTTCAATTACATATAAATAACCAGAATCATAAAAAAGTATATAAAGCTAATCATGCCCGTGGCTCCAAGAAAAAAAACTTACAAGTAAAAAAAAAATTTTTTTTTTGGTCCGATTGTTTCTATAGGAGCTATATCATATAGTCGGCCGATTCTGTTAAAACTCAACAGACACATTTTTATATATACCAAACTTACAAATACCAAATTTCGACTGAATCGCTGTTAAAATATCAAAGATTTTCAATTAAAATCAATTTTTTGGCCGATCGTTCCTATGGGAGCTATATGATATAGTGCCCCGATTCTGATAAAACTTTCCAGTTTTGTTGGAACGTATATAAAACTCATAAATACCAAACTTAGTGATAGTCGCTTTTAAAACAACCAAGTTATTGCTCGAAATCCATATTCATGACCGATCGTTCCTATGGGAGCTATATGATATAGTCAACCGATTTTTATAAAACTTGGTGGATATGTTGAGAAGCATATAAAACTCACAAATACCGACTTTCGTGATATTTCGATGGAAAACAACAAAGTTATTGAGGTTAAAGTTTATTCACGACCGATCGTTCCTATGGGAGCTATATGATATAGTCATCCGATCGGAATGATTCCGAGATATACAATGCCTGCAGCAAAAAGAAGCCTAGGTGCAAAATTTCAGCTCTGTAGCTTTAACGGTCTCGGAGGAGATTGCGTTGATCCAGACAGGCGGACATTCAGACAGACGGACAGAAGGACAGTCGGACAGACGGACAGACGGACATACGGACAGACGGACAGGGCTAAATGAACTCAGCTCATCGTGCTGATCAAGAATATATATACTTTATATAGTCGGAGATGCTTCCTTCTATGCGTTGCAAACTTCTGACCAAAATTAATATACCTTTTTTGCAAAGGTATAAAAAAAGTGAAGGCACGACAATAAAACAATTATTAAGTGTCAACCTATTCGGCTATTGTCAAGGCTATAAGATCCGTTCGTAGCCAACCCCTGAAGAGGAGAAGAGTTCGGAACCTGAGTAGGGAAGACCAAAACGGACAAAATCCGAGCTTCCACAGAGGATGACAACAGCTGCATTTATATTGTAATTTAAAATAAGAATTTAAAAATAAAAAAAAAAAAAAAATTTAAAGTAAAGAAAAAATTAATCAAAAATTTATTAAGACAAAATTTGATTGAACAACCAAATAATCCTCCTAGTAACAAGAAAAATTAAAAAAGAAAAAATATATAAAACTATAATTTTTTTATTAAAAATTTCAAAAAATATAAGATAAAAAATTCTTTCAAAAATATAAGATAAAAACTCAAATCATGGCAAATACAAATAATTTGATAAGACCCTCATTGTTGTCCGATGAAGCATCGACTTCACGTCCAACTCCACCTACTAACACCCAAATGAACATAGACCGACTAACACAACTAATCTCTAAAATCGTAGTTGAAACCATAACACAATATTACATTACTGACACATTTAAATCTACTTCATGCCCTTTTGATGTCCCCGATGTAACAATTAGTCCCGAATATAGCAACAGAATTTCTGAATTAGATAAAGTCCCAGATATAGTTAAAGGATTAAGGGAATTTAATGGAAATCCAGCTGAATTTAGTTCTTGGAAAAAAAGTGTAGATAGAGTAATGAGAACCTATGCAGGACAAGAAGGCAGCCCTAGGTATTTCTGTATCCTACACACCATAAGAAATAAAATAGTCGGACAAGCAGACAACGCTTCAGAATCATATAATGTTCCACTTGAATGGAATGCAATTTCTAAATGCTTGACTTTACACTATGCTGATAAAAGGGACATAACAACCCTAGAATATCAAATGAACGGACTGACCCAAGGTAATCAATCAGTCGAAGAATACCATTCAGCAATTTACAAACATTTGTCGCTTATCCGCAATAAGGTAGGATGTATGGACATAGCTAAGGAACCTGAGCGACTGTTGACCGAGGTACATCGTGACAAAGCACTCAATACTTTTATCAGAGGACTTAATGGTGATCTTTCGAGACTTATAGCAATCAAAGAGCCCACCGACCTACCTCAAGCTCTTCACTTATGCCTCAAATTAGAGAATCAAAAATATATCGCTTCTCAAGTTAACCATAAAGGTCAGCCACAATTGTTCCGATCCCCACCAATAACTCACAACAATAGCACACGTCATCCAATACAATCTCACAAACCACAGCCTCAACCAGCACTACCCATAAGGTGCAATCAATATCCTAGCTTCCCACAAAATAGAATGACTTATAACGGACAACAATTCGTCCAACAACCAAACTATAATTTTCCCAAAGCACCTCCTCGTCCACTCGGACCAAAGCCTCTCCCTCGTACCGAACCAATGGACGTAGACAAATCAATACAATCGAGGCAAGTTAACTATGCTAACCGACCGAATTTCGACTTCGGCAAACGTCCAAAATTTGATTCGGTGTCGAAATTTTAACATTGAATCAGTCCAGGAAAATAAATGCCTATCACAGCTAGAGAAAACAAACTCAATGATTATTATACAGAAGTAGAAAATTTTGCAGACAATTCTCCAACTGAGAATGAATATTGGGGTAGTGACGAACATACATCTGACATACATTTTTATACCTTTGCAAAAAAGGTATATTAAATTTGGTCAGAAGTTTGCAACGCATAGAAGGAAGCATCGCCGACTATATAAAGTATATATATTCTTGATCAGCACGATAAGCTGAGTTCATTTAGCCCTGTCCGTCTGTCCGTCTGTCTGTCTGTCTGTCTGTCTGTCTGTCTGTCTGTCTTTCCGTCTGTCCGTCTGTCTGGATCAACGCAATCTCCTCCAAGACCCTCTCAGCTACAGAGCTGAAATTTTGCACCTAGGCTTCTTTTTGCTGCAGGCATTGTATATCTCGGAATCATTCCGATCGGATGACTATATCATATAGCTCCCATAGGAACAATAGGTCGTGAATATGCTTTAACCTTTAACGGACAACAATTCGTCCAACAACCAAACTATAATTTTCCCAAAGCACCTCCTCGTCCACTCGGACCAAAGCCTCTCCCTCGTACCGAACCAATGGACGTAGACAAATCAATACAATCGAGGCAAGTTAACTATGCTAACCGACCGAATTTCGACTTCGGCAAACGTCCAAAATTTGATTCGGTGTCGAAATTTTAACATTGAATCAGCCCAGGAAAATAAATGCCTATCACAGCTAGAGAAAACAAACTCAATGATTATTATACAGAAAATTTGGTCAGAAGTTTGCAACGCATAGAAGGAAGCATCGCCGACTATATAAAGTATATATATTCTTGATCAGCACGATAAGCTGAGTTCATTTAGCCCTGTCCGTCTGTCCGTCTGTCTGTCTGTCTGTCTGTCTGTCTGTCTTTCCGTCTGTCCGTCTGTCTGGATCAACGCAATCTCCTCCAAGACCCTCTCAGCTACAGAGCTGAAATTTTGCACCTAGGCTTCATTCCGATCGGATGACTATATCATATAGCTCCCATAGGAACAATAGGTCGTGAATATGCTTTAACCTCAATAACTTTATTGTTTTCCAACGAAATATCACGAAAGTCGGTATTTGTGAGTTTTATATACTTCTTAACATATCCACGAAGTTTTATCAAAATCGGTTGACTATATCATATAGCTCCCATAGGAACGATCGGTCATGAATATGTATTTCGAGCAATAACTTGGTTGTTTTAAAAGCGATCATCACTAAATTTGATATTTATAAGTTTTATATACTTTCTAACATATCTGTAAAGTTTTGTCAGAATCGGGGCACTATATCATATAGCTCCCATAGGAACGATCGGCCAAATAATTGGTTTTAGATGAAAATCTTGGTTATTTTTTTAACAGCAATTCACTCGAAATTTGGTATATGTAAGTTTAGTATATATAAAAATGTCTCATCGTGCTGATGAAGATTATATATACTTTATATAGTCGGAGATTCTTCCTTCTATGCGTTGGTAACTTCTGACCAAAATTAATATACCTTTTTTGCAAAGGTATAAAAACATGGTGAATCATAATTATCACGAAAAGTCACTATAAAATATTAAAAATCTTTTTGGCAGAACGAAGTCTGTCGGGTATGCTAGTAATATATAAATAAATAGACATTGTCGATACATAAGGCATAAAATTATATGTCTTTGAGTTGTGTACTGGATTGTCATATAATATACCATGCTCGACATCACCCCTCCTATATAGGTTTTGTGCCACGCTTTTTCCAAATCGCCCAAAGTCTTTTAAGCATGGTAAATTTTAATTTTCATATATTGTGTATGGTGAAAAATTAGTTTATATTTTTCATCATTTATTTATTATTTCAGCGACAGTAGTAATTTGAGGACTCAGTTCTTTTGTATTACTATTTAAAATACGACTCCTTAAGCAATCGTTGAAGGAACAAACGCCATTTTAGTTTCGTATTTTTATAGTATTTTAGGGACAATAGGAATTTGAGGAATCAGTTCTTTTTTGATTACTATTTAAAAGACAACTTCCTAAGCAATCGTAGAAGTGTCTTAGTAACAACCGCCATTTTAGTTTCTTTTTTATATATTCTTTGGTTTGCTGACATAGTAGAAAATCAATTGGTTACCTTTAGAGAGTCACTTAAGCATAGTAAATTATAATTTTCATATATTGTATGTGGTAAAAAATAGATTCATGTTTTTCGTCATTTATGAATTATTTTAGGAACAGTATGAATTTGAGGAATTAGTTCTGTTGCGTTACTATTTAAAAGACGGCTTCTTTAACAACCGCTAAAGTGTCTTAGTAACTACCGCCTTAAGAGAGTTAAACTTACTTAACCATACAACGTGTCATCTCCATAATGACACGTTCTGTTTATTTTCATATATTTATTATTATACTAGAGACGTTCCTATGGGAGCTATATGATATAGTGCCCCGATTCTGACAAAACTTTACAGATATGTTAGAAAGTATATAAAACTTATAAATACCAAATTTAGTGATGATCGCTTTTAAAACAACCAAGTTATTGCTCGAAATCCATATTCATGACCGATTGTTCCTATGGGAGCTATATGATATAGTCATCCGATCGGAATGATTCCGAGATATACAATGCCTGCAGCAAAAGAAGCCTAGGTGCAAAATTTAACTCTATAGCTTTAACTTAAAACTTCGTGGATATGTTAGGAAGTATATAAAACTCATAAATACCACAAATGATTTCGTACTATTTCGTTGGAAAACAACAAAGTTATTGAGGTTAAAGCTTATTCACGACCGATCGTTCCTATGGGAGCTATATGATATAGTCATCCGATCGGAATGATTCCGAGATATACAATGCCTGCAGCAAAAAGAAGCATAGGTGCAAAATTTAACTCTATAGCTTTAAGGGTCTCGGAGGAGATTGCGTTGATCCAGACAGAAGGACAGACGGACAGACAGACAGACAGACATACGGACAGACGGACAGGGCTAAATGAACTCAGCTCATCGTGTTGATCAAGAATATATATACTTTATATAGTCGGAGATGCTTCCTTCTATGCGTTGCAAACTTCTGACCCAAATTAATATACCTTTTTTGCAAAGGTATAAAAATATAGTTTATGAGAAAGCTTTAAATTAATTAACAGACTGTATTTTAACAGTGTGTGTCTGTGAATATCAAATTTAAAATTTATCGATGAGGCAGTACGAAGACTGCCGGGTCTCTAGTAATCTAATATATAAAATTCTCGTGTCACAATGTTTGTCTTCGTACTCCTCCGAAACGGCTTTACCGATTTTAACCAAATTTTGCATGCATATTGAGTAGGTCTGAGAATCGGCTAACGTCTATTCCATACCCCTAAGTGTTAAGGGTTGTCCACCCTTAACATTTCAACCCTAAGTACATTAATAATTTGTAGTTACATATTTGAATAATAAATAACAGTTATGCCTACTATAAGATAAAGAATTATAGATAGAGAAACCCGAAGAGCTATAACCCAAGCCATTTACCAAGCTAATCTTACTGCTCAAGAACGTGCCGACCAAAATGAGCGTCATAGGATTCGGACGTCAGAAACGCGTGCAGTTCGAGCGCGTCATTCAACTAATAATCGCGCAAGTTTAAACCTAGCTGCTTTCATTTACGATGTGTCAATTGACTACAGTAACTACCAATGTGTTGTTATTGGTTCTATGAACTCGGGTTGCTCACCGATACACTTATTGAACAATATCCAACAATATAACATAATTGCTTTCAAATGACTTCATTTGGGGCAACAAACGTAGTTCGGGAAAAGTTTATGGTACTTTCAAGGTATATCCTATAACAGTTAATTGGACCAAACTCTGATCTGAGGAATATATTCATCTTCGAGATGCACTTAATACTGATAGAAATGCATCGAATGTTGGTCGGATGACGATTTTTCCAGCAACATAAATCGGAAGACCTGCACGAATATGCTTACAGTACAGCAGATTACAGCAGATTTACGTTACAGCAGATTTCTTCATCACATCTACATGCTATCCTCACTAGATAGAAATCAAGCAAAAACATAAACTAGAAGGATGGACTAACCTCGGCCACGCCGAAATTTGAATACCTTTGTTCTTATCAATTACATATAAATTACCAGAATTATATATAAAAACAAAAAAAATTTTTTTTTTTTTTGGTTTGATTGTTCCTATAGGAGCTATATGATATAGTGCCCCGATTCTGATAAAACCTAATAGATATGTTCGAAAGTATATAAAACTCATAAATACCAAATTTTGTAATAATCGTTTTTAAAACAACCAAGTTATTGCTCGACATCCATATTTACGACCGATCGTTCCTATGGGAGCTATATGATATAGTCAACCGCTTTTGATAAAACTTGGTGGATATGTTAAGAAGTATATAAATCTCACAAATACCGACTTTCGTACTATTTAGTTGGAAAACAACAAAGTTATTAAGGTTAAAGCTTATTCACGACCGATCGTTCCTATGCCTGCAGCAAAAGGAAGCCTAGATGCGTTGATCCAGACAGATGGACAGACGGACAGACAGACATACGGACATGGCTATATCAACTCAGCTCATCGTGCTGATCAAGAATATATATACTTTATATAGTCGGAGATGCTTCCTTCTATGCGTTGCAAACTTCTGACCAAAATTAATATACCTTTTTTGCAAAGGTATAAAAACATGGTGAATCATAATTATCACGAAAAGTCACTATAAAATATTAAAAATCTTTTTGGCAGAACGAAGTCTGTCGGGTATGCTAGTAATATATAAATAAATAGACATTGTCGATACATAAGGCATAAAATTATATGTCTTTGAGTTGTGTACTGGATTGTCATATAATATACCATGCTCGACATCACCCCTCCTATATAGGTTTTGTGCCACGCTTTTTCCAAATCGCCCAAAGTCTTTTAAGCATGGTAAATTTTAATTTTCATATATTGTGTATGGTGAAAAATTAGTTTATATTTTTCATCATTTATTTATTATTTCAGCGACAGTAGTAATTTGAGGACTCAGTTCTTTTGTATTACTATTTAAAATACGACTCCTTAAGCAATCGTTGAAGGAACAAACGCCATTTTAGTTTCGTATTTTTATAGTATTTTAGGGACAATAGGAATTTCAGGAATCAGTTCTTTTTTGATTACTATTTAAAAGACAACTTCCTAAGCAATCGTAGAAGTGTCTTAGTAACAACCGCCATTTTAGTTTCTTTTTTTATATATTCTTTGGTTTGCTGACATAGTAGAAAATCCAAATAATAAATTATTTGGCGTCACAAAATAAATGACGAGTCAATTGGTTACCTTTAGAGAGTCACTTAAGCATAGTAAATTATAATTTTCATATATTGTATGTGGTAAAAAATAGATTCATGTTTTTCGTCATTTATGAATTATTTTAGGAACAGTATGAATTTGAGGAATTAGTTCTGTTGCGTTACTATTTAAAAGACGGCTTCTTTAACAACCGCTAAAGTGTCTTAGTAACTACCGCCTTAAGAGAGTTAAACTTACTTAACCATACAACGTGTCATCTCCATAATGACACGTTCTGTTTATTTTCATATATTTATTATTATACTAGAGACGTTCCTATGGGAGCTATATGATATAGTGCCCCGATTCTGACAAAACTTTACAGATATGTTAGAAAGTATATAAAACTTATAAATACCAAATTTAGTGATGATCGCTTTTAAAACAACCAAGTTATTGCTCGAAATCCATATTCATGACCGATTGTTCCTATGGGAGCTATATGATATAGTCATCCGATCGGAATGATTCCGAGATATACAATGCCTGCAGCAAAAAGAAGCCTAGGTGCAAAATTTAACTCTATAGCTTTAACTTAAAACTTCGTGGATATGTTAGGAAGTATATAAAACTCATAAATACCACAAATGATTTCGTACTATTTCGTTGGAAAACAACAAAGTTATTGAGGTTAAAGCTTATTCACGACCGATCGTTCCTATGGGAGCTATATGATATAGTCATCCGATCGGAATGATTCCGAGATATACAATGCCTGCAGCAAAAAGAAGCATAGGTGCAAAATTTAACTCTATAGCTTTAAGGGTCTCGGAGGAGATTGCGTTGATCCAGACAGAAGGACAGACGGACAGACAGACAGACAGACATACGGACAGACGGACAGGGCTAAATGAACTCAGCTCATCGTGTTGATCAAGAATATATATACTTTATATAGTCGGAGATGCTTCCTTCTATGCGTTGCAAACTTCTGACCCAAATTAATATACCTTTTTTGCAAAGGTATAAAAATATAGTTTATGAGAAAGCTTTAAATTAATTAACAGACTGTATTTAAACAGTGTGTGTCTGTGAATATCAAATTTAAAATTTATCGATGAGGCAGTACGAAGACTGCCGGGTCTCTAGTAATCTAATATATAAAATTCTCGTGTCACAATGTTTGTCTTCGTACTCCTCCGAAACGGCTTTACCGATTTTAACCAAATTTTGCATGCATATTGAGTAGGTCTGAGAATCGGCTAACGTCTATTCCATACCCCTAAGTGTTAACGGTTGTCCACCCTTAACATTTCAACCCTAAGTACATTAATAATTTGTAGTTACATATTTGAATAATAAATAACAGTTATGCCTACTATAAGATAAAGAATTATAGATAGAGAAACCCGAAGAGCTATAACCCAAGCCATTTACCAAGCTAATCTTACTGCTCAAGAACGTGCCGACCAAAATGAGCGTCATAGGATTCGGACGTCAGAAACGCGTGCAGTTCGAGCGCGTCATTCAACTAATAATCGCGCAAGTTTAAACCTAGCTGCTTTCATTTACGATGTGTCAATTGACTACAGTAACTACCAATGTGTTGTTATTGGTTCTATGAACTCGGGTTGCTCACCGATACACTTATTGAACAATATCCAACAATATAACATAATTGCTTTCAAATGACTTCATTTGGGGCAACAAACGTAGTTCGGGAAAAGTTTATGGTACTTTCAAGGTATATCCTATAACAGTTAATTGGACCAAACTCTGATCTGAGGAATATATTCATCTTCGAGATGCACTTAATACTGATAGAAATGCATCGAATGTTGGTCGGATGACGATTTTTCCAGCAACATAAATCGGAAGACCTGCACGAATATGCTTACAGTACAGCAGATTACAGCAGATTTACGTTACAGCAGATTTCTTCATCACATCTACATGCTATCCTCACTAGATAGAAATCAAGCAAAAACATAAACTAGAAGGATGGACTAACCTCGGCCACGCCGAAATTTGAATACCTTTGTTCTTATCAATTACATATAAATTACCAGAATTATATATAAAAACAAAAATTTTTTTTTTTTTTTGGTTTGATTGTTCCTATAGGAGCTATATGATATAGTGCCCCGATTCTGATAAAACCTAATAGATATGTTCGAAAGTATATAAAACTCATAAATACCAAATTTTGTAATAATCGTTTTTAAAACAACCAAGTTATTGCTCGACATCCATATTTACGACCGATCGTTCCTATGGGAGCTATATGATATAGTCAACCGCTTTTGATAAAACTTGGTGGATATGTTAAGAAGTATATAAATCTCACAAATACCGACTTTCGTACTATTTAGTTGGAAAACAACAAAGTTATTAAGGTTAAAGCTTATTCACGACCGATCGTTCCTATGCCTGCAGCAAAAGGAAGCCTAGATGCGTTGATCCAGACAGATGGACAGACGGACAGACAGACAGACAGACAGACAGACGGACATGGCTATATCAACTCAGCTGATCAAGAATATATATACTTTATATAGTCGGAGATGCTTCCTTCTATGCGTTGCAAACTTCTGACCAAAATTAATATTCCTTTTTTGCAAAGGTATAAAAACATGGTGAATCATAATTATCACGAAAAGTCACTATAAAATATTAAAAATCTTTTTGGCAGATACATAAGGCATAAAATTATATGTCTTTGAGTTGTGTACTGGATTGTCATATAATATACCATGCTCGACATCACCCCTCCTATATAGGTTTTGTGCCACGCTTTTTCCAAATCGCCCAAAGTCTTTTAAGCATGGTAAATTTTAATTTTCATATATTGTGTATGGTAAAAAATTAGTTTATATTTTTCATCATTTATTTATTATTTCAGCGACAGTAGTAATTTGAGGAATCAGTTCTTTTGTATTACTATTTAAAATACGACTCCTTAAGCAATCGTTGAAGGAACAAACGCCATTTTAGTTTCGTATTTTTATAGTATTTTAGGGACAATAGGAATTTGAGGAATCAGTTCTTTTTTGATTACTATTTAAAAGACAACTTCCTAAGCAATCGTAGAAGTGTCTTAGTAACAACCGCCATTTTAGTTTCTTTTTTATATATTCTTTGGTTTGCTGACATAGTAGAAAATCCAAATAATAAATTATTTGGCGTCACAAAATAAATGACGAGTCAATTGGTTACCTTTAGAGAGTCACTTAAGCATAGTAAATTATAATTTTCATATATTGTATGTGGTGAAAAATAGATTCATGTTTTTCGTCATTAATGAATTATTTTAGGAACAGTATGAATTTGAGGAATTAGTTCTGTTGCGTTACTATTTAAAAGACGGCTTCTTTAACAACCGCTAAAGTGTCTTAGTAACTACCGCCTTAAGAGAGTTAAACTTACTTAACCATACAACGTGTCATCTCCATAATGACACGTTCTGTTTATTTTCATATATTTATTATTATACTAGACACGTTCCTATGGGAGCTATATGATATAGTGCCCCGATTCTGACAAAACTTTACAGATATGTTAGAAAGTATATAAAACTTATAAATACCAATTTTAGTGATGATCGCTTTTAAAACAACCAAGTTATTGCTCGAAATCCATATTCATGACCGATCGTTCCTATGGGAGCTATATGATATAGTCATCCGATCGGAATGATTCCGAGATATACAATGCCTGCAGCAAAAAGAAGCCTAGGTGCTAACTCTATAGCTTTAAGGCTCTCGGAGGAGATTACGTTCATCCAGACAGAAGGACAGACGGACAACGGACAGACGGACATACGGACAGAGGGACAGGGCTAAATGAACTCAGCTCATCGTGTTAATCAAGAATATATATACTTTATATAGTCGGAGATGCTTCCTTCTATGCGTTGCAAGCTTCTGACCAAAATTAATATACCTTTTTTGCAAAGGTATAAAAATATAGTTTATGAGAAAGCCTTAAATTAATTAACAGACTGTATTTTAACAGTGTGTGTCTGTGAATATCAAATTTAAAATTTATCGATGAGGCAGTACGAAGACTGCCGGGTCTCTAATAATCTAATATATAAAATTCTCGTGTCACAATGTTTGTCTTCGTACTCCTCCGAAACGGCTTTACCAATTTTAACCAAATTTTGCATGCATATTGAGTAGGTCTGAGAATCGGCTAAGATCTATTTTCCATACCCCTAAGTGTTAAGGGTTGTCCACCCTTAACATTTCAACCCTAAATACATTAAAAATTGTAGTTACATATTTGAATAATAAATAACAGTTATGCCTACTATAAGATAAAGAATTATAGATAGAGAAACCCGAAGAGCTATAACCCAAGCCATTTACCAAGCTAATCTTACTGCTCAAGAACGTGCCGACCAAAATGAGCGTCATAGGATTCGGACGTCAGAAACGCGTGCAGTTCGAGCGCGTCATTCAACTAATAATCGCGCAAGTTTAAACCTAGCTGCTTTCATTTACGATGTGTCAATTGACTACAGTAACTACCAATGTGTTGTTATTGGTTCTATGAACTCGGGTTGCTCACCGATACACTTATTGAACAATATCCAACAATATAACATAATTGCTTTCAAATGACTTCATTTGGGGCAACAAACGTAGTTCGGGAAAAGTTTATGGTACTTTCAAGGTATATCCTATAACAGTTAATTGGACCAAACTCTGATCTGAGGAATATATTCATCTTCGAGATGCACTTAATGCTGATAGAAATGCATCGAATGTTGGTCGGATGACGATTTTTCCAGCAACATACATCGGAAGACCTGCACGAATATGCTTAAGATGCCATATTGTATGTTCGCCATTATGTTACAGCAGATTTCTTCATCACATCTACATGCTATCCTCACTAGATAGAAATCAAGCAAAAACATAAACTAGAAGGATGGGCTAACCTCGGCCACGCCAAAGTTTGAATACCTTTGTTCTTATCAATTACATATAAATTACCAGAATTATATATAAAAAAAAAAAAAAATTTTTTTTTTTTTTGGTCCAATGGTTCCTATAGGAGCTATATGATATAGTGCCCCGATTCTGATAAAACCTAACAGATATGTTCGAAAGTATATAAAACTCATAAATAAAAAATTTTGTAATAATCGTTTTTAAAACAACCAAGTTATTGCTCGACATCCATATTTATGACCGATCGTTCCTATGGGAGCTATATGATATAGTCAACCGCTTTTGATAAAACTTGGTGGATATGTTAAGAAGTATATAAATCTCACAAATACCGACTTTCGTACTATTTAGTTGGAAAACAACAAAGTTATTAAGGTTAAAGCTTATTCACGACCGATCGTTCCTATGCCTGCAGCAAAAGGAAGCCTAGATGCGTTGATCCAGACAGATGGACAGACGGACAGACAGACATACGGACATGGCTATATCAACTCAGCTCATCGTGCTGATCAAGAATATATATACTTTATATAGTCGGAGATGCTTCCTTCTATGCGTTGCAAACTTCTGACCAAAATTAATATACCTTTTTTGCAAAGGTATAAAAACATGGTGAATCATAATTATCACGAAAAGTCACTATAAAATATTAAAAATCTTTTTGGCAGAACGAAGTCTGTCGGGTATGCTAGTAATATATAAATAAATAGACATTGTCGATACATAAGGCATAAAATTATATGTCTTTGAGTTGTGTACTGGATTGTCATATAATATACCATGCTCGACATCACCCCTCCTATATAGGTTTTGTGCCACGCTTTTTCCAAATCGCCCAAAGTCTTTTAAGCATGGTAAATTTTAATTTTCATATATTGTGTATGGTGAAAAATTAGTTTATATTTTTCATCATTTATTTATTATTTCAGCGACAGTAGTAATTTGAGGAATCAGTTCTTTTGTATTACTATTTAAAATACGACTCCTTAAGCAATCGTTAAAGGAACAAACGCCATTTTAGTTTCGTATTTTTATAGTATTTTAGGGACAATAGGAATTTGAGGAATCAGTTCTTTTTTGATTACTATTTAAAAGACAACTTCCTAAGCAATCGTAGATGTGTCTTAGTAACAACCGCCATTTTAGTTTCTTTTTTATATATTCTTTGGTTTGCTGACATAGTAGAAAATCCAAATAATAAATTATTTGGCGTCACAAAATAAATGACGAGTCAATTGGTTACCTTTAGAGAGTCACTTAAGCATAGTAAATTATAATTTTCATATATTGTATGTGGTGAAAAATAGATTCATGTTTTTCGTCATTTATGAATTATTTTAGGAACAGTATGAATTTGAGGAATTAGTTCTGTTGCGTTACTATTTAAAAGACGGCTTCTTTAACAACCGCTAAAGTGTCTTAGTAACTACCGCCTTAAGAGAGTTAAACTTACTTAACCATACAACGTGTCATCTCCATAATGACACGTTCTGTTTATTTTCATATATTTATTATTATACTAGAGACGTTCCTATGGGAGCTATATGATATAGTGCTAGTGATATAGTGATATAGTCGTAATGATTCCGAGATATACAATGCCTGCAGCAAAAAGAAGCCTAGGTGCTAACTCTATAGCTTTAAAGCTCTCGGAGGAGATTACGTTCATCCAGACAGAAGGACAGACGGACAACGGACAGACGGACATACG
Source organism: Drosophila neocordata (assembly GCA_018903615.1). Lineage (NCBI taxonomy): Eukaryota > Metazoa > Arthropoda > Insecta > Diptera > Drosophilidae > Drosophila > Drosophila neocordata. The sequence goes on from JAEIGI010000066.1 coordinate 73,929, forward strand.
GACAGAGGGACAGGGCTAAATGAACTCAGCTCATCGTGTTAATCAAGAATATATATACTTTATATAGTCGGAGATGCTTCCTTCTATGCGTTGCAAGCTTCTGACCAAAATTAATATACCTTTTTTGCAAAGGTATAAAAATATAGTTTATGAGAAAGCCTTAAATTAATTAACAGACTGTATTTTAACAGTGTGTGTCTGTGAATATCAAATTTAAAATTTATCGATGAGGCAGTACGAAGACTGCCGGGTCTCTAGTAATCTAATATATAAAATTCTCGTGTCACAATGTTTGTCTTCGTACTCCTCCGAAACGGCTTTACCAATTTTAACCAAATTTTGCATGCATATTGAGTAGGTCTGAGAATCGGCTAACATCTATTTTCCATACCCCTAAGTGTTAAGGGTTGTCCACCCTTAACATTTCAACCCTAAATACATTAAAAATTGTAGTTACATATTTGAATAATAAATAACAGTTATGCCTACTATAAGATAAAGAATTATAGATAGAGAAACCCGAAGAGCTATAACCCAAGCCATTTACCAAGCTAATCTTACTGCTCAAGAACGTGCCGACCAAAATGAGCGTCATAGGATTCGGACGTCAGAAACGCGTGCAGTTCGAGCGCGTCATTCAACTAATAATCGCGCAAGTTTAAGCCTAGCTGCTTTCATTTACGATGTGTCAATTGACTACAGTAACTACCAATGTGTTGTTATTGGTTCTATGAACTCGGGTTGCTCACCGATACACTTATTGAACAATATCCAACAATATAACATAATTGCTTTCAAATGACTTCATTTGGGGCAACAAACGTAGTTCGGGAAAAGTTTATGGTACTTTCAAGGTATATCCTATAACAGTTAATTGGACCAAACTCTGATCTGAGGAATATATTCATCTTCGAGATGCACTTAATGCTGATAGAAATGCATCGAATGTTGGTCGGATGACGATTTTTCCAGCAACATACATCGGAAGACCTGCACGAATATGCTTAAGATGCCATATTGTATGTTCGCCATTATGTTACAGCAGATTTCTTCATCACATCTACATGCTATCCTCACTAGATAGAAATCAAGCAAAAACATAAACTAGAAGGATGGGCTAACCTCGGCCACGCCGAAGTTTGAATACCTTTGTTCTTATCAATTACATATAAATTACCAGAATTATATATAAAAAAAAAAAATTTTTTTTTTTTTTTGGTTCGATTGTTCCTATAGGAGCTATATGATATAGTGCCCCGATTCTGATAAAACCTAACAGATATGTTCGAAAGAATATAAAACTCATAAATACCAAATTTTGTAATAATCGTTTTTAAAACAACCAAGTTATTGCTCGACATCCATATTTATGACCAAACGTTCCTATGGGAGCTATATGATATAGTCAACCGCTTTTGATAAAACTTGGTGGATATGTTAAGAAGTATATAAATCTCACAAATACCGACTTTCGTACTATTTAGTTGGAAAACAACAAAGTTATTAAGGTTAAAGCTTATTCACGACCGATCGTTCCTATGCCTGCAGCAAAAGGAAGCCTAGATGCGTTGATCCAGACAGATGGACAGACGGACAGACAGACAGACAGACAGACGGACATGGCTATATCAACTCAGCTCATCGTGCTGATCAAGAATATATATACTTTATATAGTCGGAGATGCTTCCTTCTATGCGTTGCAAACTTCTGACCAAAATTAATATACCTTTTTGCAAAGGTATAAAAACATGGTGAATCATAATTATCACGAAAAGTCACTATAAAATATTAAAAATCTTTTTGGCAGAACGAAGTCTGTCGGGTATGCTAGTAATATATAAATAAATAGACATTGTCGATACATAAGGCATAAAATTATATGTCTTTGAGTTGTGTACTGGATTGTCATATAATATACCATGCTCGACATCACCCCTCCTATATAGGTTTTGTGCCACGCTTTTTCCAAATCGCCCAAAGTCTTTTAAGCATGGTAAATTTTAATTTTCATATATTGTGTATGGTGAAAAATTAGTTTATATTTTTCATCATTTATTTATTATTTCAGCGACAGTAGTAATTTGAGGAATCAGTTCTTTTGTATTACTATTTAAAATACGACTCCTTAAGCAATCGTTGAAGGAACAAACGCCATTTTAGTTTCGTATTTTTATAGTATTTTAGGGACAATAGGAATTTGAGGAATCAGTTCTTTTTTGATTACTATTTAAAAGACAACTTCCTAAGCAATCGTAGAAGTGTCTTAGTAACAACCGCCATTTTAGTTTCTTTTTTATATATTCTTTGGTTTGCTGACATAGTAGAAAATCCAAATAATAAATTATTTGGCGTCACAAAATAAATGACGAGTCAATTGGTTACCTTTAGAGAGTCACTTAAGCATAGTAAATTATAATTTTCATATATTGTATGTGGTGAAAAATAGATTCATGTTTTTCGTCATTTATGAATTATTTTAGGAACAGTATGAATTTGAGGAATTAGTTCTGTTGCGTTACTATTTAAAAGACGGCTTCTTTAACAACCGCTAAAGTGTCTTAGTAACTACCGCCTTAAGAGAGTTAAACTTACTTAACCATACAACGTGTCATCTCCATAATGACACGTTCTGTTTATTTTCATATATTTATTATTATACTAGAGACGTTCCTATGGGAGCTATATGATATAGTGCCCCGATTCTGACAAAACTTTACAGATATGTTAGAAAGTATAGAAAACTTATAAATACCAAATTTAGTGATGATCGCTTTTAAAACAACCAAGTTATTGCTCGAAATCCATATTCATGACCGATCGTTCCTATGGGAGCTATATGATATAGTCATCCGATCGGAATGATTCCGAGATATACAATGCCTGCAGCAAAAAGAAGCCTAGGTGCAAAATTTAACTCTATAGCTTTAAGGGTCTCGGATGAGATTACGTTGATCCAGACAGAAGGACAGACGGACAACGGACAGACGGACAGACGGTCGGATGGACAGACGGACATACGGACAGAGGGACAGGGCTAAATGAACTCAGCTCATCGTGCTGATCAAGAATATATATACTTTATATAGTCGGAGATGCTTCCAAAATTAATATATCTTTTTTGCAAAGGTATAAAAATATAGTTTATGAGAAAGCTTTAAATTAATTAACAGACTGTATTTTAACAGTGTGTGTCTGTGAATATCAAATTTAAAATTTATCGATGAGGCAGCACGAAGACTGCGGGTCTCCAGTAATTCTTCTAATATATAAAATTCTCATGTCACAATGTTTGTCTTCGTACTCCTCCGAAACGGCTTTACCGATTTTAACCAAATTTTGCATGCATATTGAGTAGGTCTGAGAATCGGCTAACATCTATTTTTCATACCCCTAAGTGTTAAGGGTTGTCCACCCTTAACATTTCAACCCAAAATATATTAATAATTTGTAGTTACATATTTGAATAATAAATAACAGTTATGCCTACTATAAGATAAAGAATTATAGATAGAGAAACCCGAAGAGCTATAACCCAAGCCATTTAAAAAGCTAATCTTACTGCCCAAGAACGTGCCGACCAAAATGAGCGTCATAGGATTCGGACGTCAGAAACGCGTGAGTTACCAATTGGTAAAGTCCAAAGTGCAATTGTCCAACAAGGATCAAGGAAAAGAAAAACAGGAATTGGATTACTCTGCTACTTATTTCACTTTTATTAGCGTGTTTTGAAACACAAAACTGAATTGAAGGCCACGATGTCCAAATATTGTCTGCGGCTATTAGCATCATGACGCTCCTTTTATACTGTTTCTTATTGGAAGCATTGGAATGCACTCTGGATTTTAACAGTTATAATTTAGTAACCAAGGTCAGAGAGAAATTGGCTCTCTTCTTAATTGTTCTGCTATATGTATGTATGTATGTGTGTAAATACATACATATGTATGTTTATATAACACTATTACTTATTGTTATATATCCACGTTCCCATCTCTCTTGTGTGTGTCTTTCTGTCTGGCAGTTTATGTTACAGTTGTTGTGGGGGCATCTCGAGGGGAGCTGAGATGGTAACTCCTCCCCCCCTGGAACGAAGTGAAGGCCAAAGCGAAGGTATGGTCGGAACGTTTGTAGATGGAGTTGTTGTTGTTACGAGAGTTATCCGTTTAGTTCTCAGGGCCCATAATATCGCTACTGTGATCATCATGATGGCAACGATTTAGCTTTAATGTAAATGGAGTCTTTGGAGGTTCAAGTCTGGAATGATGTTGTTAATCCTTAGATCCTCGAGTCTTGGTATAGATAATTATCTATACCAATTGGTCTACTTCGTTGTACGTTATGTTGTATACTGTGTTGTTCTTCAATTTGATAAACGTGTTACTCTTCGCTGATGTCTCTGACATCACAAGTCGCCTTTTTGATTCTCCAGTAGATCTTTCAGGCAGTGATTGTAGGAGTTGTCTTCTGCTGCTGCGATATCGCAAATAAACAGTTCATGGATTCGTGGACATTCTTGCTTAAAGTATTGTATATTGCCAGCTAGGCTATGAGTTAAGTAGTTTGGTAAAACTAACATTTTTGTTATGTTAAATGATAATGGGATAACATGACTAAATTCGTAAACAGATGGGTCAAAAATGGGAACTTTTATCTTAAATATAATGTACAATGTTTTCATTAATATAGGTTTCTAAATCTAATAGGTGTTCGACTGATTTTATTGTTACATTTTGGTCTGTAATTATTTTTCTTATTATTAACAATTATATTTCGTCTAATATGAATTTATTTTTTTATTTTTTTTTTTTATTTCTTTATTTTTTTTTTTTTTTTTTTATTTTTATTTATACTTCAATAAATGAATTTTATTATGTCTTGTGTTAAAGATTTAAAAATATTATTTTTTATAGTTTTTGATGAATAAGTTTATGTTTTTTTGTTCATTATTAATGTGTTTTGTAATATTTTTAAACCTTAATGATATTTCTTTATTGATTGATTATTGTTGGTTGGCATTTTGTAACAGGTAATTTTCATTTTTTTTTTTTTTTTTTTTTTTTTTTTTTTTTTTGAAAATTGTTTAGATCTATTTTATGAATCACATTCCTATGTGACTTAATAATTTTAGCCTTCTGCCTTAATTTGGGAATACCTGTGAAGTATTTGACTTATTATTTTGTGTTCTTTTTTTTATTTTGGACTTATGTATTTTTTTATTTTTGTGTGTAATTAGTGTAATCCCTTTATCTTGTAGAACTCGATGCTTAGAAAAACGCGATGTCAACTTATTTCTTCTATTTTCTTTCCTGAACACTATTTCATCTGGTTCTAATGTTTTTGGGTTTTTTCTGTTTTCGTTTGCTTTTTCTATCCTAAACTTTTTGATATTTTCCATCTCTTGTTTGAGTTCTGGATAGATTATGTTTTGGAAGCTATTTAGTTTTTGTAAGTAATCGTGTTCATTATTGAATGTGATTGTCTTGTCGAAAGTATGAGGTCTGCCGTAAAATATCTCGTATGGGGTATGCTTCAGCGTTGAGTGAATAGCGTTGTTATAAGTAATTAAGGTTTCTGTTAGTATGTCATTGTGTTCGCACTCCAGTTTCTTAACTTTTCTTTTATCTAATATAATGCGATAAATTTCCGTTAGAGACGAATGAAGTCTTTCGACGGGGGAATTACTAGATGATTGTTGCACTGAAGTAACGTGCAACTGTATATCGTACTGTTCACAAAAATCTTTAAAAAGTTTACCTTGAAATTCTGCCCCTTGGTCGCAAACAATTTTTTGCGGAACACCAAAGGAGCATAGAAAATTTCTCATAGCTTTAACAATGCTTAAAGTGTCTCGAGAAGATATTGTATATCCCATTGCGAATTTACTGAATTTGTCTATAATTGTCAGGATTGTGTTGTTATTTATTGAATAAAGGTCAATATGCAGAATTTGCATTGGTACTGTGGGAGTTTCTGTTTCTTGAAAAACTAACTTTTGTGGGTGTCTATCATATTTCAAGGTTTGACAGACACCGCATTCGTTAATTATTGAGGACACCTTGGATTTTAAATGGGGTGTGTAAAACATTCTTTTTAGATGAGCTACTGTCTCGTCTATCCCTCTATGGTTACTATTTATGTGGTATTTCTTTATTTTTTTGCTCAACATGGTTTGAATCTGTAATATCATCCAACATTACTGTACATCGGATGATTTTATAGAGTTTTGTGGGAAGAAAGTATTCTGTGAGGCTTTGATTTATTATGTCGAAAATATCGTTATTAGTATAAATTGCGTACGTTCTTCCTGGTTTCAGAATTTTCTGTAATAGTCGTGTAGTGTCCTCTTTATCGAAATATGTTTTTGTAATTATTCTTCTAATTTTGTTTTTGAATGGGGTTGTTGTTATGAGTTTTGACTCGTTGCCGGTTTGAAATATTAACTGAAGATTGTAGTCATTTATTGGTTTGTTTACTGTTACTATTGTATTAACTGGAACTACTGCTTCGCTGTTGACATTTATATCTGCTGGAATTCTACTGAGGACATCAGCTACCACATTTTCAGAACCCTTTGTGTACGTTATTTCGTAATCATACTCCAGTAATTGAAGTTTCCAACGGACTAGTTTGGAATTTGGTTCTTTGAAATTCATTAACCATGTTAGGGGTTTATGGTCGGTGACTATTTTAAATCTTTGACCAAAGAGATAGGGGCGGAAATGTTTAGTTGCCCAGATTATGGCAAGCATTTCTTTTTCGACTGTTGAATAGTTGAGTTCTGTATCTGTTAACGTACGGCTAGCAAAACATACAGGTTTTTCGTTATTTGGTGACCCCTGTGAAAGGACAGCCCCAATAGCGACGTTACTAGCGTCGGTGGTCAAAATAAATTGTTTAGAGAAATTTGGATATTGTAAAATTGGGTCATTGCAAAGGAGAGTTTTGCATGTTTCAAATGCAGAAATGAATTCTGTGCTGATTTTAACGGTCTTTTTGCCTTTTAGCTGTTGTGTAAGTGGTTTGGTAATGGTAGCAAAATCTCTAATAAATTTTCGATAATAGCCCAAGAGACCAAGAAAGGATTTTATTTGTTTCCTCGTTCTAGGTAAAGGAAATTGTTTAATGGAATTGATCTTATTGGGGTTTGGTTTAATTCCATTTTCTGTCACCACATGACCTAGGTATTCTATTTCTTTTCTAAGGAATTCTGATTTATTTGGTTGTAGTTTAAGATTTGCTTTGTTAATTTTTGAGAATACTGCCTCAAGGTCCTTAATGTGTTCTTGTAGTGAAGGGGAGAAAACAATAATGTCGTCTAAATAAATGAGACAACATTTACCGTTTAAATCGGCCAGAACATTGTCCATTATTCTTTGGAAAGTTGCTGGGGCATTAGTTAGCCCAAATGGCATTCTGACAAATTCGAAGTGGCCTTCCGTTGTGGAAAACGCGGTCTTATTAATATGTTTAGGCTCCATTTCGATCTGATGGTAGCCGCTGGCTAAGTCTAATGCAGTAAAATATTTTGCTCTGCCTATTTTGTCTAATACCTCGTTTATGTTTGGCATGGGATATTTATCTTTAACAGTTTTTTCATTTAATTTTCTATAATCGATGACCAATCTCCATTTCTTGACATTGGACTTATCCAATTTTTTTGAAACAAGAAATGTTGGTGAGCTCCATGGGGAGTAGCTGTGTCTAATGATGTTTTGATCTAGTAATTTTGAAATTTGTCTTTGAATTTCCTCTCTCTCTTTGATGCTATACCTGAAGGGTTTGGTATAGATTGGTATTTCATCTGTTGTATTTATTCTGTGTTTAATTAAATTTGTGAAGGTGAGGGAAGTACCTTCTTTATAAAAAAGGTTGGGAAATCTATGACACAAATCTATGAATTGTTTCTTTTCTTTTTCATTCATATGGTCGGTATCTATTGGGATTGTCTGTGTCTGGTTTTTAGTAGTAGTTTTTATCGTTAATTCTGTTTCTGAAAAATCCCTCTTATCGCATTCTTCTACTGTCAAAGGTGTATCTATGCAAAAATTTTGTTCTTTATTGGAGAAGTTGTTTACTTCTAAATAACTGAAATGACCTTCAGCAATGTAAAGGCCTCCCGAAATAAATAGGTCTTCTGTTAGGGTTGTTGGGTCGTATAAAAATATGCCTTCTTTGAGGTTAACCGGTACCTTAATTATTTTCTTTGAATTTTCTTCTACTGTATACAAGGTGGAAGTCAATCTATCTTCCATTACTAAGTCTATATTACTTGTTGTAAGTTGTAAAATCTTTTAGGAAGGTTCACTACTGCATTTATTCCTTTTAGGATATCTATTCCGATTAATCCGTCAAAGAAAGAATGGAAATTGAATAGAAGAAGCGAGAATAACGAATCGTTATTGAAGTCTTTGAAAAGCGGAATCACACATTTTTTGTATAGCTGGTGTGAATTTAGGACTGTGGTAATTATGACCGGCTTTTGAAGTTCTAACTGTTCCGGTGTTTGTACATATTTTGGATTTATGAAAGAGAAGGTTGCGCCTGTATCTATCAAAAATTTTAAATCTTTATAGGGGCCTATACACAATTTGATATAGGGCAACGGAATGTTAGGGTCTCTATTTATTAAGTACCCTGTTTGGCCGTCGAGGCACTTGATTGAAAATTTCCCTGCTCATCATAATTGTGTAGTTCACCTTGTGGGTGGTCGATATTGTGGATTGCTCCTCTTTGTTGTGTGTTTCTTGAATAATTGTAATTTTTTATATTGTGTTGGTTAAAGTCGTTTTCTCTTGGCATGATTGCCAAATTGTTTCTATTATTTTGATTTGAATGAGCATCGTTCCTGTTGTCCACTCTTGGCATAATTGCCAGATTGTTCCTATTATTTCTTCTTGAGTTAAAATCGTTCCTGTCATACCTATTTGTGAAACGTCTGTCGACACGTCTGTCCGAGTCGTTATTACTGTTGAAACGCCGATAGCTAGCGTTTTGTATTCCGTATGAATTTTGTCTTTGTGCTTGTTTCCTTTTATAGTCTTGAGAAAAGTAGATTTCTCTTTCTTTAAGAGCCCAATCCAGAGCCTGCCGAAGATTGGCAGGTCTCATGGATCTGACTGCCGTCCCCAAAGGACCTCTAATTCCGGATAGGAACGAATTAAGGCAGATGTCTGCGAAGAGGTCTTTCTTTGTTTTAATTAGAAGGGGTTCGGCTTCCCTTGTTTCTGTCAATCTGAATAGCGCTAATTTGATTTCGCAGACTTTTTCGTATAATGGGCGTAGCGATAAGGCGTTTTGTCCGAGGTTATGTAATTCATACATAAGAGTAGGTTCGTCTCTACTGTCCGAACAGCTCCGAATGAGAGCTTCCTTTATCTCATCCCAAACTAAACCTGCTCCAGCATCTATAATAGCCTCGTTTGCTGGGCCCTCAATTTTGTTTCTGATAGCCCTAAGTAGCATCTGTCCATATGGGGTTTTAACTGTTCCTCTTATAAGGAGGAGAATCTCTTCAACGTTACTCACAAATTCTCCTAAGGTTTTAGGATTACCATTATATGGTGGTAAAAACCTGATTGCATCAGGGATTTTTAATGAAGACAGTATGTCTGTATGAATTTTATCCCCTTGGTTAAGGGATGGCGAATTGGAAGCTGATGTCATGGGTGTAATGTCGTCCAGTTTGACTACTGGTTGGTCTTCCCTAATATCGGACAAGCTATTACTAAGACGAGTTCTGTTTTTAGTGTTTGGAATTAAGTTCTTTACCGTTTTTAATGTAGCCATTTGCTCCTAACAGCGACTGCTAATAATTTCTCTACTCTTTTGTTTTGTTATAAATGAAGAATTAGGTGATTATTAGTTTGTAAGACTTATGTATATGTGTGTCTTATATTCGTTAATTTTGCTTGTGTTTGCTTTGTGTTTTGTTGTGTTGTGTGTTGTGTTGTGTGTTTTTTTTTTTTTTTTTTTTTTTTTTTTTTTAATAGATTGAATTCTATTGAATTCTGCTGCGTGGAATCTGCGGTCGTGTTTTTGTGTGGTGAACCGAGTAAATCCTTGGTGATTGTAAAATTTATCTGTATAGATAGAAGTAATTAGTAATTGTTGAAATCAAAATTAAAACATATAAATATATAAATACAGCATGGCAATAATTTTAATCTTGTTTTATTGTGATCTTTGTTTGCTTTTTTTTTTTTTTTTATTTTTATATATATATAAATTTTTTGCATATGTATGTAGATGCCTCTAAGTATTCTTTGATTGTCTTCGATTTGGTAAGTCGCCCTGAAATACCAAATCAAATAAATACAACCATCCGAAAAATATTTCAGTTGGTTTTTTTTTTTTTTTTTTTTTATTAAATTATTATTATTTTGTATTTGTATATGCCTTTATAGGTATTTTTTTTGTCTTTGATTTGGTAAGTCGCCCTGAAATATAAACCCAATTGCAGCAACTTCAAACTTTATTATCATACATGTTGTGTGTTTCTCAGTATGTCTACAACTGTCGTCACGTCTTCTGTCGCACAGACGTCAAAATCGGACCGCAGCACGTGTTTTGACGTGGACTCATACTGCACACAAACACTTTGATATATATATTTTTTTTTTTTTTTTTTTTTTGTTTACCTTTTATTTTACAAAATAATAAGTATACTCCTGTTTAGTAGGTTCCTTAAATTTCGACTGCGCCAGTTACCAATTGGTAAAGTCCAAAGTGCAATTGTCCAACAAGGATCAAGGAAAAGAAAAACAGGAATTGGATTACTCTGCTACTTATTTCACTTTTATTAGCGTGTTTTGAAACACAAAACTGAGTTGAAGGCCACGATGTCCAAATATTGTCTGCGGCTATTAGCATCATGACGCTCCTTTTATACTGTTTCTTATTGGAAGCATTGGAATGCACTCTGGATTTTAACAGTTATAATTTAGTAACCAAGGTCAGAGAGAAATTGGCTCTCTTCTTAATTGTTCTGCTATATGTATGTATGTATGTGTGTAAATACATACATATGTATGTTTATATAACACTATTACTTATTGTTATATATCCACGTTCCCATCTCTCTTGTGTGTGTCTTTCTGTCTGGCAGTTTATGTTACAGTTGTTGTGGGGGCATCTCGAGGGGAGCTGAGATGGTAACTCGTGCAGTTCGAGCGCGTCATTCAACTAATAATCGCGCAAGTTTAAACCTAGCTGCTTTCATTTACGATGTGTCAACTGACTACAGTAACTACCAATGTGTTGTTATTGGTTCTATGAACTCGGGTTGCTCACATTGTAAGGCATTGAAATACAAAAACAAAATTGATTGTATTGCCAAAGGGTAAAGTGAAATTGTTACCATTGGATCCACCACCAGAGCCATTGTACTCAATAATTTCAGAAATAGAAACAGATTCCATACACTTATTGAACAATATCCAACAATGTAACATAATTGGTTTCAAATGACTTCATTTGGGGCAACAAACGTAGTTCGGGAAAAGTTTATGGTACTTTCAAGGTATATCCTATAACAGTTAATTGGAACAAACTCTGATCTGAGGAATATATTCATCTTCGAGATGCACTTAATACTGATAGAAATGCATCGAATGTTGGTCGGATGACGATTTTTCCAGCAACATACATCGGAAGACCTGCACGAATATGCTTAAGATGCCATGTTGTATGTTCGCCATTATGTTACAGCAGATTTCTTCATCACATCTACATGCTATCCTCACTAGATAGAAATCAAGCAAAAACATAAACTAGAAGGATGGGCTTACTTCGGCCACGCCGAAGTTTGAATACCTTTGCAAACTGTTCTTATCAATTACATATAAATTACCAGAATTATATATAAAAAAAAATTTTTTTTTTTTGGTCCGATTGTTCTTATAGGAGCTATATGAAATAGTGCCCCGATTCTGATTCTTTTTATATTTTTCATCATTTATTTATTATTTCAACGACAGTAGGAATTTGAGGAATCAGTTCTTTTGTATTACTATTTAAAATACGACTCCTTAAGCAATCGTTGAAGGAACAAACGTCATTTTAGTTTCGTATTTATATAGTCTTTGTTTTGCTGACATAGTAGAAAATCTAATAAATAAATTATTTAGCGTCAATAAACAAGTGACGATTCAGTTGGCTACCTTTAGAGAGTCAAACTCACTTAAGCATAGTCAATTTAAATTTTCATGTATTGTATATGGTGAAAAATTTGTTTATATTTTTCAACATTTATTTATTATTTTAGGGACAGTAGGAATTTGAGGAATCAGTTCTTTTTTGATTACTATTTAAAAGACAACTTCCTAAGCAATCGTAGAAGTGTCTTAGTAACAACCGCCATTTTAGTTTCTTTTTTATACCTTTGCAAAAAAGGTATATTAATTTTGGTCAGAAGTTTGCAACGCATAGAAGGAAGCATCTCCGACTATATAAAGTATATATATTCTTGATCAGCACGATGAGCTGAGTTCGTTTAGCCCTGTCCGTCTGTCCGTATGTCCGTCTGTCCGACTGTCCGTTTGTCCGAATGTCCGTCTGTCTGGATCAACGCAATCTCCTCTGAGACCGTTAAAGCTACAGAGCTGAAATTTTGCACCTAGGCTTCTTTTTGCTGCAGGCATTGTATATCTCGGAATCATCCCGATCGGATGACTATATCATATAGCTCCCATAGGAACGATCGGTCGTGAATAAACTTTAACCTCAATAACTTTGTTGTTTTCCAACGAAATATCACGAAAGTTGGTATTTGTAAGTTTTATATACGTCTCAATATATCCACCAAGTTTTATAAAAATCGGTTGACTATATCATATAGCTCCCATAGGTCGTGAATAAGCTTTAACCTTAATAATTTTGTTGTTGTCCAACGAAATATTACGAAAGCCGGTATATATGAGTTTTATATACTTCTGAACATATCCACCAAGTTTTATTAAAATCGGTTGACTATATCATATAGCTCCCATAGGAACGATCGGTCATGAATATGGATTTCGAGCAATAACTTGGTTGTTTTAAAAGCGACTATCACTAAGTTTGGTATTTATGAGTATGGTATTTATATACGTTCTAACATATCTGGAAAGTTTTATCAGAATCGGGGCACTATATCATATAGCTCCCATAGGAACGATCGGCCAAAAAATTGGTTTTAATTGAAAATCTTTGATATTTTAACAGCGATTCAGTCGAAATTTGGTATTTGTAAGTTTGGTATATATAAAAATGTGTCTGTTGAGTTTTAACAGAATCGGCCGACTATATGATATAGCTCCTATAGGAACAATCGGACCAAAAAAAAAATTTTTTTTTACTTGTAAGTTTTTTTCTTGGAGCCACGGGCATGATTAGCTTTATATACTTTTTTATGATTCTGGTTATTTATATGTAATTGAAAAAGACAGTTTGCAAAGGTATCCGAACTTCGGCGTGGCCGAAGTTAGCCCATCCTTCTAGTTTTATATATTCTTTGGTTTGCTGACATAGTAGAAAATCCAAATAATAAATTATTTGGCGTCACAAAATAAATGACGAGTCAATTGGTTACCTTTAGAGAGTCACTTAAGCATAGTAAATTTTAATTTTTATATATTGTATGTGGTGAAAAATAGATTCATGTTTTTCGTCATTTATGAATTATTTTAGGAACAGTATGAATTTGAGGAATTAGTTCTGTTGCGTTACTATTTAAAAGACGTCTTCTTAAACAACCGCTAAAGTGTCTTAGTAACTTCCGCCTTAAGAGAGTTAAACTTACTTAACCATACAACGTGTCATCTCCATAATGACACGTTCTGTTTATTTTCATATATTTATTATTATACTAGAGACGTTCATAAGGGTGCTATATGATACACTGCCCCGATTCTGACAAAACTTTACAGATATGTTAGAAAGTATACAAAACTTATAAATAACAAATTTAGTGATGATCGCTTTTAAAACAACCAAGTTATTGCTCGAAATCCATATTCATGACCGATCGTTCCTATGGGAGCTATATGATATAGTCAACCGATTTTGATAAAACTTCGTGGATATGTATAAAAAGTATATAAAACTCACAAATACCGGCTTTCGTACTATTTTGTTGGAAAACAACAAAGTTATTGAGGTTAAAGCTTATTAACGACCGATCGTTCCTATGGGAGCTATATGATATAGTCATCCGATCAGAATGATTCCGAGATACACAATGCCTGCAGCAAAAAAAAAGCCTAGGTGCAATCTCGGAGGAGATTGCGTTGATCCAGACAGACGGACAGGGCTAAATGAACTCAGCTCATCGTGCTGATCAAGAATATATATACTTTATATAGTCGGAGATGCTTCCTTCTATGCGTTGCAAACTTCTGACCAAAATTAATATACCTTTTTTGCAAAGGTATATAGTTTATGAGAAAGCTTTAAATTAATTAACAGATTGTATTTTAACAGTGTGTGTCTGTGAATATCAAATTTAAAATTTATCGATGAGGCAGTACGAAGACTGCCGGGTCTTTAGTAATAATATATAAATAAATAGACATTGTCGATACATAAGGCATAAATTTATATGACTTTGAGTTGTGTACTGGATTGTCATATAATATACCATGCTTGACATCACCCCTCCTACATAGGTTTTGTGCCACGCTTTTTCCAAATCGCCCAAACTCTTTTAAGCATGGTAAATTTTAATTTTCATATATTGTATATGGTGAAAAATAAGTTTATATTTTTCATCATTTATTTATTATTTCAGCGACAGTAGGAATTTGAGGAATCAGTTCTTTTGTATTACTATTTAAAATACGACTCCTTAAGCAATCGTTGAAGGAACAAACGCCATTTTAGTTTCGTATTTATATAGTCTTTGTTTTGCTGACATAGTAGAAAATCTAAATAATTAATTATTTGGCGTCAATAAACAAATGACGATTCAGTTGGCTACCTTTAGAGAGTCAAACTCACTTAAGCATAGTCAATTTTAATTTTCATATATTGTATATGGTGAAAAATTTGTTTATATTTCTCAACATTTATTTATTATTTTAGGGACAGTAGGAATTTGAGGAATCAGTTCTTTTTCGATTACTATTTAAAAGACAACTTCCTAAGCAATCGTAGAAGTGTCTTAGTAACAACCGCCATTTTAGTTTCTTTTTATACCTTTGCAAAAAAGGTATATTAATTTTGGTCAGAAGTTTGCAACGCATAGAAGGAAGCATCTCCGACTATATAAAGTATATATATTCTTGATCAGCACGATGAGCTGAGTTGATATAGCCATGTCCGTCTGTCCGTCTGTCCGTCTGTCTGTCTGTCTGTCTGTCCGTCTGTCTGGATCAACGCAATCTCCTCCGAGACCCTTAAAGCTACAGAGCTGAAATTTTGCACCTAGGCATCTTTTTGCTGCAGGCATTATATATCTCGGAATCATCCCGATCGGATGACTATATCATATAGCTCCCATAGGAACGATCGGTCGTGAATAAACTTTAACCTCAATAACTTTGTTGTTTTCCAACGAAATATCACGAAAGCCGGTATATATGAGTTTTATATACTTCTTAACATATCCACCAAGTTTTATTAAAATCGGTTGACTATATCATATAGCTCCCATAGGAACGATCGGTCATGAATATGGATTTCGAGCAATAACTTGGTTGTTTTAAAAGCGACTATCACTAAGTTTGGTATTTATGAGTTTTATATACGTTCTAGTGCCCCGAGTCACTTAAGCATAGTAAATTTTAATTTTTATATATTGTATGTGGTGAAAAATAGATTCATGTTTTTCGTCATTTTTGAATTATTTTAGGAACAGTATGAATTTGAGGAATTAGTTCTGTTGCGTTACTATTTAAAAGACGTCTTCCTAAACAACCGCTAAAGTGTCTTAGTAACTTCCGCCTTAAGAGAGTTAAACTTACTTAACCATACAACGTGTCATCTCCATAATGACACGTTCTGTTTATTTTCATATATTTATTATTATACTAGAGACGTTCATAAGGGTGCTATATGATATAGTGCCCCGATTCTGACAAAACTTTACAGATATGTTAGAAAGTATACAAAACTTATAAATAACAAATTTAGTGATGATCGCTTTTAAAACAACCAAGTTATTGCTCGAAATCCATATTCATGACCGATCGTTCCTATGGGAGCTATATGATATAGTCAACCGATTTTGATAAAACTTCGTGGATATGTATAAAAAGTATATAAAACTCACAAATACCGGCTTTCGTACTATTTTGTTGGAAAACAACAAAGTTATTGAGGTTAAAGCTTATTAACGACCGATCGTTCCTATGGGAACTATATGATATAGTCATCCGATCGGAATGATTCCGAGATACACAATGCCTGCAGCAAAAAAAAAAGCCTAGGTCCAATCTCGGAGGAGATTGCGTTGATCCAGACAGACGGACAGGGCTAAATGAAATATTACGAAATATGAGTTTTATATACTTCTTAACATAGCCACCAAGTTTTATTAAAATCGGTTGACTATATCATATAGCTCCCATAGGAACGATCGGTCATGAATATGGATTTCGAGCAATAACTTGGTTCTTTTAAAAGCAATCATCACTAAATTGGGTATTTATAAGTTTTATATACTTTTTAACATATCTGGAAAGTTTTATCAGAATCGGGGCACTATATCATATACCTCCTATAGGAACGATCGGCCAAATAATTGGTTTTAGATGAAAATCTTGGTTATTTTAACAGCGATTCACTCGAAATTTGGTATATGTAAGTTTGGTATAAATAAAAATGTGTCTGTTGAGTTTTTACAGAATCGGCCGACTATATGATATAGCTCCTATAGGAACATTAGGACAAAAAAAAAAAAATTTTTTTTTACTCGTAAGTTTTTTTCTTGGAGCCACGGGCATGATTAATTTTATATACTTTCTTATAATTCTGGTAATTTATATGTAATTGAAAACAACAGTTTGCAAAGGTATCCGAACTTCGGCGTGGCCGAAGTTAGCCCTTCCTTCTAGTTTATATATTCTTTGGTTTGCTGACATAGTAGAAAATCCAAGTCAATTGGTTACCTTTAGAGAGTCACTTAAGCATAGTAAATTTTAATTTTCATATATTGTATGTGGTGAAAAATAGATTCATGTTTTTCGTCATTTATTTTGGGAACAGTGTGAATTTGAGGAATTAGTTCTTTTGCGTTACTATTTAAAAGACGGCTTCTTAAACAACCGCTAAAGTGTCTTAGTAACTACCGCCTTAAGAGAGTTAAACTTACTTAACCATACAACGTGTCATCTCCATAATGACACGTTCTGTTTATTTTCATATATTTATTATTATACTAGAGACGTTCCTATGGGAGCTATATGATATAGTGCCCCGATTCTGACAAAACTTTACAGATATGTTAGAAAGTATATAAAACTTATAAATACCAAATTTAGTGATTATCGCTTTTAAAACAACCAAGTTATTGCTCGAAATCCATATTCATGACCGATCGTTCCTATGGGAACTATATGATATAGTCATCCGATCGGAATGATTCCGAGATATACAATGCCTGCAGCAAAAATAATCTTAGGTGCAAAATTTAACTCTATAGGGTCTCGGAGGAGATTACGTTGATCCAGACAGAAGGACAGACGGACAACGGACAGACGGACAGACGGTCGGACGGACATACGGACAGAGGGACAGGGCTAAATGAACTCAGCTCATCGTGCTGATCAAGAATATATATACTTTATATAGTCGGAGATGCTTCCAAAATTAATATACCTTTTTTGCAAAGGTATAAAAATAAAGTTTATGAGAAAGCTTTAAATTAATTAACAGACTGTATTTTAACAGTGTGTGTCTGTGAATATCAAATTTAAAATTTATCGATGAGGCAGCACGAAGACTGCCGGGTCTCCAGTAATTCTTCTAATATATAAAATTATCATGTCACAATGTTTGTCTTCGTACTCCTCCGAAACGGCTTTACCGATTTTAACCAAATTTTGCATGCATATTGAGTAGGTCTGAGAATCGGCTAACATCTATTTTTCATACCCCTAAGTGTTAAGGGTTGTCCACCCTTAACATTTCAACCCAAAATATATTAATAATTTGTAGTTACATATTTGAATAATAAATAACAGTTATGCCTACTATAAGATAAAGAATTATAGATAGAGAAACCCGAAGAGCTATAACCCAAGCCATTTACCAAGCTAATCTTACTGCCCAAGAACGTGCCGACCAAAATGAGCGTCATAGGATTCGGACGTCAGAAACGCGTGCAGTTCGAGCGCGTCATTCAACTAATAATCGCGCAAGTTTAAACCTAGCTGCTTTCATTTACGATGTGTCAATTGACTACAGTAACTACCAATGTGTTGTTATTGGTTCTATGAACTCGGGTTGCTCACATTGTAAGGCATTGAAATACAAAAACAAAACCGATGGATTGTATTGCGCAAAGGGGTAAGTGAAATTGTTACCATTGGATCCACCACCAGAGCCATTGTACTCAATAATTTCAGAAATAGAAACAGATTCCATACACTTATTGAACAATATCCAACAATATAACATAATTGCTTTCAAATGACTTCATTTGGGGCAACAAACGTAGTTCGGGAAAAGTTTATGGTACTTTCAAGGTATATCCTATAACAGTTAATTGGACCAAACTCTGATCTGAAGAATATATTCATCTTCGAGATGCACTTAATACTGATAGAAATGCATAGAATGTTGGTCGGATGACGATTTTTCTAGCAACATACATCGGAAGTCCTGCACGAATATGCTTAAGATGCCATGTTGTATGTTCGCCATTATGTTACAGCAGATTTCTTCATCACATCTACATGCTATCCTCACTAGATAGAAATCAAGCAAAAACATAAACTAGAAGGATGGGCTAACTTCGGCCACGCCGAAGTTTGAATACCTTTGCAAACTGTTCTTATCAATTACATATAAATTACCAGAATTATATATAAAAAATTTTTTTGTTTTTTGGTCCGATTGTTCTTATAGGAGCTATATGAAATAGTGCCCCGATTCTGATTCTTTTTATATTTTTCATCATTTATTTATTATTTCAACGACAGTAGGAATTTGAGGAATCAGTTCTTTTGTATTACTATTTAAAATACGACTCCTTAAGCAATCGTTGAAGGAACAAACGCCATTTTAGTTTCGTATTTATATAGTGTTTGTTTTGCTGACATAGTAGAAAATCTAAATAATAATATTTTATTTGGCGTCAATAAACAAATGACGATTCAGTTGGCTACCTTTAGAGAGTCAAACTCACTTAAGCATAGTCAATTTCAATTTTCATGTATTGTATATGGTGAAAAATTTGTTTATATTTTTCAACATTTATTTATTATTTTAGGGACAGTAGGAATTTGAGGAATCAGTTCTTTTTTGATTACTATTTAAAAGACGACTTCTTAAGCAATCGTTAAAGTGTCTTAGTAACAACCGCCATTTTAGTTTCATTTTTTTATACCTTTGCAAAAAAGGTATATTAATTTTGGTCAGAAGTTTGCAACGCATCGAAGGAAGCATCTCCGACTATGTGAAGTATATATATTCTTGATCAGCACGATGAGCTGAGTTCATTTAGCCCTGTCCGTCTGTCCGAATGTCCGTCTGTCTGGATCAACGCAAGCTACAGAGCTGAAATTTTGCACCTAGGCTTCTTTTTGCTGCAGGCATTGTATATCTCGGAATCATCCCGATCGGATGACTATATCATATAGCTCCCATAGAAACGATCGGTCGTGAATAAACTTTAACCTCAATAACTTTGTTGTTTTCCAACGAAATATCACGAAAGTCGGTATTTGTGAGTTTTATATACTTCTCAACATATCCACCAAGTTTTATAAAAATCGGTTGACTATATCATATAGCTCCCATAGGAACGATCGGTCATGAATATGGATTTCGAGCAATAACTTGGTTGTTTTAAAAGCGACTATCACTAAGTTTGGTATTTATGAGTTTTATATACGTTCTAACATATCTGGAAAGTTTTATCAGAATCGGGGCACTATATCATATAGCTCCCATAGGAACGATCGGCCAAAAAATTGGTTTTAATTGAAAATCTTTGATATTTTAACAGCGATTCAGTCGAAATTTGGTATTTGTAAGTTTGGTATATATAAAAATGTGTCTGTTGAGTTTTAACAGAATCGGCCGACTATATGATATAGCTCCTATAGGAACAATCGGACCAAAAAAAAAATTTTTTTTTACTTGTAAGTACTTTTTTATGATTCTAGTTATTTATATGTAATTGAAAAAGACAGTTTGCAAAGGTATCCGAACTTCGGCGTGGCCGAAGTTAGCCCATCCTTCTAGTTTTATATATTCTTTGGTTTGCTGACATAGTAGAAAATCCAAATAATAAATTATTTGGCGTCACAAAATAAATGACGAGTCAATTGGTTACCTTTAGAGAGTCACTTAAGCATAGTAAATTTTAATTTTCATATATTGTATGTGGTGAAAAATAGATTCATGTTTTTCGTCATTTATGAATAATTTTAGGAACAGTATGAATTTGAGGAATTAGTTCTGTTGCGTTACTATTTAAAAGACGTCTTCTTAAACAACCGCTAAAGTGTCTTAGTAACTTCCGCCTTAAGAGAGTTAAACTTACTTAACCATACAACGTGTCATCTCCATAATGACACGTTCTGTTTATTTTCATATATTCATTATTATACTAGAGACGCTCATAAGGGTGCTATATGATATAGTGCCCCGATTCTGACAAAACTTTACAGATATGTTAGAAAGTATATAAAACTTATAAATACCAAATTTAGTGATGATCGCTTTTAAAACAACCAAGTTATTGCTCGAAATCCATATTCATGACCGATCGTTCCTATGGGAGCTATATGATATAGTCAACTGATTTTGATAAAACTTCGTGGATATGTATAAAAAGTATATAAAACTCACAAATACCGGCTTTCGTACTATTTTGTTGGAAAACAACAAAGTTATTGAAGTTAAAACTTATTAACGACCGATCGTTCCTATGGGAGCTATATGATATAGTCATCCGATCGGAATGATTCCGAGATACACAATGCCTGCAGCAAAAAAAAAGCCTAGGTGCAATCTCGGAGGAGATTGCGTTGATCCGGACAGACGGAAAGACGGAGAGACAGACAGACAGACAGACGGACAGGGCTAAATGAACTCAGCTCATCGTGCTGATCAAGAATATATATACTTTATATAGTCGCAGATGCTTCCTTCTATGCGTTGCAAACTTCTGACCCAAATTAATATACCTTTTTTGCAAACGTATATAGTTTATGAGAAAGCTTTAAATTAATTAACAGACTGTATTTTAACAGTGTGTGTCTGTGAATATCAAATTTAAAATTTATCGATGAGGCAGTACGAAGACTGCCGGGTCTTTAGTAATAATATATAAATAAATAGACATTGTCGATACATAAGGCATAAAATTATATGACTTTGAGTTGTGTACTGGATTGTGATATAATATACCATGCTTGACATCACCCCTCCTATATAGGTTTTGTGCCACGCTTTTTCCAAATCACCCAAAGTCTTTTAAGCATGGTAAATTTTAATTTTCATATATTGTATATGGTGAAAAATTAGTTTATATATTTCATCATTTATTTATTATTTCAGCGACAGTAGGAATTTGAGGAATCAGTTGTTTTGTATTACTATTTAAAATACGACTCCTTAAGCAATCGTTGAAGGAACAAACGCCATTTTAGTTTCGTATTTATATAGTCTTTGTTTTGCTGACATAGTAGACAATCTAAATAATAAATTATTTGGCGTCAATAAACAAATGACGATTCAGTTGGCTACCTTTAGAGAGTCAAACTCACTTAAGCATAGTCAATTTTAATTTTCATATATTGTATATGGTGAAAAATTTGTTTATATTTTTCAACATTTATTTATTATTTTAGGGACAGTAGGAATTTGAGGAATCAGTTCTTTTTTGATTACTATTTAAAAGACAACTTCCTAAGCAATCGTAGAAGTGTCTTAGTAACAACCGCCATTTTAGTTTCTTTTTTTATATATTCTTTGGTTTGCTGACATAGTAGAAAATCCAAATAATAAATTATTTGGCGTCACAAAATAAATGACGAGTCAATTGGTTACCTTTAGAGAGTCACTTAAGCATAGTAAATTTTAATTTTCATATATTGTATGTGGTGAAAAATAGATTCATGTTTTTCGTCATTTATGAATTATTTTAGGAACAGTATGAATTTGAGGAATTAGTTCTTTTGCGTTACTATTTAAAAGACGTCTTCTTAAACAACCGCTAAAGTGTCTTAGTAACTACCGCCTTAAGAGAGTTAAACTTACTTAACCATACAACGTGTCATCTCCATAATGACACGTTCTGTTTATTTTCATATATTTATTATTATACTAGAGACGTTCCTATAGGAGCTATATGATATAGTGCCCCGATTCTGACAAAACTTTACAGATATGTTAGAAAGTATACAAAACTTATAAATAACAAATTTAGTGATGATCGCTTTTAAAACAGCCAAGTTATTGCTCGAAATCCATATTCATGACCGATTGTTCCTATGGGAGCTATATGATATAGTCAACCGATTTTGATAAAACTTCGTGGATATGTTAAGAAGTATATAAACTCAGCTCATCGTGCTGATCAAGAATATATATACTTTATATAGTCGGAGATGCTTCCTTCTATGCGTTGCAAACTTCTGACCCAAATTAATATACCTTTTTTGCAAAGGTATATAGTTTATGAGAAACCTTAAAATTAATAAACAGACTGTATTTTAACAGTGTGTGTCTGTGAATATCAAATTTAAAATTTATCGATGAGGCAGTACGAAGACTGCCGGGTCTTTAGTAATAATATATAAATAAATAGACATTGTCGATACATAAGGCATAAAATTATATGACTTTGAGTTGTGTACTGGATTGTCATATAATATACCATGCTTGACATCACCCCTCCTATATAGGTTTTGTGCCACGCTTTTTCCAAATCACCCAAACTCTTTTAAGCATGGTAAATTTTAATTTTCATATATTGTGTGTGGTAAAAAATAAGTTTATATTTTTCATCATTTATTTATTATTTCAGCGACAGTAGGAATTTGAGGAATCAGTTCTTTTGTATTACTATTTAAAATACGACTCCTTAAGCAATCGTTGAAGGAACAAACGCCATTTTAGTTTCGTATTTATATAGTCTTTGTTTTGCTGACATAGTAGAAAATCTAAATAATAAGTTATTTGGCGTTAATAAACAAACGATTCAGTTGGCTACCTTTAGAGAGTCAAACTCACTTAAGCATAGTCAATTTTAATTTTCATATATTGTATATGGTGAAAAATTTGTTTATATTTTTCAACATTTATTTATTATTTTAGGGACAGTAGGAATTTGAGGAATCAGTTCTTTTTTGATTACTATTTAAAAGACAACTTCCTAAGCAATCGTAGAAGTGTCTTAGTAACAACCGCCATTTTAGTTTCTTTTTTATATATTCTTTGGTTTGCTGACATAGTAGAAAATCCAAATAATAAATTATTTGGCGTCACAAAATAAATGACGAGTCAATTGGTTACCTTTAGAGAGTCACTTAAGCATAGTAAATTTTAATTTTCATATATTGTATGTGGTGAAAAATAGATTCATGTTTTTCGTCATTTATGAATTATTTTAGGAACAGTATGAATTTGAGGAATTAGTTCTTTTGCGTTACTATTTAAAAGACGTCTTCTTAAACAACCGCTAAAGTGTCTTAGTAACTACCGCCTTAAGAGAGTTAAACTTACTTAACCATACAACGTGTCATCTCCATAATGACACGTTCTGTTTATTTTCATATATTTATTATTATACTAGAGACGTTCCTATAGGAGCTATATGATATAGTGCCCCGATTCTGACAAAACTTTACAGATATGTTAGAAAGTATATAAAACTTATAAATACCAAATTTAGTGATGATCGCTTTTAAAACAACCAAGTTATTGCTCGAAATCCATATTCATGACCGATCGTTCCTATGGGAGCTATATGATATAGTCAACTGATTTTGATAAAACTTCGTGGATATGTATAAAAAGTATATAAAACTCACAAATACCGGCTTTCGTACTATTGTGTTGGAAAACAACAAAGTTATTGAAGTTAAAGCTTATTAACGACCGATCCTTCCTATGGGAGCTATATGATATAGTAATCCGATCGGAATTATTCCGAGATATACAATGCCTGCAGCAAAAAAAAGCCTAGGTGCAATCTCGGAGGAGATTGCGTTGATCCAGACAGACGGAAAGACGGACAGACAGACAGACAGACAGACAGACAGACAGACGGACTGAGGGACAAGGCTAAATGAACTCAGCTCATCGTGCTGATCAAGAATATATATACTTTATATAGTCGGAGATGCTTCCATCTATGCGTTGCAAACTTCTGACCCAAATTAATATACCTTTTTTGCAAAGGTATATAGTTTATGAGAAAGCTTTAAATTAATTAACAGACTGTATTTTAACAGTGTGTGTCTGTGAATATCAAATTTAAAATTTATCGATGAGGCAGTACGAAGACTGCCGGGTCTTTAGTAATAATATATAAATAAATAGACATTGTCGATACATAAGGCATAAAATTATATGACTTTGAGTTGTGTACTGGATTGTCATATAATATACCATGCTTGACATCACCCCTCCTATATAGGTTTTGTGCCACGCTTTTTCCAAATCGCCCAAACTCTTTTAAGCATGGTAAATTTTAATTTTCATATATTGTATATGGTGAAAAATTAGTTTATATTTTTCATCATTTATTTATTATTTCAGCGACAGTAGGAATTTGAGGAATCTGTTCTTTTGTATTACTATTTAAAATACGACTCCTTAAGCAATCGTTGAAGGAACAAACGCCATTTTAGTTTCGTATTTATATAGTCTTTGTTTTGCTGACATAGTAGAAAATCTAAATAATAAATTATTTGGCGTCAATAAACAAATGACGATTCAGTTGGCTACCTTTAGAGAGTCAAACTCACTTAAGCATAGTGAATTTTAATTTTCATATATTGTATATGGTGAAAAATTTGTTTATATTTTTCAACATTTATTTATTATTTTAGGGACAGTAGGAATTTGAGGAATCAGTTTTTTTTTTTGATTACTATTTAAAAGACAACTTCCTAAGCAATCGTAGAAGTGTCTTAGTAACAACCGCCATTTTAGTTTCTTTTTTATATATTCTTTGGTTTGCTGACATAGTAGAAAATCCAAATAATATATTATTTGGCGTCACAAAATAAATGACGATCCATTGGTTACCTTTAGAGAGTCACTTAAGCATAGTAAATTTTAATTTTCATATATTGTATGTGGTGAAAAATAGATTCATGTTTTTCGTCATTTATGAATTATTTTAGGAACAGTATGAATTTGAGGAATTAGTTCTTTTGCGTTACTATTTAAAAGACGTCTTCTTAAACAACCGCTAAAGTGTCTTAGTAACTACCGCCTTAAGAGAGTTAAACTTACTTAACCATACAACGTGTCATCTCCATAATGACACGTTCTGTTTATATTCATATATCTATTATTATACTAGAGACCCGGCAGACTTCGTACTGCCTCATCGATAAATTTTAAATTTGATATTCACAAACACACACTGTTAAAATACAGTCTGTTAATTAATTTAAAGCTTTCTCATAAACTATATTTTTATACCTTTGCAAAAAAGGTATATTAATTTGGGTCAGAAGTTTGCAACGCATAGAAGGAAGTATCGCCGACTATATAAAGTATACATATTCTTGATCAGCACGATGAGCTGAGTTCATTTAGCCCTGTCCGTCTGTCTGTCTGTCTGTCTGTCTGTCTGTCTGTATGTCCGTCTGTCTGGATCAACGCAATCTCCTCCAAGACCCTCTAAGCTACAGTGCTGAAATTTTGCACCTAGGCTTCTTTTTGCTGCAGGCATTCTATATCTCGGAATCATTCCGATCGGATGACTATATCATATAGCTCCCATAGGAACGATCGGTCGTGAATAAGTTTTAACCTCAATAACTTTGTTATTTTCCAACTAAATAGTACGAAAGTCGGTATTTGTGAGTTTTATATACTTCTTAACATATCCACGAAGTTTTATCAAAATCGGTTGACTATATCATATAGCTCCCATAGGAACAATCGGTCATGAATATGGATTTCGAGCAATAACTTGGTTGTTTTAAAAGCGATCATCACTAAATTTGGTATTTATAAGTTTTATATAATTTCTAACATATCTGTAAAGTTTTGTCAGAATCGGGGCACTATATCATATAGCTCGCATAGGAACGATCGGCCAAATAATTGGTTTTAGATGAAAATCTTGGTTATTTTAATAAAGATTCACTCGTAATTTGGTATATGTAAGTTTGAAATACATAAAAATGTGTCTGTTGAGTTTTAACAGAATCGGCCGACTATATGATTTAGCACCCAAAGGAACAATCAGAACAAAAAAAAAAATTTTTTTACTTGTAAGTTGGAGCCACGGGCATGATTACTTTTATATACTTTCTTATAATTCCGGTAATTTATATGTAATTGAAAAGAACAGTTTGCAAAGGTATCCGAACTTCGGCGTGGCCGAAGTTAGCCCATCCTTCTAGTTTTACTTACATAATATAGAATCACATTTCCATTAAGTTTATTTATTCAAAATAAATTGAAATAAATATTTATATTTTGATAAAAAATTTATAATTTTTTCAGTTTTTCATTTATGTGATAATTTTTTTTTTATTTTAAGTTAAAGTCGTTAATGTGTTTTTTTTATTACTTGTTTATTGAAACGTTTTTGACAGAATTAAGTGTTGCTTATATAATTTACTTGACTTTATTTTATAAACATAGAGATTTTTGTAGTTAATATTGTATATTAAAACTAGAAGGATGGGCTAACTTCGCCGAAGTTCGGACACCTTTGCAAACTGCCTTTTTCAATTACATATAAATTACCAGAACCATAAGAAAATTTATAAAACCAAAAAAAATTTTTTGGTCCGATTGTTCCTATAGGAGCTATATCATATAGTCGGCCGATTCTCTTAAAACTCAACAGACACTTTTTTATATATACTAAACTTACATATACCAAATTTCGAGTGAATCGCTGTTAAAAAATAACCAAGATTTTCATCTAAAACAAATTTTTTGGCCGATTGTTCCTATGGGAGCTATATGATATAGTGCACCGATTCTGAAAAAACTTTCCAGATATGTTAGAAAGTATATAAAACTTATAAATACCAAATTTAGTTATATTCGCTTTTAAAACAACCAAGTTATTGCTCGAAATAGCTATATGATATAGTCAACCGCTTTTGATAAAACTTGGTGGATATGTTAAGAAGTATATAAAACTCACAAATACCGACATTCGTACTATTTAGTTGGAAAACAACAAAGTTATTGAGGTTAAAGCTTATTCACGACCGATCGTTCCTATGGGAGCTATATGATATAGTCATCCGATCGGAATTATTCCGAGATATACAATGCCTGCAGAAAAAAGAAGCCTATGTGCAAAATTTAACTCTATAGCTTTAAGGGTCTCGGAGGAGATTGCGTTGATCCAGACAGACGGACAGACAGACAGACGGTCAGACGGACAGACGGACATACGGACTGAGGGACAGGGCTAAATGAACTCAGCTCATCTTGCTGATCAAGAATATATATACTTTATATAGTCGGAGATGCTTCCTTCTATGCGTTGCAAACTTCTGACCAAACTTAATATACCTTTTTTGCAAAGGTATATAGTTTATGAGAAAACTTTAAATTAATTACCAGACTGTATTTTAACAGTGTGTGTCTGTGAATATCAAATTTAAAATTTATCGATGAGGCAGTACGAAGTCTGCCGGGTCTCTAGTAATAATATATAAATAAATAGACATTGTCGATACATAAGGCATAAAATTATATGACTTTGAGTTGTGTACTGGATTGTCATATAATATACCATGCTCGACATCAGCCCTCCTATATAGGTTTTGTGCCACGCTTTTTCCAAATCACCCAAAGTCTTTTAAGCATGGTAAATTTTAATTTTCATATATTGTGTATGGTGAAAAATTAGTTTATATTTTTCATCATTTATTTATTATTTCAGCGACAGTAATAATTTGAGGAATCAGTTTTTTTGTATTACTATTTAAAATACGACTCCTTAAGCAATCGTTGAAGGAACAAACGCCATTTTAGTTTCGTATTTATATAGTCTTTGTTTTGCTGACATAGTAGAAAATTTAAATAATAAACTATTTGGCGTCAATAAACAAATGACGATTCAGTTGGCTACCTTTAGATAGTCAAACTTTCTTAAGCATAGTCAATTTTAATTTTCATATATTGTATATGGTGAAAAATTTGTTTATATTTTTCAACATTTATATATAATTTTAGGGACAGTAGGAATTTGAGGAATCAGTTCTATTTTGATTACTATTTAAAAGACAACTTCCTAAGCAATCGTAGAAGTGTCTTAGTAACACCCGCCATTTTAGTTTCTTTTTTATATATTCTTTGTTTTGCTGACAAAGTAGAAAATCCAAATAATAAATTATTTGGCGTCAGAAAATAAATGACGAGTCAATTGGTTACCTTTAGAGAGTCACTTAAGCATAGTAAATTTTAATTTTCATATATTGTATGTGGTGAAAAATAGATTCATGTTTTTCGTCATTTATGAATTATTTTAGGAACAGTATGAATTTGAGGAATTAGTTCTTTTGCGTTACTATTTAAAAGACGTCTTCTTAAACAACCGCTAAAGTGTCTTAGTAACTACCGCCTTAAGAGAGTTAAACTTACTTAACCATACAACGTGTCATCTCCATAATGACACGTTCTGTTTATTTTCATATATTTATTATTATACTAGAGACGTTCCTATAGGAGCTATATGATATAGTGCCCCGATTCTGACAAAACTTTACAGATATGTTAGAAAGTATATAAAACTTGTAAATACCAAATTTAGTGATGATCGCTTTTAAAACAACCAAGTTATTGCTCGAAGTCCATATTCATGACCGATTGTTCCTATGGGAGCTATATGACCGATTTTGATAAAACTTCGTGGATATGTTAAGAAGTATATAAAACACACAAATACCGGCTTTCGTACTATTTTGTTGGAAAACAACAAAGTTATTGAAGTTAAAGCTTATTAACGACCGATCGTTACTATGAGCTATGATATAGTCATCCGATCGGAATGATTCTGTATTTTAACAGTGTGTGTCTGTGAATATCAAATTTAAAATTTATCGATGAGGCAGTACGAAGACTGCCGGGTCTCTAGTAATAATATATAAATAAATAGACATTGTCGATACATAAGGCATAAAATTATATGACTTTGAGTTGTGTACTGGATTGTCATATAATATACCATGCTTGACATCACCCCTCCTATATAGGTTTTGTGCCACGCTTTTTCCAAATCGCCCAAACTCTTTTAAGCATGGTAAATTTTAATTTTCATATATTGTATATGGTGAAAAATTAGTTTATATTTTTCATCATTTATTTATTATTTCAGCGACAGTAGGAATTTGAGGAATCAGTTCTTTTGTATTATGCAATGTGTATGTGTATGATGAACGATGAGAATTAGCAAAAAACTAATTCTATTTAGGAAACTGATAAAGATTGATATTTCTACAATATAAATTGTAAATAGATATCAACCTCAACAGTCTTCTGTTTTGACGCTCTTATTGGGCGTATCAATTTCAGATACCCAAAACAAGTATAATCTCCAAGGGCTGAGTGATTAACCAAATCCTATGAAGATTACCCCACGGGTGTTGAGTGGGTATGAATGAGATGTATTGACTGGTTGGGATCCCCTGGTTCCGTAGCTCTTCCGGGTGGGTGGGTTCTTTAGCCAAATCTCAAACAGCAATTACACGATTCCAAAAAAAAATAGGATCCCTCAAAAAGAACGGAGCAAACTCCAAGAAAATAACAAACCAAAAAAAAAGACTGAAGAACGGGCGCTCATTGCTAGACTGAAATAGAAAAGCTGAACGAAAAACTTAATAGGGGAACAGTTAATAATACTTTCAATGCATTCGATACCTCGGAAATTCGTGGTCTAAGGTGACAATCGACACACGCGTCTATACCCTACCCTACCTTGATTTGTTATCAGCATGATAGACAAATACCCTAAACAGACGAGGCTTTACTCGATCATACCCTCATGTCCTTAAAACTTTAGCAAAACATCTCAAAACTATACCAAAAATATATATAAACAAACTCAATTAAATTCATAACGATAACTAGAGTTCTTTAATTTCAATAAACAATATTCGCATTTCAATTGGTTTCTTAAACTTCATTCAACAAAATTTTAAACTAGATTCGATACAAATTTGTAACTCGAATATCGATATTTTGAACACAATTTCAAATCTGTAAATGTTTTTCTTTCTAAAATAGAATCTAAAAACAAATTCATTTTTAAACTTTAAGACTAAAATTTAACATTATGTAGTTTTCTGAACTAGAATCTGTGTGCTTGATATACTACAGGATAATAACTTCGGATTCAATTGACATATTCGTATTCTTTTTTCTGATTACTTTTTTTTTTTTTTTTGATTACACACGGTTAAATGTTGATAACTAATTGCAGAGGGTTAACAGGGTCAAGATCAACAGGGATAATTTAATTTATGAAGAAAAATTATACCATCAAATCAATGCCAAAAAATTGTTGTTACAATACATACGGTTGTCCGGACGGTGAAAGGCCTTCCATCGCTGGTGTCGTAGTACACGTTGGCTTGCTTAAAATGTTGTTAGTTAGATGGTTTTATGTAATTTTTCCTCCAAGGATAGGTGAGGATGAGGGGTTCTTCAAGATAGGTGAAGGGCTACACTGCAAGTTATCTGAATTTATCCTCGTGGTAATTTTGCATTCAGAAGGAACGCTTCCGAACAAAAATGGTTGTTTCCTGTTTGCTACACCAACACAGAATCACTTAAATTTAATTTGCTCCAGAACTGTTGAACGTAACCACCGTAACTGGGGCCTTTTTTTTTGATCTGAGAATAATAATAACTCGATCTTTCCTCCATTGGGATTGGGGTCGTCGGCACCATAGTCCTACGCAGCGCTTGCACTGAGTACGCGAAGACTATATTCAGTTGGGTTCGTTGTGGATGACTATGGCATTAGCTCAATGGTAATGCGATGATTGAACTTCTTGCAATTTTTCCTTGGTACAAAAGTATGAAAATACTTTTCGTAACGTGGCCAAAATTTATTTCCTGCCAAAATGAATTAATTGTCGAATTTAATAAATTTCAAAATTATTAAGTTCCGAAATTACTAAATTACTAAATTAATACATTGTCCCTCCCACATTCTGAGTTGTCAATTATGTGACACACGTGTCCACAAGACAGGGGGGGTTAACCTCTAGGATGCGGGGGGAATGCTGCGAAAAAAGAGCACATGTTTTTTTCCACGAATTTTCACTCAATAATTATTTTTACACATACCTTCTGGGATACAAAGTAAATTAACTTTGATATTCCTTACAGAATGGCAATAATAAGGAGGATGCACTTGGATGAAAATATTCCTAACCTTTTTAGTAAGGCTTACAACCACGGTACCGTAGCTTCAGGTTGCCCATAGGAGCACCTATTAATGGCTTGACGTGTACACGTGCGTTTATGGAATTTTCCTCCTCTCAAGTGTTCCAATGGTACTGTCTGCCTATGACGCAGAGAAATGCGTGTGGTTCGGTCAATCCAAAATTCGAAAAGAGAGCGAATCTTCAATTTTTTAAGTTTTTATACGCCTGCATTCCAATGTAAAACAAAGCTTTAATGGAAATGTAAGCGGTTGGCAGCGCTATTACGTGTGTATCGATACTTAAAGTATCGATCCCGTATCGGTATCGAATCGATCGATGTGGCAATATTGCGGACGTGGCTTACATTTTCTTGTGTATCGGCGCGCAATAATTAATAATTCAAACGAATTTTTAACGTATCAGACTATCACTTTTTTTTTCGACCATTACACCACCCGATAATAACCACCGTTAGACAGAATATTAGCGGGAATATGTTTGAGCTAACGTTAATCTTAGAAGAAACTAGTTAACTATTGCTTGATATCTTTAGCGTGAAATACTCCAATCTCCTTGCCTTGCAAATTTTCTAGTAAGTACATGCAGTTTCCAATTCTTTTCTTTACACGACACTTGAAAAACTTTGGGGCAAGTTTAGCATTAAAATTTTCTGTAAATTTACTAAGAGCGAAATTGCGTCGAAAGACTTCTTGACCTTCTTGGAACAAGATAGGCTTACTTCGTAAGTTATATTGGGCGGTATTACGCTCAAATGCCTTTTTAATTTTCTTTTGCATATCTGTTCGTAGTAGGGCAAGCGCCTCCGATCGTGGTAATGTCTGTATAGGTTCCTCTAACAGAGATAATTGCTTTAACAATTGATAATCAGATCCATGAGTGATCATATCTACACCAAACAGAGCTCTATAGGGGGAACAACCTATTGATTGATGAAACGACGATCTTAGTGAACACGAAATACTTGTGAGATGTTCATCCCACCGAGTGTGATCATTTTCAATATAAGCTCGAATCGCAGCCAGCAAGGACCGATTAACGCGTTCAGCCGCATTGCTCTGAGGCGAGTACAAAGCTGTATATAAATGCTTGATGCCGAGGTCGGCTAAAAATGAATTAAATTCTTTAGCTTTAAATTGTTTTCCATTATCACTAATGATAGTTTCCGGTATACCGAAACTATGAAAAATTTGTTTGAGCAGAAAGTCTTGAATAACTGACGTAGTAAAACGTTTAATTGGATGAAGCCAATGGTATTTACTGAAGTGGTCTAACACAATTAACAATCCTACATGACCCTGTTTACTGCGCGGGTAAGGTCCTAATAAATCAATATAAAGCCTCTGAAAAGGTCTACAAGTTGGAATGTGAGATCCCATTAGAGGACGAAGGCTGGTATTATTTGATTTGCATTCTTTGCAGATATTACATCCTCGAATATAATCTCGAACATCTTTTGCTAATCCGGGCCAGAATAGATTTCGACGTAGTTTTTCTATCGTCTTTTGCATTCCTGCATGAGCTGACGTTGAACTATCATGAGCCTGCGGTTCAGGTACCCATAGTTTCCATGATAATTGATCTTCAACTGGGTCTCCTGATGAATGAGTAGTTCGTATGTATATAAACTTATCGGCAACTTTAATGTCGGGAAATCTGGAAGTATTTTTTATCAGTTGTGTTTTTAAATGAGTATAGCTGGGGTCTAGAAAAGCTTTCGATTCTAAGTTAATCACTGGGTTCATATCTAACGAATCGATATTATGTTCTGGTATCCTGGATAGTGCGTCGGGTACAATATGATCTTTACCTGCTGCAAACGAAATATCCAACGAGCCAATCTACCAGACACATTCTGTTGGCGCATGAGCCACAATAAACTTGAATGGTCTGTTATAACTTCAAACTCTTGAAGCTCCAAATAGCAACGGAATTTTTCAATGGCTAAAATCACTGCTAAACACTCGCGCTTGGTAACACTGTAGTAACGCTGAGCTAAAAAAAACTGTGTTAACACAGCGCCTATGCCTACATCACTGGCATCACAATGCAAGAAAAATTTGTTTGAAAAATTAGGATTCTGCAAGACTGGTGACGTGGTTAACATAGTTTTTAACTTGTCCATAGCAACTTGTGCTTCCGGGGTCCAAACAAAAGTTTTCTTGGAAGATAACACGTCGGTAATCGGACATGATATCTCAGCAAAATTGTTAATAAAACGACGATACCATCCACAGATACCTAGAAAGCCTCGAACTTGCTTTAGATTTCGGGGAGGTGGCCAATTTTGCGCTACCTATAATGTAGCCTAGGTAGTTAACTTTGGTAACTGCAAAATGACTTTTCTCAATATTCAACGTTAAATTTGCCTTACGCAATTGTTCTGCTATTCGTACTAATACTGCTAAATGGGAATTGAAATTTTCTGATACAATACATAAGTCGTCAAGATAACCGAATACGCAATACCGAAGATCGGCTGGAATAATCTGATCCAATAATCTGCACATGGTAGATGGTGCATTACAAAGACCAAACGGCATTACTTTGAACTGGTATAACGGTCTTCCTGGGACAGTGAATGCTGTCAGGGGTTTCGAGTCTTCATCGAGAGAAATTTGCCAATATGCATCTTTCAAATCGAGCTTAGAAATTATATTTGCTTTAGGCAGCCTGGAAAAAATTCCTTCGATACTTGGAAGAGGATACGCATCTTTCTTTGTAACATCATTAAGCTTGCGAGCATCCAAACAAAGACGCACCTTATTTGGTTTCACAACCAGCCGCATTGGCGAACTCCAAGCACTGGTTGAAGGCTCAATAACTTTTAATTTTAGCATCCGATCAATTTCGGCATACATCAACTTCTCTACCGCTGGACTAACCGGGTAAAAACGCTGCTTTATAGGTCTAGCCTCTCCTATATCGATATGATGCTGGATTAGCGAAGTACGACCTAAGTTTTCCTCCACAGTAGGCAACAATCGTTTGACTATCTCTAACTGCTGTTGTTGTTCCTGATTTAAGGGATATTTATCATTTTCTGAGTTTGATATAAGATCTTTCGGCGACTCCAAGGCATTAATAATGTTAGGCGCTAACGCAAAAATTTTCCAAAAATCATGACCTAGGATTAAGTTTTGCTTTATGCTCGGAATGATATACAAAATCATTGGTTTTGTCTCTGATTTGTAACGCATGACGACCTCCAAAGTTCCTATTACTTCCTGATTCTTGCCATCCGCAGTTCGAACCTTTGATTTGATTGGCTTAAACGCTGATAACGTAGAAAAATCGAATTGGGCTAATTCCGCACCAATACAACTAATGTTGGCACCGGTATCTAATAGACCACATTCGGTAAACTGCAGAAAAGAAACTTCAGCATAAGTACGCATATCCTGTAGATCTCTGAAAATAGTCGACACTATTAAATTTTTACTTTTCTTGACTTTGGCATAATAATTTCTTAATCTCATAGTACGTTTTGACTTGTGTGGTGGTTTTGGCTTAAAAATTCTATTTCTTATTTCAAAATATTTAACAACTCGTTCCGGGTATGGGAGAAAGCGAAGTGGAATTTTCCTCTTAACTCTACTCTCTGTCAAGCCAAAAGACGGCGCTGTAACAACGGTGTCTTTACTTTGAACTAATTTAGAATTGGGAATATCTAGTTTCTCGGGGGCATCCGCTGATGAGTGGATGCTCCCTTCAGTTGGTTTTCCGGCACTCTACGACTGCATTTGGGACACTGAGGTTTATATACTTGAGGAGTTCCACATCCGTAGCAAAAAATTCTACGATCCTCTTCACAATTTTCCCATACATGTCCTTTTCCTTCACAATTCCAACAAGTTAATTTGGAATGATCAGTTCGCAAGGCGGCAATGTCTAAATCGTTTTCAACTTCCTTATCTGGATCTTCATACTCCTTGTATGACTGTTCCATACTGTATAAATGACGCTTCGGTACAGAAGACTTGGGCTTGGTTATCATCTCTTTCTGACTTTGAACTTCTTGAGAGAGGTTCTCGCTCATTTGCACTAACCTACGTAAATGACCGACAGAGCTTATTTGTTGATATAACAATTGCTGACGCATTGCAGGTAATAAGTTATTTCGCAAAATCTCAACCAACTCCTCTTCTTCCAATTTAATACCGAATTTATCTACTAAAGACAAAACTGCATCATGAAAATCTACAAATAATTCTCCTACTTTTTGCTTTCGGGCGCGCACCATTTCTTTGCTGGTAAATTCGGAGCGATATTCTTTGTATTGATGACGGAGAGCTGCACAAAAAGCGTTCCAAACGATACGATCGACTTGTTTGTGGTATCTCCAAAACCAATCTCGGGCTTTTCCAACAAAAAGAATGTGCAAATGTTTACATAAGCCCAAAAAATCACTGTCTAGTGTTTCATTTGTTAAAATCTGGACTCTGTAAATAAATTCTTCGACACCTAACCCTTCAGATGAACCATCAAAATGCAAAAACCATTTCTGCATTATATCAGCTATTTTTCCGGTACGACCGGTATTACTAACGGGTGAAGAAACTTCTAATCTGTTACCTTGAGATTCTTGAACCACTGGGCTAACAGGGTTATTTGCTGGCAACGACGAAATGACTCTCGAGACGGTTGCTTCAATCATTTGGTGAAGTAATTGGTAATCTATACCCTCTCTAGGACGAGGATGAGTGAAACGAGACGGTCTACCTCTTCGTCTTCCAGTATTAATTCCAGGATGTACGGCTTCATTATGGTTGGTACTATGACTAGCGTCTAACCCAGAAGTGGGTAAATCACTAGTTTCTCTTAAACGTTCGGGCGGATTATTACTTACGACTGGTGGAGCTGTCGATAAGGTTCTGGCTAAATTCCGAGTGACTGGTCTCGAAATGTTTTCAGTTTGCAGTAGGCTAGGCTGATTGGTCTTAGGGGAGCATGGGCCTACCACTAATTTAATTTTTGACGAGTCTAAGGAAACCTGACATTCGGGACAATCCGAATGCGTTTCCAAATGAGTTTCCAAACACACTTTATGAAAAAGGTGTTTACATGATGTTGCGTATTGTCCATTTCTAGATTACAAATTATGCATAAACTAATAGCGAGATTTCCCCTTTGGGATTTCGAAGGTTGTGGGCTACGAAACATTGTATGTTTTTCCTTTATATATATAGTGACATATATAGAGGGTATGAAAGGGTAAAGTCCCTTTATGAGGTTTAGTGAATTACAATGAAAGTAGGTTTGTTTTAAATTTTAACCGGGCTATTGTGTGATATAATGATAACCTGCTTCAACGATACAACTTCAGCTCAGTGGATCGGCAAGGATGCTCCCTTTCGGAGTATACACAAGTTCCAGACATCTCTGTGACTGAATTCTAAAAGTTAATTTCGGCTTCATATACAACCAGAGTTTGTGACTAACATTTCATGGATCTCCTAAACAAGAATGGGTGTCAACCGAAGGAGGGACAATCAGTATTAATAACCGGACAAATCCATTATTCAATATTCCGCAATTGTATCCAACGAAGAGAATTCAATCTTCCTAATTAAAAATTCCAAAAACTGTTATTCAACAAACGGTGAGCAAGGTGGGGGACACAATGATAGCGGATGATATTGCCTGGCATGGGATCTCTTCAGAATCACCAGCATCGTAGTTCGTTTAACTATCATATTCCACAAGTAGTACACTATGCGGAAGCTAAACCCATACAAGATCTAGCAACTTCGTCATACGTAACTATCTACCTACAGATAACGTAAAAAAAAATCCTGTTGTTTCCCGGTCCTAGGATGTTGTGCAGGACTTAAGGATACACTTCGGGTCTAAGGACACTTTTACTGCCCAAGGACACTTCTACGGCCCCACGTTTCGGCCTCTGTCTCAGCCCCACGTTTCACGTTACTGCCCCACGTTGGCCTCTGTCTCAGCCCCACGTTGGGCGCCATTTTTTGTAATGTGTAGCGAATGATGAACGATGAGAATTAGCAAAAAACTAATTCTATTTAGGAAACTGATAAAGATTGGTATTTCTACAATATAAATTGTAAATAGATATCAACCTCAACAGTCTTCTGTTTTGACGCTCTTATTGGGCGTATCAATTTCAGATACCCAAAACAAGTATAATCTCCAAGGGCTGAGTGATTAACCAAATCCTATGAAGATTACCCCACGGGTGTTGAGTGGGTATGAATGAGATGTATTGACTGGTTGGGATCCCCTGGTTCCGTAGCTCTTCCGGGTGGGTGGGTTCTTTAGCCAAATCTCAAACAGCAATTACACGATTCCAAAAAAAAATAGGATCCCTCAAAAAGAACGGAGCAAACTCCAAGAATATAACAAACCAAAAAAAAGACTGAAGAAAGGGCGCTCATTGCTAAACTGAAATAGAAAAGCTGAACGAAAAACTTAATAGGTGGAACAGTTAATAATACTTTCAATGCATTCGATACCTCGGAAAGTCGTGGTCTAAGGTGACAATCGACACACGCGTCTATACCCTACCCTACCTTGATTTGTTATCAGCATGATAGACAAATACCCTAAACAGACGAGGCTTTACTCGATCATACCCTCATGTCCTTAAAAAAACTTTAGCAAAACATCTCAAAACTATACCAAAAATATATATAAACCAACTCAATTAAATTCATAACGATAACTAGAGTTCTTTAATTTCCATAAACAATATCCGCATTCCAATTGGTTTCTTAAACTTCATTCAACAAAATTTTAAACTAGATTCGATACAAATTCGTAACTCGAAGATCGATATTTTGAACACAATTGCAAATCTTAAATGTTTTTCTTTCTAAAATAGCATCTAAAAACAAATTCATTTTTAAACTTTAAGACTAAAATTTAACATTA
Source organism: Drosophila neocordata (assembly GCA_018903615.1). Lineage (NCBI taxonomy): Eukaryota > Metazoa > Arthropoda > Insecta > Diptera > Drosophilidae > Drosophila > Drosophila neocordata. The sequence continues at coordinate 112,581 of JAEIGI010000066.1, forward strand.
TGTAGTTTTCTGAACTAGAATCTATGTGCTTGATATACTACAGGATAATAACTTCGGATTCAATTGACATATTCGTATTCTTTTTTCTGATTACGTTTTTTTTTTTTTTCATTTATTACCCACGGTTAAATGTTGATAACTAATTGCAGAGGGTTAACAGGGTCAAGATCAACAGGGATAATTTAATTTATGAAGAAAATTTATACCATCAAATCAAAGCAATAAAAAATTGTTGTTACAATACATACGGTTGTCCGGACGGTGAAAGGCCTTCCATCGCTGGTGTCGTTGTACACGTTGACTTGCTTAAAATGTTGTTAGTTAGATGGTTTTATGTAATTTTTCCTCCAAGGATAGGTGAGGATGAGGGGTTTTTCAAGATAGGTGAAGGGGCTACACTGCAAGTTATCTGAATTTATCCTCGTGGTAATTTTGCATTCAGAAGGAACGCTTCCGAACAAAAATGGTTGTTTCCTGTTTGCTACACCAACACAGAATTACTTAAACTTAAGTTGCTCCAGAACTGTTGAACGTAACCACGGTAACTGGGGCCTTAGTTTTTGATCTGAGAATAATAATAACTCGATCTTTCCTCCATTGGGAGTGGGGTCGTCGGCACCATAGTCCTACGCAGCGCTTGCACTGAGTACGCGAAGACTATATTCAGTTGGGTTCGTTGTGGATGACTATGGCATTAGCTCAATGGTAATGCGATGATTGAACTTCTTGCAGAATCTTCCTTGGTACAAAAGTATGAAAATACTTTTCGTAACGGGGCCAAAATTTATTTCTTGCCAAAATGAATTAATTGTCGAATTTAATAAATTTCAAAATTATTAAATTCCGAAATTACTAAATTGATAAATTAATAAATTGTCCCTCCCACATCCTGAGTTGTCAATTATGTGACACACGTGTCCACAAGACAGGGGGGGTTAACCTCTAGGATGCGGGGGGAATGCTGCGAAAAAAGAAGCACATGTTTTTTTTTCACGAATTTTCACTCAATAATTATTTTTACACATACCTTCTGGGATACAAAGTAAATTAACTTTGATATTCCTTACAGAATGGCAATAATAAGGAGGATGCACTTGGATGAAAATATTCCTAACCTTTTTAGTAAGGCTTACAACCACTGTACCGTAGCTTCAGGTTGCCCATAGGAGCACCTATTAATGGCTTGACGTGTACACGTGCGTTGATGGAATTTTCCTCCTCTCAATTGTTCCAATGGTACTGTCTGCCTATGACGCAGAGAAATGCGTGTGGTTCGGTCAATCCAAAATTCAAAAAGAGAGCGAACCTTCAATTTTTTTAAGTTTTTATACGCCTGCATTCCAATGTAAAATAAAGCTTTAATGGAAATGTAAGCGGTTGGCAGCGCTATTACCTGTGTATCGATACTTAAAGTATCGATCCCGTATCGGTATCGAATAGATCGATGTGGCAATATTTTCGTTTTCTTGTGTATCGGCGGGCAATAATTAATAATTCAAACGAATTTTTAACGTATCAGACTATTAATTTTTTTGCGACCATTACAATTACTATTTAAAATACGACTCCTTAAGCAATCGTTGAAGGAACAAACGCCATTTTAGTTTCGTATTTATATAGTCTTTGTTTTGCTGATATAGTAGAACATCTAAATAATAAATTATTTGGCGTCAATAAATAAATCACGATTCAGTTGGCTACCTTTAGAGAGTCAAACTCACTTAAGCATAGTCAATTTTAATTTTCATATATTGTATATGGTGAAAAATTTGTTTATATTTTTCAACATTTATTTATTATTTTAGGGACAGTAGGAATTTGAGGAATCAGTTCTTTTTTGATTACTATTTAAAAGACAACTTCCTAAGCAATCGTAGAAGTGTTTTAGTAAACCCGCCATTTTAGTTTCTTTTTTATATATTCTTTGTTTTGCTGACAAAGTAGAAAATCCAAATAATAAATTATTTGGCTTCACAAAATAAATGACGAGTCAATTGGTTACCTTTAGAGAGTCACTTAAGCATAGTAAATTTTAATTTTCATATATTGTATGTGGTGAAAAATAGATTCATGTTTTTTGTAATTTTGTAATATTTTGTTGGAAAACAACAAAGTTATTAAGGTTAAAGCTTATTCACGACCGATCGTTCCTATAGGAGATATATGATATAGTCATCCGATCGGAATGATTCCGAGATATACAATGCCTGCAGCAAAAAAAAGCCTAGGTGCAATCTCTCGGCGATGCTTCCTTCTATGCGTTGAAAACTTCTGACCCAAATTAATATATCTTTTTTGCAAAGGTATATAGTTTATGAGAAAGCTTTAAATTAATTAACAGACTGTATTTTAACAGTGTGTGTCTGTGAATATCAAATTTAAAATTTATCGATGAGGCAGTACGAAGACTGCCGGGTCTCTAGTAATAATATATAAATAAATAGACATTGTCGATACATAAGGCATAAAATTATATGACTTTGAGTTGTGTACTGGATTGTCATATAATATACCATGCTTCACATCACCCCTCCAATATAGGTTTTGTGCCACGCTTTTTCCAAATCACCCAAACTTTTAAGCATGGTAAATTTTAATTTTCATATATTGTGTATGGTGAAAAATTAGTTTATATTTTTCATCATTTGTTTATTATTTCAGCGACAGAAATAATTTGAGGAATCAGTTTTTTTGTATTACTATTTAAAATACGACTCCTTAAGCAATCGTTGAAGGAACAAACGCCATTTTAGTTTCGTATTTATATAGTCTTTGTTTTGCTGACATAGTAGAAAATCTAAATAATAAACTATTTGGCGTCAATAAACAAATGACGATTCAGTTGGCTACCTTTAGAGAGTCAAACTCACTTAAGCTTAGTCAATTTTAATTTTCATATATTGTATATGGTGAAAAATTTGTTTATATTATTCAACATTTATTTATTATTTTAGGGACAGTAGGAATTTGAGAAATCAGTTCTATTTTGATTACTATTTAAAAGACAACTTCCTAAGCAATCGTAGAAGTGTCTTAGTAACACCCGCCATTTTAGTTTCTTTTTTATATATTCTTTGTTTTGCTGACAAAGTAGAAAATCCAAATAATAAATTATTTGGCGTCACAAAATAAATGAGGAGTCAATTGGTTACCTTTAGAGAGTCACTTAAGCATAGTAAATTTTAATTTTCATATATTGTATGTGGTGAAAAATAGATTCATGTTTTTCGTCATTTATGAATTATTTTAGGAACAGTATGAATTTGAGGAATTAGTTCTTTTGCGTTACTATTTAAAAGACGTCTTCTTAAACAACCGCTAAAGTGTCTTAGTAACTACCGCCTTAAGAGAGTTAAACTTACTTAACCATACAACGTGTCATCTCCATAATGACACGTTCTGTTTATTTTCACATTTTTATTATTATACTAGAGACGTTCCTATAGGAGCTATATGATATAGTGCCCCGATTCTGACAAAACTTTACAGATATGTTAGAAAGTATATAAAACTTATAAATACCAAATTTAGTGATGATCGCTTTTAAAACAACCAAGTTATTGCTCGAAATCCATATTCATGACCGATTGTTCCTATGGGAGCTATATGATATAGTCAACCGATTTTGATAAAACTTCGTGGATATGTTAAGAAGTATATAAAACTCACAAATACCGGCTTTCGTACTATTTTGTTGAAAAACAACAAAGTTATTGAAGTTAAAGCTTATTAACGACCGATCGTTCCTATGGGAGCTATATGATATAGTCATCCGATCGGAATGATTCCGAGATATACAATGCCTGCAGAAAAAAAAAAGCCTAGGTGCAATCTCGGAGGAGATTGCGTTGATCCAGACAGACGGAAAGACGGACAGACGGACAGGGCTAAATGAACTCAGCTCATCGTGCTGATCAAGAATATATATACTGATAATTATGTTTATTTGCGCGTGCGGTCTTTTCGGCGTATTAATTGTGAATGACATAACATAACATAAGGTTGACAGAATGTTATATATTACTTAACATAATCTGTTACTCGTAGGTAACTTAATGCTATGCTATGCTAATAAGTCAATTGTGCACGTTGCCATTTTTTCATATATTTTCAACACTCGTTCTCAACGTGCCATAATTGACTTTGCCTCTTCTATTAAACACTTTGTTTAACCCTATAGTTTTGATGTTTTACACTTCTTAAATTCTTGGTCAAAACATCCGCAATCATACTTTCTGTGGGTACATAGACTACATCTATTACATTATCTTTATACATTTCTCTTACATGGTCGAATTTGATGTCAATGTGCTTACTACAAGAATGATAAGTTGGGTTCTTAACTAAACATTGTGCACTCTGATTATTGCTATACATAATCATAGGATCTTCCTCTTGAAATCCCATCTCTGACATCAGCCTCTTTAAGTATGTCGCTTCCTTGGCCCCTGACGATAACGATACGTGCTCAGCCTCCATGCTGCTGAGCGCCACGACATTCTGCTTTCTCGATTCCCATGTAATCGCTGCACCTGCAGCGATGAATGCCCAGCCACTATATGACTTGCGATCACTGCAATCACCTGCCCAATCCGTGTCCACGTAACAGACTATTGGATCTCCAGTTCGAACATACCGCAGCTTCAGGTCTGCAGTTCCTCTGAGATATCGCAGGACTTTCTTTGCCCCAACTACATGCTCATCATGTAATTTTGCATTCATTTGGGCCAACTTTGATACAGAATCCAAAATATCCGGACGAGTCGTTTCAGCCAAGTACATCAATGACCCAATTACCGATTGGTATTCTATCGGGTTTACTTTCTTACAATCTTCTTTGGAGCATTTGACTTGAAACCCATTCTCCATCGGCACTACGTTTGGTTTGCACTCATCCATTCCATATTTGCGAAGAAACTCTTCAATGAAGTTCTTGTGACCAACTGATATGTCACCTGTTTCGCCATCTCGATCAATTTCCATCCCCAGGAAATGCTTTAGCTTGCCACCATCTACGACATCAAACTCCTCTGCGATAAGCCTTTTGATAGTTGATAACTCGCGTAGACTGGCGCTTGCTAGAATGAGATCATCTACATAAACGAGAATTATATTAATATTCTTACCAGTCCCACGGGTATACACGCAAGGTTCACTTGCGCAAGGACTGAAACCAAGTTTCACGATAACTTTGTTTAACGCTTCATTCCATTCTCGTCCACTCTGTTTAAGACCGTACAACGTCTTATTTAACTTCAAAACTCGCTCTGGGTACTTCTTGTCAACAAATCCCTCTGGCTGACGCATGTATACTGTATCCTTCAACTCGCTGTTTAAGTATGCTGCAGTAACATCCATCTGGTGCATGTATAGACTATGTTCTACTGCCATCGAAATCACTAATCTGATCGACGAATACCGTGCTACTGGTGAAAATGTATCCCAGTAGTTTACTCCATAGCGTTGACTACAGCCTTTTGCGACCAGCCTTGACTTCAGTCGCTCGATATCGCCGTCCTTATTTCGCTTGATAGCATATACCCATTTACATCCGATGACTTTTTCACCTTTTGGTAGGTCGACTAGATTCCAAGTTTTGTTGCCTCGCAAACTATCTAGCTCGTTCTGCATGGAAGTCTTCCATTCATCGGCATATCCAGAAGTTAACGCCTCCTTAACGTTATTGGGAACTTCCATTTCCCCTTTGGATATTAAGTTTGATCCATTATGTTGCAAACATGAACGCCCTGGTCCACCAGTGTATATCTTCTTTGGCCTCCCTGGTCCTCCGCGAACACGTATTATTTTGTCATCTGACTGCAACCCACCGTTGTTTACTTGAGAATCCATAGCTTCTTTCTCCGGTGTCGTTTCATTTAATCCAGGCTCAATTACTTGTGCGATCTCTGGTTGATCATGTGACTTCTCGTTCTGAAACTTGATCCATCCCTTATCGCCACCATTAACCATTTTCTGTTTTACCAACTTCCTCTTTGACTCGAAGATTACATGTCCAAGCTGATTGTTTCCATTAACTAATCGCTTTTTAACAGAACTTGCGGTAAAACACTTGTTCATTTTATTCTCGAACAAATACAGACCATTTTTATTTGTGGCTTCCAATACCACCTTACCATGCGCATCTCTTATGGTCGCTTTCCTTTGGTTAAATTCTGTTTTGAAACCTTTTCCAGCCGCCTTTGCAACAGATATCAAATTACATTGCAAGTTATCTACCAGTAAAACATTCTGTAGATCAATCGTGCTGTGTTTCCAGGTCAATCGTACAATTCCACGGCCACTCGCTTCAATAAAATTATCACCCGCTAGTGTAATTCTTTCCTTATGAAGCTCCAATTTAATGAACAGACCCTTATCTGAACATAAGTGCGCCGTTGCCCCACTGTCCAAGCACCAAACATTTTGTGGCAACTTCTTGTGGCATGGCCTTGCCACATAAGCAGAAAATGATCTCGTCTCAATTTTCTCTTTCGCTTTGCACTCTGCCGCTTTATGACCTTGAATTCCGCAATTCCAGCAAACCGCCTTTTTGTCGCCAGACTTTGCAAACGATTTCCAATATTTTCTTGTCTTCTTTTGGTTTTGCGCGCCGAAAATTTTTGTCTCTCTTTCTTCCTCGAACTCCGCTTTACGTTTCACTCCTTCCTCCAGAAGTTTCACTTTTAATGACGTCATACTAGGCAGCTCATCTCGGGCTTCTATGGCAATTACAAAATATTCGGTGGCGTATTAAGTGTGAAGGACATAACATAACATAAGGTTGACAGAATGTTATAAATTACTTAACATAATCTGTTAATCGTAGGTAACTTAATGCTATGCTATGCTAATAAGTCAATTGTGCACGTTGCCATTTTTTCATATATTTTCAACATATACTTTATATAGTTGGCGATGCTTCCTTTTATGCGTTGCAAACTTCTGACCCAAATTAATATACCTTTTTTGCAAAGGTATATAGTTTATGAGAAAGCTTTAAATTAATTAACAGACTGTATTTTAACAGTGTGTGTCTGTGAATATCAAAGTTAAAATTTATCGATGAGGCAGTACGAAGACTGCCGGGTCTCTAGTAATAATATATAAATAAATAGACATTGTCGATACATAAGGCATAAAATTATATGACTTTGAGTTGTGTACTGGATTGTCATATAATATACCAAACTTGACATCACCCCTCCTATATAGGCTTTGTGCCACGCTTTTTCCAAATCGCCCAAACTCTTTTAAGCATGGTAAATTTTAATTTTCATATATTGTATATGGTGAAAAATTAGTTTATATTTTTCATCATTTATTTATTATTTCAACGACAGTAGGAATTTGAGGAATCAGTTCTTTTGTATTACTATTTAAAATACGACTCCTTAAGCAATCGTTGAAGGAACAAACTCCATTTTAGTTTCGTATTTATATAGTCTTTGTTTGCTGACATAGTAGAACAACTAAATAATAAATTATTTGGCGTCAATAAACAAATGACGATTCAGTTGGCTACCTTTAGAGAGTCAAACTCACTTAAGCATAGTCAATTTTAATTTTCATATATTGTATATGGTGAAAAATTTGTTTATATTTTTCAACATTTATTTATTATTTTAGGGACAGTAGGAATTTGAGGAATCAGTTCTTTTTTGATTACTATTTAAAAGACAACTTCCTAAGCAATCGTAGAAGTGTCTTCGTAACAACCGCCATTTTAGTTTCTTTTTATACCTTTGCAAAAAAGGTATATTAATTTTGGTCAGAAGTTTGCAACGCATAGAAGGAAGCATCTCCGACTATATAAAGTATATATATTCTTGATCAGCACGATGAGCTGAGTTGATATAGCCATGTCCGTCTGTCCGTCTGTCTGGATCAACGCAATCTCCTCCGAGACCCTTAAAGCTACAGAGCTGAAATTTTGCACCTAGGCTTCTTTTTGCTGCAGGCATTGTATATCTCGGAATCATTCCGATCGGATGACTATATCATATAGCTCCCATAGGAACGATCGGTCGTGAATAAGCTTTAACCTCAATAACTTTGTTGTTTTCCAAATATCACGAAAGTCGGTATTTGTGAGTTTTATATACTACTTAACATATCCACCAAGTTTAATTAAAATCGGTTAACTATATCATATAGCTCCCATAGGAACGATCGGTCATGAATATGGATTTCGAGCAATAACTTGGTTTTTTTTAATGCGATTATCACTAAATTTGGTAATTTATAAGTTTTATATAGTTTCTAACATATCTGGAAAGTTTTATCAGAATCGGGGCACTATATCATATAGCTCCGATAGGAACGATCGGCCAAAAAATTGGTTTTAGATGAAAATCTTGGTTATTTTAACAGCGATTCACTCGAAATTTGGTAGATATAAGTTTGGTATATATAGAATGTGTCTGTTGAGTTTTAACAGAATCGGCCGACTATATGATATAGCTCCTATAGGAACAATCGGATCAAAAAAAAAAATTTTTTTTACTCGTAAGTTTTTTTTTAGGAGCATGATTAGTTTTATATACTTTCCTATAATTCTGGTAATTTATATGTAATTGAAAAGAACAGTTTGCAAAGGTATCCGAACTTCGGCGTGGCCGAAGTTAGCCCATCCTTCTAGTTTATATATTCTTTGGTTTGCTGACTTAGTAGAAAATCCAAATAATAAATTATTTGGCGTCACAACATAAATGACGAGTCAAATGGTTACCTTTAGAGAGTCACTTAAGCATAGTAAACTTTAATTTTCATATATTGTATGTGGTGAAAAATAGATTCATGCTTTTCGTCATTTATTATTTCGTCATGAATTATTTTAGGAACAGTATCAATTTGAGGAATTAGTTCTTTTGCGTTACTATTTAAAAGACGTCTTCTTAAACAACCGCTAAAGTGTCTTAGTAACTACCGCCTTAAGAGAGTTAAACTTACTTAACCATACAACGTGTCATCTCCCCTAATGACACGTTCTGTTTATTTTCATATATATATTATTATACTAGAGACCCCGCAGGCTTCGTACTGCATCATCGATAAATTTTAAATTTGATATTCACAGACACACACTGTTGAAATACACGAAATAAACTGTTAAATACACTGTAAAAATACGAAAAACATGAATCTATTTTTCACCACATACAATATATGAAAATTAAAATTTACTATGCTTAAGTGACTCTCTATATTCATTGACTCGTCATTTATTTTGTGATGCCAAATAATTTATTATTTGGATTTTCTACTATGTCAGCAAACCAAAGAATATATAAAAAAGAAACTAAAATGGCGGTTGTTACTAAGACACTTCTACGATTGCTTAGGAAGTTGTCTTTTAAATAGTAATCAAAAAAGAACTGTAACTGTAACTGAATAGTAATCCTCAAATTCCTACTGTCCCTAAAATTATATATAAATGTTGAAAAATATAAACAAATTTTTCACCATATACAATATATGAAAATTAAAGTTTACTATGCTTAAGTGACTCTCTAAAGGTAACCATTTGACTCGTCATTTATGTTGTGACGCCAAATAATTTATTATTTGGATTTTCTACTAAGTCAGCAAACCAAAGACTATATAAATACGAAACTAAAATGGCGTTTGTTCCTTCAACGATTGCTTAAGGAGTCGTATTTTAAATAGTAATACAAAAGAACTGATTCCTCAAATTTCTACTGTCGCTGAAATAATAAATAAATGATGAAAAATATAAACTAATTTTTCACCATATACAATATATGAAAATTAAAATTTACCATGCTTAAAAAAGGTTTGGGCAATTTAGAAAAAGCGTGGCACAAAACTTATATAGGAGGGGTGATGTCAAGCATGGTATATTATACGACAATCCAGTACACAACTCAAAGTCATATAATTTTATGCCTTATGTATCGACAATGTCTATTTATTTATATATTATTACTAGAGACCCGGCAGTCTTCGTACTGCCTCATCGATAAATTTTTAATTTGATATTCACAGACACAAACTGTTAAAATACAGTCTGTTAATTAATTTAAAGCTTTCTCATAAACTATATACCTTTGCAAAAAAGGTATATTAATTTGGGTCAGAAGTTTGCAACGCATAGAAGGAAGCATCGCCGAGAGATTGCACCTAGGCTTTTTTTTGCTGCAGGCATTGTATATCTCGGAATCATTCCGATCGGATGACTATATCATATATCTCCTATAGGAACGATCGGTCGTGAATAAGCTTTAACCTTAATAACTTTGTTGTTTTCGAAAGCCGGTATTTGTGAGTTTTATATACTTCTTAACATATCCACCAAGTTGTATCAAAATCGGTTGACTATATCATATAGCTCCCATAGGAACGATCAGTCATAAATATGGATTTCGAGAAATAACTTGGTTGTTTTAAAAGCGATCAGCACTCAATTTGGTATTTATAAGTTTTATATACTTTCTAACATATCTGTAAAGTTTTTTCAGAATCGGGGCACTATATCATATAGCTCCCATAGGAATGATCGGCCAAATAATTGGTTTTAGATGAAAATCTTGGTTATTTTAATAAAAATTCACTCGAAATTTGGTATATGTAAGTTTGAAATACATAAAAATGTGTCTGTTGAGTTTTAACAGAATCGGCCGACTGTATGATTTAGCACCTAAAGGAACAATCAGAACAAAGAAAAAATTTTTTTTTACTTGTAAGTTGGAGCGACGGGCATGATTACTTTTATATACTTTCTTATAATTCCGGGAATTTATAAGTAATTGAAAAGAACAGTTTGCAAGCGTATCCGAACTTCGGCGTGGCCGAAGTTAGCTCATTCTTCTAGTTTAGAATAAAGTCCTCCTCAGTTCCATATATTGAATGAAAGCTTGTAGGAGGAAAGATTTTAAAAATTTTAATCGACACAGGCTCCAACAATAACTATATTAAACCTGAACTAGTAGCACAACCAAAAAAGAACATAGAACCATTCCAAGCAATATCCGTAGGAGGTAACGTCAGAATTACTGAATACATAGAAGCAAATTTATTCGACACCAAAGATGTAAAAATAAAATTCTTCATATTACCTACTCTAAAATCATTTGATGCCATTCTAGGCAATGACAGTCTTAAGCAATTAAACGCAGTAAACTTCTCCAAAGAAGAATTCGTAACTCTTAAAAACAGATTCAACATCCCAATTAAAGAAAAATGAAGCTTTGAGTATACCCTGTACCAAGTAGAGTAACTGTATTAAATCAAACTCCTTAAAATTTGCCATCAGTTCAAACTAAAATTCTCCTCACAAGCGACAGCAACGCACGCATGCTATCTCGCTCACACTTACTACGCAATGTCGCACATGCCAGTTCAGTACAAATTGTGCATAGATATATCTCCGATATTTTCTATCCGATTTTAACGTTCAGCTGATACCTTTTGGCCATGTTATTGGGTGTGCCAAATAAGAATACGCTACCTTTAATTTTACTCTAGTTATTTGTATTTCCTAAATAGCGGGGGCGGAAGTGGGCGTGGCAAAAATTTGAAACAAACGTGATCTGCGTAGACACTACACAAATGCTGACACCAAATTTGGTTGCTCTAGCTCTTGTAGTCTCTGAGATCCACGTGTTCATACGGACAGACGGACATGTCTCAATCGACTCAGCTGTTGATGCTGATCAAGAATATATATACTTTATGGGGTCGGAAATGCTTCCTTCTGCTCGTTACGTACATTTTAGCGACTTTAATATACCCTTTTACCCTATGGGTACAGGGTATAATTAATACAAGCAGTTAATAATCTAACAAGCCAAAGAACAAAGTATTAGCATTACAAAAGTGACAAAAAAAATTCTCGAGCTTATTTGGAAAACCAAATGATAAATTATCATTCACTACCTCTGTAATAACAGAAATTAGAACCACCACAGATGCTCCAGTATATTCCACGCATTATCCATACCCCATGTCTTTACAACAAGAAGTAGAAACACAGATCCAAAAACTATTAGATGACGATATAATTCGACCTTCTCACTCTCCATATAACTCTCCAGTCATCTCCAGCCAGCGTCGGGAGAAAAAAATATAGATTAGTCATTGATTACAGGAAATTAAATTTTGAAACCATTGCTGATCGTTATCCCATACCAGATATCAACAAAGTTTTAGCACAGTTAGGAGACGAACAAAATTTTTTCCGTACTTGATTTAAAAAGTGACTTTCACCAAATCCTATTAAATGAAAAAGATATAGAAAAAACCGCATTCGCCAACCGACTCCCCTTCGGTTTAAAAAGTGCTCCTTCCATATTTCAAAGAGATTTAGACGACATACTCAGAGAACATTTCCCTATAAGTTACGTCTATATAGACGATACAGTTGTATTCAGTAAAGGTGAAAGTTCCCATCTGGCTCACCTTGAAACAATATTCAACACGGTTCATAAATTGTGAATTTTTTAAAACTAAAGTAGAATTCTTAGGTTTTGTCATATCTGATAAGGGAATAGAAACTAACAAGAAAAAGTAGAAGCCATAGTCAACTATCCACCACCCACCACACTTAAAGAACTTCGGTCATTTCTCGGCCTATCCGGCTATTGTCGCCGTTTTATCAAAGACTATGCTAAACTAGCCAAACCTCTCACCTCATTGCTACGCGGTGAAGACGGCAGAATTTCGAAGCAAGCTTCAAGTAAAAAATCAATCCAATTAGATTCAGTTGCACTCGAAGCATTTAATAAATTAAAAAGTTCATTGATATCACGATATCATCCTTAAATATCCCGACGTCAAAAAAGAATTCCGCATGACTATGCCTCAAATTACGCAATTGGTGCAGTTCTGTGCCAAGACGGACATCCTATCTCCTTCTTATCTAAAACATTGTCAAAAGCAGAGAAAATTATGCAACAAATGAGAAAGAAATTATTATTTGGGCTCTACGGTAACTCAAAAGTCAAAATATTTACAGACCACAAATTTCTTACACACTCCCTTAGTGGTTGGCATGGGAACGACAAAATTAAACGGTGGAAGGCATTATTAGAAGAACACGACTATCAACTAGTTTACAAACCAGGTAAGGAAAACATAGTGGCGGACGCATTGTCCAGAGCTCAAATCAATTCAATGACAGCAACAGTCCACACTGCAGATAGCTCAAGCCATCTCCTCATTCCCAGTATAGAACTCCCTATAAACGTTTAAAAAAATCAAATCATAATAGCAAAAGAAGAAAAAGGACAGTATGACTTCAGCATACCTTTCCCCACCTTCCATAGACATTACATTACTAAAGAACAATTTACAGAAACTGACCTTCTCAATTTATTAAGAAAATATTTAAATCCATCTGTTATACGACAGAAGATATCATGGGAAAAATACAAAATATTTTCCCGACCCAGCTCAATACTTTCAAAATAGGATTCTCTCAAAAGAAAATAACGAACTTACAAAAAGACTCAGATCAGGAAGAACAAATTTTAAAAACCCACAATAGAGCACATAGAAACGCACTAGAAAACCAAAAACAAATTGCAGAGAAATATTATTTTCCTAAAATGAAAGAAAACATCACAAAAATCATAAAACAATTTAGAATTTGTAAAGAAGAGAACTGCGATAGACGACCAACAAATCCGAATTTAAAAGAAACACCGATACCCGAATATCCGGGTACACCATCCACTACCGAAAAACATCTCGTGCTTGCCGCAATAGATAAATTTTCGAATCTCGCACAGGGCAGAATTATAAAATCCAATAGAAAACATCAGACAACCATTACACGACATTTTATTCTACTATGGAGTACCAAAATTCGTAGTAATAGACAATGAAAAATCACTCAATTCAGCTTCCATTTCTTTTATGATGAAAGATAGAAAGTTTTTAAAGTACCACCTTATAAAAGTTCAGTAAACGGACAAATAGAACGACTACATTCCACCCTATCCGAAATAATGAGATGTCTTAAAAGTGAAGGCATAGACAGAAACTTTGCAGATCTTCTGTATAGGGCCATTTATGAATACAATAATTCCATACACTCAGTTACCAAACAACGCAAACTAGACATACTCTTTGGCAGAAAGATTACCACAGACCCCGCACAATACGAACAAGCTCGCAAAAACAATATCACAAGATTAAAAGAACAACAAAGCAAAGACCTTAAATACCATAATCAATCCCGAAAACCTATAAAAATATCCAAACGTGGACAAATAATTTTCGTAAAAATCAATACACATTTAGGATCAAAACTTTCCTCTAGATATAAGAAAGAAATAGTTAAAGAAGACAACAACACAACCCTAAAAACAGAATCAGGAAGAGTAGTACACAAAAGTAACATTAAAAACGAATTTTCTCAACAGGATTAATCCCAATACAGGCACGAGTGGAAATGACTAACTGTACGAATAGCCATATACTCACTCTCAATAACGGATTCGGAAAAATCTCCACCTCCTCAACTAGAATAATCCATCTCATAGACCTAATACAAATTAAAAATGCGTTACACAATCTTGAAAAACACATAGAGACAGAACTAAGATCCTCGGATCTATATCACACTTTACATTTTGAAATAGAACAGTCTAAATCTATATTTCACTCCTTATTGTATCCAAATAAAACTAGACAGACAAGATCAATAAATGTTCTAGGCACAGCCTGGAAATTTGTGGCAGGCTCTCCTGACCATGATGACCTAGTAGCTATAGAAACTAATTTTAATAACCTTGTCCAAAATAATAACCAACAAACAATCATCAACACACAATTTTAAGAACGCATAAGCAATCTAACACAAATTAACAATGTACTAACTAACGCCATTCAAATATACTCTTTACCTACTAACAATCTCGACAGTAATATTCAAACACAAACACGTCTTATCAAAGAAGAAATAACTAATATAAAATACGCCATACAATGGGCAAAATTGAATATTATAAATACCATTCTAGTAAGTGAAATCGATTCAAATGTAATACAAAATCAAACAAATTAAGCAGAAGTAAATTTGTCAGTAGATGAAACGTTAGAATTTGCAGACATCATTAAAATAACCAATATTGAAAAAGAAAATTACGATAATCTCCTCATCAGGCCCATAATTAGAGAAAACACAATTGTCAATCTACAATTTAAAGAAATATTCAAGCATAAAAATACCATGTTAGGATTAAGAACAAATTGTAAGAAGTATAAAAACATAAAAATTTGTAAACAAAAAAATTTAGTAGATTTAAGATTTAATGATTGTATTCCCAGACTTCTATTAGGTAAAAATTCGGTATGCGATTACAGCAATGCAGACCACATCGAGAGCGTCGAAGAGATTCAAGAAGACACCATTCTGCTAAACAACTTCCAAGGCAGAATAAAATTCGAAAATATTGATAAAATTGTATATGGTACACTTTTGATAAAATACCACAATTGTTCAGTTGTGATTAACAACCGAATATTTTCCAACATGGAAGTAACAGATATAAATCCCGGCACACCGATAATACAGATATCGGCATCGGAGGACAAACGCTTACGTGTCCTTAGTTTAAAGACACTAGAAAAGTTACAAATTAATAATACCAAACATTTGAACTTACTACAAACACATTCATCAACGAACAGCATAGTCTTACTAGGTCTGTCTATTGGCCTCATAATGCTGATTGTGTTTGTCTCAAAAAGACGAAATGACAAAAAAAAAGTAATTCTACAAATCACCCCCCGAGATTCCGGCAATCGGAGAAAACAGCCAAAAAATTTTAACCATCTCTGAATATATCCCGAACCTACAATTTATCAATATGCCTTTCGTCTAGCAATTGTGGACAATTGTCCATCTAAGGGTGGAAGAGTTAACAATATCTAAACCAATGACCCGCTGCAACGTGCCAGGCCAAAAGTGCTAAGCTAAGGTCTGCAATACATGCCGCCGTCGTTTAAATATTTAAGCTTCCAAATTTGTAATGATTGGGAGTTTCAATTAAACAATTAAATAAATCACGGACCAGCGTGCGCGATAGAAAAGTAAATTCTAAGTGCGAAAAAGGGGTAAACGATATAGCCACAAATGGTTGATAAGCTACCACCTCCGCTGGCCAATTCGTTTTAACAGTGAAACTCCGCGATAGAAAAATAAATCAATTTTTTCTTATTGTGACTGTTAAAAAAAATAAAAAAATTCAAAAATAATTACACAAAAAAAGTGAAGGCACGACAATAAAACAATTATTAAGTGTCAACCTAATCGGCTATTGTCAAGGCTATAAGATCCGTTCGTAGCCAACCCCTGCAGAGAAGAAGAGTTCGGAACCTGAGTTGGGAAGACCAAAACGGACAAATTCCGAGCTTCAACAGCTGCATTTATATTGTAAGTTAAAAAAAGAATTTAAAAATAAATATAAAAACAAAACATTAGTGTTAGTTAAATTCTGAAAAAAAGTAAAATTTAAAGTAAAGAAAAAAATTAATCAAAAATTTATTAAGACAAAGTTTTATTGAACAACCAAATAATCCTCCTAGTAACAAGAAAATTCAAAAAGAAAAAATATATAAAACTTCAATTTCTCAATTAAAAATTTAAAAAATATAAGATAAAAAATTCTTTCAAAAATATAAGATAAAAACTCAAATCATGGCAAATACAAATAATTTGATAAGACCCTCATTGTTGTCCGAGGAAGCATCAACTTCACGTCCAACTCTTTCTACTAACACCCAAATGAACATAGACCAACTAACACAACTAATCTCTAAAATCGTAGTTGAAACCATAATACAAAATAACATTACTGACACATTTAAATCTACTTCATGCCCTTTTGATGTCCCCGATGTAACAATTAGTCCCGAATATAGCAACAGAATTTCTGAATTAGATAAAGTCCCAGATATAGTTAAAGGATTAAGGGAATTTAATGGAAATCCAGCTGAATTTAGTTCTTGGAAGAAAAGTGTAGATAGAGTAATGAAAACCTATGCAGGACAAGAAGGCAGCCCTAGGTATTTCTGTATCCTACACACAAATAAAATAGTCGGACAAGCAGACATCGCTTCAGAATCATATAATGTTCCACTTGAATGGAATGCAATTTCTAAATGCTTGACTTTACACTATGCTGATAAAAGGGGACATAACAACCCTAGAATATCAAATGAACGGACTGACCCAAGGTAATCAATCAGTCGAAGAATACCATTCAGCAATTTACAAACATTTGTCGCTTATCCGCAATAAGGTAGGATGTATGGACATAGCTAAGGAATCTGAGCGACTGTTGACCGAGGTACATCGTGACAAAGCACTCAATACTTTTATCAGAGGACTTAATGGTGATCTTTCTAGACTTCTAGCAATCAAAGAGCCCACCGACCTACCTCAAGCTCTTCACTTATGCCTCAAATTAGCCACAATTGTTCCGATCCCCACCAATAATTTAGAACAACGTCATCCAATACAATCTCACAGACCACAGCCACAACCATCACTACCCATAAGGTGCAATCAATATCCTAGCTTCCCACAAAATAGAATGACTTATAACGGACAACAATTCGTCCAACAACCAAAATAAAATTTTCCCAAAGCACCCCCTCGTCCACTTGGACCAAAGCCTCTCCCTCGTAATGCTAACCGACCGAATTTCGACTTCGGCAAACGTCCAAAATTTGATTCGGTGTCGAAATTTTAACATTGAATCAGCCCAGGAAAATAAAAGCCTGTCACAGCTAGAGAAAACAAACTCAATGATTATTATACAGAAGTAGAAAATTTTGCAGACAATTCTCCAACTGAGAAAGAATATTGGGGTAGTGACGAACAAACCGAACATTCTGACATACATTTTTATACCATTGCAAAAAAGGTATATTAATTTTGGTCAGAAGTTTGCAACGCATAAAAGGAAGAATCTTCGACTATATAAAGTATATATATTCTTGATCAGCACGATGAGCTGAATTCATTTAGCCCTGTCCGTCTGTCTGTCTGTCTGTCTGTCTGTCCGTCTGTCCGTCTGTCTGGATCAACGCAATCTCCTCCGAGACCCTCTAAGCTACAGAGCTGAAATTTTGCACCTAGGCTTCTTTTTGCTGCAGGCATTCTATATCTCGGAATCATTCCATTCAGTTGACTATATCATATAGCTCCCATAGGAACGATCGGTCATAAATATGGATTTCGAGCAATAACTTGGTTGTTTTAAAAGCGATCATATAGCTCCCATAGGAACGATCGGCCAAATAATTGGTTTTAGATGAAAATCTTGGTTATTTTAATAAAGATTCACTCGAAATTTGGTATATGTAAGTTTGAAATACATAAAAATGTGTCTGTTGAGTTTTAACAGAATCGGCCGACTATATGATTTAGCACCTAAAGAAACAATCAAAACAAAAAAAAAAATTTTTTTTTACTTGTAAGTTCGAGCCACGGGCATGATTACTTTTATATACTTTTTTTTAATTCCGGTAATTTATATGTAATTGAAAAGAACAGTTTGCAAAGGTATCCGAACTTCAGCGTGGCCGAAGTTAGCCCACCCTTCTAGTTTAGAATAAAGTCCTCCTCAGTTTCATATATTGAATGAAAGCTTGTAGGAGGAAAGATTTTAAAAATTTTAATCGACACAGTCTCCAACAATAACTATATTAAACCTGAACTAGTAGCAAAAACAAAAAAGAACATAGAACTATTCGAAGCAATATCCGTAGGAGGTAACGTCAGAATAACTGAATACATAGAAGCAAATTTATTCGACACCAAAGATGTAAAAATAAAATTCTTCATATTACCTACCCTAAAATCATTTGATGCCATTCTAGGCAATGACAGTCTTAAGCAATTAAACGCAGTAAACTTCTCCAAAGAAAAATTCGTTACTCTTAAAAACAGATTCAACATCCCAATAAAAGAAAAATTAATACGAGCAGTTAATAATCTAACAATCCGAACCGAACATATGACCAAAGAACAAAGCATTAGCTAAAACTGACAAAAAAATTCGCGAGCTTATTTGCAAAAACCAAATGATAAATTATCATTCACTACCTCTGTAATAACAGAAATTAGAACCACCACAGATGCTCCAGTATATTCCACGCATTATCCATACCCCATGTCTTTACAACAAGAAGTAGAAACACAGAGCCAAAAACTATTAGATGACGATATAATTCGACCTTCTCACTCTCCATATAACTCTCCAGTCATCGTAGTCCAAAAAAAAAAACTGGATGCGTCGGGAGAAAAAAAAATATAGATTAGTCATTGATTATAGGAAATTAAATTTTGTAACCATTCCTATTAAGTGAAAAAGATATAGAAAAAACCGCTTACTTCATAAAAAATGGAAAATATGAGTTTAAACGACTCCCCTTCGGTCTAAAAAATGCTCCTTCCATATTTCAAAGAGCTTTAGACGACATACTCAGAGAACATATAGGGAAAATCTGTTCCGTCTATATAGACGATATAGTTGTATTCAGTAAAGATGAAAGTTCCCATCTGGCTCACCATGAAACAATATTCCACACGCTCCATAAAGCAAATAAAAAATGCCAAATATTTAAATGTGAATTTTTTAAAACTAAAGTAGAATTCTTAGGTTTTGTCATATCTGATAAGGAACAGAAACTAACAAGAAAAAGTAGAAGCCATAGTCAACTATCCACCACCCACCACACTTAAAGAACTTCGGTCATTTCTCGGCCTATCCGGCTATTGTCGCCGTTTTATCAAAGACTATGCTAAACTAGCCAAACCTCTCACCTCATTGCTACGCGGTGAAGACGGCAGAATTTCGAAGCAAGCTTCAAGTAAAAAATCAATCCAATTAGATTCAGTTGCACTCGAGGCATTTAATAAATTAAAAAGTTCATTGATATCACGATATCATCCTCAAATATCCCGACTTCAAAAAAGAATTCCGCCTGACTATGCCTCAAATTACGCAATTGGTGCAGTTCTGTGCCAAGACGGACATCCTATCTCCTTCTTATCTAAAACATTGTCAAAAGCAGAAGAAAATTATGCAACAAATGAGAAAGAAATTATTATTTGGGCTCTACGGTAACTCAAAAGTCAAAATATTTAGAGACCACCAATTTCTTACACACTCCCTTAGTGGTTGGCATGGGAACGCCAAAATTAAACGGTGGAAGGCATTATTAGAAGAACACGACTATCAACTAGTTTACAAACCAGGTAAGGAAAACATAGTGGCGGACGCATTGTCCAGAGCTCAAATCAATTCAATGACAGCAACAGTCCACACTGCAGATAGCTCAAGCCATCTCCTCATTCCCAGTATAGAACTCCCTATAAACGTTTAAAAAAATCAAATCATAATAGCAAAAGAAGAAAAAGGACAGTATGACTTCAGCATACCTTTCCCCACCTTCCATAGACATTACATTACTAAAGAACAATTTACAGAAACTGACCTTCTCAATTTATTAAGAAAATATTTAAATCCATCTGTTATACGACAGAAGATATCATGGGAAAAATACAAAATATTTTCCCGACCCAGCTCAATACTTTCAAAATAGGATTCTCTCAAAAGAAAATAACGAACTTACAAAAAGACTCAGATCAGGAAGAACAAATTTTAAAAACCCACAATAGAGCACATAGAAACGAACTAGAAAACCAAAAACAAATTGCAGAGAAATATTATTTTCCTAAAATGAAAGAAAACATCACAAAAATCATAAAACAATTTAGAATTTGTAAAGAAGAGAACTGCGATAGACGACCAACAAATCCGAATTTAAATGAAACACCGATACCCGAATATCCGGGTACACCATCCACTACCGAAAAACATCTCGTGCTTGCCGCAATAGATAAATTTTCGAATCTCGCACAGGGCAGAATTATAAAATCCAATAGAAAACATCAGACAACCATTACACGACATTTTATTCTACTATGGAGTACCAAAATTCGTAGTAATAGACAATGAAAAATCACTCAATTCAGCTTCCATTTCTTTTTATGATGAAAGATAGAAAGTTTTTAAAGTACCACCTTATAAAAGTTCAGTAAACGGACAAATAGAACGACTACATTCCACCCTATCCGAAATAATGAGATGTCTTAAAAGAGAAGGCATAGACAGAAACTTTGCAGATCTTCTGTATAGGGCCATTTATGAATACAATAATTCCATACACTCAGTTACCAAACAACGCAAACTAGACATACTCTTTGGCAGAAAGATTACCACAGACCCCGCACAATACGAACAAGCTCGCAAAAACAATATCACAAGATTAAAAGAACAACAAAGCAAAGACCTTAAATACCATAATCAATCCCGAAAACCTATAAAAATATCCAAACGTGGACAAATAATTTTCGTAAAAATCAATACACATTTAGGATCAAAACTTTCCTCTAGATATAAAAAAGAAATAGTTAAAGAAGACAACAACACAACCCTAAAAACAGAATCAGGAAGAGTAGTACACAAAAGTAACATTAAAAACGAATTTTCTCAACAGGATACTAGGATTAATCCCAATACAGGCACGAGTGGAAATGACTAACTGTACGAATAGCCATATACTCACTCTCAATAACGGATTCGGAAAAATCTCCACCTCCTCAACTAGAATAATCCATCTCATAGACCTAATACAAATTAAAAATGCGTTACACAATCTTGAAAAACACATAGAGACAGAACTAAGATCCTCGGATCTATATCACACTTTACATTTTGAAATAGAACAGTCTAAATCTATATTTCACTCCTTATTGTATCCAAATAAAACTAGACAGACAAGATCAATAAATGTTCTAGGCACAGCCTGGAAATTTGTGGCAGGCTCTCCTGACCATGATGACCTAGTAGCTATAGAAACTAATTTTAATAACCTTGTCCAAAATAATAACCAACAAACAATCATCAACACACAATTTTAAGAACGCATAAGCAATCTAACACAAATTAACAATGTACTAACTAACGCCATTCAAATATACTCTTTACCTACTAACAATCTCGACAGTAATATTCAAACACAAACACGTCTTATCAAAGAAGAAATAACTAATATAAAATACGCCATACAATGGGCAAAATTGAATATTATAAATACCATTCTAGTAAGTGAAATCGATTCAAATGTAATACAAAATCAAACAAATTAAGCAGAAGTAAATTTGTCAGTAGATGAAACGTTAGAATTTGCAGACATCATTAAAATAACCAATATTGAAAAAGAAAATTACGATAATCTCCTCATCAGGCCCATAATTAGAGAAAACACAATTGTCAATCTACAATTTAAAGAAATATTCAAGCATAAAAATACCATGTTAGGATTAAGAACAGATTGTAAGAAGTATAAAAACATAAAAATTTGTAAACAAAAAAATTTAGTAGATTTAAGATTTAATGATTGTATTCCCAGACTTCTATTAGGTAAAAATTCGGTATGCGATTACAGCAATGCAGACCACATCGAGAGCGTCGAAGAGATTCAAGAAGACACCATTCTGCTAAACAACTTCCAAGGCAGAATAAAATTCGAAAATATTGATAAAATTGTATATGGTACACTTTTGATAAAATACCACAATTGTTCAGTTGTGATTAACAACCGAATATTTTCCAACATGGAAGTAACAGATATAAATCCCGGCACACCGATAATACAGATATCGGCATCGGAGGACAAACGCTTACGTGTCCTTAGTTTAAAGACACTAGAAAAGTTACAAATTAATAATACCAAACATTTGAACTTACTACAAACACATTCATCAACGAACAGCATAGTCTTACTAGGTCTGTCTATTGGCCTCATAATGCTGATTGTGTTTGTCTCAAAAAGACGAAATGACAAAAAAAAGTAATTCTACAAATCACCCCCGAGATTCCGGCAATCGGAGAAAACAAACAATCATCAAAATTTTAACCATCTCTGAATATATCCCGAACCTACAATTTATCAATATGCCTTTCGTCTAGCAATTGTGGACAATTGTCCATCTAAGGGTGGAAGAGTTAACAATATCTAAACCAATGACCCGCTGCAACGTGCCAGGCCAAAAGTGCTAAGCTAAGGTCTGCAATACATGCCGCCGTCGTTTAAATATTTAAGCTTCCAAATTTGTATTGATTGGGAGTTTCAATTAAACAATTAAATAAATCACGGACCAGCGTGCGCGATAGAAAAGTAAATTCTAAGTGCGAAAAAGGGGTAAACGATATAGCCACAAATGGTTGATAAGCTACCAAAGCCTCTCCCTCGTACCGAACCACTAGACGTAGACAAATCAATACAATCGAGGCAAGTTAACTATGCTAACCGGAGGACAAACGCTTACGTGTCCTTAGTTTAAAGACACTAGATAAGTTACAAATTAATAATACCAAACATTTGAACTTACTACAAACACATTCATCAACGAACAGCATAGTCTTACTAGGTCTGTCTATTGGCCTCATAATGCTGATTGTGTTTGTCTCAAAAAGACGAAATGACAAAAAAAAGTAATTCTACAAATCACCCCCGAGATTCCGGCAATCGGAGAAAACAGCCAAAAAATTTTAACCATCTCTGAATATATCCCGAACCTACAATTTATCAATATGCCTTTCGTCTAGCAATTGTGGACAATTGTCCATCTAAGGGTGGAAGAGTTAACAATATCTAAACCAATGACCCGCTGCAACGTGCCAGGCCAAAAGTGCTAAGCTAAGGTCTGCAATACATGCCGCCGCCGTTTAAATATTTAAGCTTCCAAATTTGTAATGATAGGGAGTTTCAATTAAACAATTAAATAAATCACGGACCAGCGTGCGCGATAGAAAAGTAAATTCTAACTGCGAAAAAGGGGTAAACGATATAGCCACAAATGGTTGATAAGCTACCAAAGCCTCTCCCTCGTACCGAACCACTAGACGTAGACAAATCAATACAATCGAGGCAAGTTAACTATGCTAACCGACCGAATTTCGACTTCGGCAAACGTCAAAAATTTGATTCGGTGTCGAAATTTTAACATTGAATCAGCCCAGGAAAATAAAAGCCTGTCACAGCTAGAGAAAACAAACTCAATGATTATTATAAAGAAGTAGAAAATTTTGCAGATAATTCTCCAACTGAGAATGAATATTGGGGTAGTGACGAACAAACCGAACATTCTGACATACATTTTTATACCTTTGCAAAAAAGGTATATTAATTTTGGTCAGAAGTTTGCAACGCATAGAAGGAAGCATCTCCGACTATATAAAGTATATATATTCTTGATCAGCACGATGAGCTGAGTTCATTTAGCCCTGTCCGTCTGTCTGTCTGTCCGTCTGTCTGGATCAACGCAATCTCCTCCGAGACCCTCTAAGCTACAGAGCTGAAATTTTGCACCTAGGCTTCTTTTTGCTGCAGGCATTGTATATCTCGGAATCATTCCATTCAGATGACTATATCATATAGCTCCCATAGGAACGATCGGTCGTGAATAAGTTTTAACCTCAATAACTTTGTTGTTTTCCAACTAAATAGTACGAAAGTCGGTATTTGTGAGTTTTATATACTTCTTAACATATCCACCAAGTTTTATCAAAAGCGGTTGACTATATCATATAGCTCCCATAGGAACGATCGGTCATAAATATGGATTTCGAGCAATAACTTGGTTGTTTTAAAAGCGATCATATAGCTCCCATAGGAACGATCGGCCAAATAATTTTTTTTTACTTGTAAGTTCGAGCCACGGGCATGATTACTTTTATATACTTTTTTTTAATTCCGGTAATTTATATGTAATTGAAAAGAACAGTTTGCAAAGGTATCCGAACTTCAGCGTGGCCGAAGTTAGCCCACCCTTCTAGTTTAGAATAAAGTCCTCCTCAGTTTCATATATTGAATGAAAGCTTGTAGGAGGAAAGATTTTAAAAATTTTAATCGACACAGTGTCCAACAATAACTATATTAAACCTGAACTAGTAGCACAACCAAAAAAGAACATAGAACCATTCCAAGCAATATCCGTAGGTGGTAACGTCAGAATTACTGAATACATAGAAGCAAATTTATTCGACACCAAAGATGTAAAAATAAAATTCTTCATATTACCTACCCTAAAATCATTTGATGCCATTCTAGGCAATGACAGTCTTAAGCAATTAAACGCAGTAAACTTCTCCAAAGAAAAATTCGTAACTCTTAAAAACAGATTCAACATCCCAATAAAAGAAAAATTAATACGAGCAGTTAATAATCTAACAATCCGAACCGAAATTATGACCAAAAACAAAGCATTAGCTAAAACTGACAAAAAAATTCGCGAGCTTATTTGCAAAACCAAATGATAAATTATCATTCACTACCTCTGTAATAACAGAAATTAGAACCACCACAGATGCTCCAGTATATTCCACGCATTATCCATACCCCATGTCTTTACAACAAGAAGTAGAAACACAGATCCAAAAACTATTAGATGACGATATAATTCGACCTTCTCACTCTCCATATAACTCTCCAGTCATCGTAGTCCAAAAAAAAAAAACTGAATGCGTCGGGAGAAA
The DNA here is from genome assembly GCA_018903615.1 of Drosophila neocordata. Classification (NCBI taxonomy): domain Eukaryota; kingdom Metazoa; phylum Arthropoda; class Insecta; order Diptera; family Drosophilidae; genus Drosophila; species Drosophila neocordata. The sequence continues at coordinate 138,161 of JAEIGI010000066.1, forward strand.
AAAAATTATAGATTAGTCATTGATTATAGGAAATTAAATTTTGTAACCATTCCCATTAAGTGAAAAAGATATAGAAAAAACCGCTTACTTCATAAAAAATGGAAAATATGAGTTTAAACGACTCCCCTTCGGTCTAAAAAATGCTCCTTCCATATTTCAAAGAGCTTTAGACGACATACTCAGAGAACATATAGGGAAAATCTGTTCCGTCTATATAGACGATATAGTTGTATTCAGTAAAGATGAAAGTTCCCATCTGGCTCACCATGAAACAATATTCCACACGCTCCATAAAGCAAATAAAAAATGCCAAATATTTAAATGTGAATTTTTTAAAACTAAAGTAGAATTCTTAGGTTTTGTCATATCTGATAAGGAACAGAAACTAACAAGAAAAAGTAGAAGCCATAGTCAACTATCCACCACCCACCACACTTAAAGAACTTCGGTCATTTCTCGGCCTATCCGGCTATTGTCGCCGTTTTATCAAAGACTATGCTAAACTAGCCAAACCTCTCACCTCATTGCTACGCGGTGAAGACGGCAGAATTTCGAAGCAAGCTTCAAGTAAAAAATCAATCCAATTAGATTCAGTTGCACTCGAAGCATTTAATAAATTAAAAAGTTCATTGATATCACGATATCATCCTCAAATATCCCGACTTCAAAAAAGAATTCCGCATGACTATGCCTCAAATTACGCAATTGGTGCAGTTCTGTGCCAAGACGGACATCCTATCTCCTTCTTATCTAAAACATTGTCAAAAGCAGAAGAAAATTATGCAACAAATGAGAAAGAAATTATTATTTGGGCTCTCAAGTCCCTCAGAAATTACCTCCACGGTAACTCAAAAGTCAAAATATTTACAGACCACCAATTTCTTACACACTCCCTTAGTGGTTGGCATGGGAACGCCAAAATTAAACGGTGGAAGGCATTATTAGAAGAATACGACTATCAACTAGTTTACAAACCAGGTAAGGAAAACATAGTGGCGGACGCATTGTCCAAAGCTCAAATCAATTCAATGACAGCAACAGTCCACACTGCAGATAGCTCAAGCCATCTCCTCATTCCCAGTATAGAACACCCTATAAACGTTTAAAAAAATCAAATCATAATAGCAAAAGAAGAAAAAGGACAGTATGACTTCAGCATACCTTTCCCCACCTTCAATAGACATTACATTACTAAAGAACAATTTACAGAAACTGACCTTCTCAATTTATTAAGAAAATATTTAAATCCATCTGTTATACGACAGAAGATATCATGGGAAAAATACAAAATATTTTCCCGACCCAGCTCAATACTTTCAAAATAGGATTCTCTCAAAAGAAAATAACGAACTTACAAAAAGACTCAGATCAGGAAGAACAAATTTTAAAAACCCACAATAGAGCACATAGAAACGCACTAGAAAACCAAAAACAAATTGCAGAGAAATATTATTTTCCTAAAATGAAAGAAAACATCACAAAAATCATAAAACAATTTAGAATTTGTAAAGAAGAGAACTGCGATAGACGACCAACAAATCCGAATTTAAAAGAAACACCGATACCCGAATATCCGGGTACACCATCCACTACCGAAAAACATCTCGTGCTTGCCGCAATAGATAAATTTTCGAATCTCGCACAGGGCAGAATTATAAAATCCAATAGAAAACATCAGACAACCATTACACGACATTTTATTCTACTATGGAGTACCAAAATTCGTAGTAATAGACAATGAAAAATCACTCAATTCAGCTTCCATTTCTTTTATGATGAAAGATAGAAAGTTTTTAAAGTACCACCTTATAAAAGTTCAGTAAACGGACAAATAGAACGACTACATTCCACCCTATCCGAAATAATGAGATGTCTTAAAAGAGAAGGCATAGACAGAAACTTTGCAGATCTTCTGTATAGGGCCATTTATGAATACAATAATTCCATACACTCAGTTACCAAACAACGCAAACTAGACATACTCTTTGGCAGAAAGATTACCACAGACCCCGCACAATACGAACAAGCTCGCAAAAACAATATCACAAGATTAAAAGAACAACAAAGCAAAGACCTTAAATACCATAATCAATCCCGAAAACCTATAAAAATATCCAAACGTGGACAAATAATTTTCGTAAAAATCAATACACATTTAGGATCAAAACTTTCCTCTAGATATAAAAAAGAAATAGTTAAAGAAGACAACAACACAACCCTAAAAACAGAATCAGGAAGAGTAGTACACAAAAGTAACATTAAAAACGAATTTTCTCAACAGGATACTAGGATTAATCCCAATACAGGCACGAGTGGAAATGACTAACTGTACGAATAGCCATATACTCACTCTCAATAACGGATTCGGAAAAATCTCCACCTCCTCAACTAGAATAATCCATCTCATAGACCTAATACAAATTAAAAATGCGTTACACAATCTTGAAAAACACATAGAGACAGAACTTTGATCCTCGGATCTATATCACACTTTACATTTTGAAATAGAACAGTCTAAATCTATATTTCACTCCTTATTGTATCCAAATAAAACTAGACAGACAAGATCAATAAATGTTCTAGGCACAGCCTGGAAATTTGTGGCAGGCTCTCCTGACCATGATGACCTAGTAGCTATAGAAACTAATTTTAATAACCTTGTCCAAAATAATAACCAACAAACAATCATCAACACACAATTTTAAGAACGCATAAGCAATCTAACACAAAGTAACAATGTACTAACTAACGCCATTCAAATATACTCTTTACCTACTAACAATCTCGACAGTAATATTCAAACACAAACACGTCTTATCAAAGAAGAAATAACTAATATAAAATACGCCATACAATGGGCAAAATTGAATATTATAAATACCATTCTAGTAAGTGAAAACGATTCAAATGTAATACAAAATCAAACAAATTAAGCAGAAGTAAATTTGTCAGTAGATGAAATGTTAGAATTTGCAGACATCATTAAAATAACCAATGTAGAAAAAGAAAATTACGATAATCTCCTCATCAGGCCCATAATTAGAGAAAACACAATTGTCAATCTACAATTTAAAGAAATATTCAAGCATAAAAATACCATGTTAGGATTAAGAACAGATTGTAAGAAGTATAAAAACATAAAAATTTGTAAACAAAAAAATTTAGTAGATTTAAGATTTAATGATTGTATTCCCAGACTTCTATTAGGTAAAAATTCGGTATGCGATTACAGCAATGCAGACCACATCGAGAGCGTCGAAGAGATTCAAGAAGACACCATTCTGCTAAACAACTTCCAAGGCAGAATAAAATTCGTAAATATTGATAAAATTGTATATGGTACACTTTTGATAAAATACCACAATTGTTCAGTTGTGATTAACAACCGAATATTTTCCAACATGGAAGTAACAGATATAAATCCCGGCACACCGATAATACAGATATCGGCATCGGAGGACAAACGCTTACGTGTCCTTAGTTTAAAGACACTAGATAAGTTACAAATTAATAATACCAAACATTTGAACTTACTACAAACACATTCATCAACGAACAGCATAGTCTTACTAGGTCTGTCAGGTCTGTCAATCAGTCGAAGAATACCATTCAGCAATTTACAAACATTTGTCGCTTATCCGCAATAAGGTAGGATGTATGGACATAGCTAAGGAATCTGAGCGACTGTTGACCGAGGTACATCGTGACAAAGCACTCAATACTTTTATCAGAGGACTTAATGGTGATCTTTCTAGACTTCTAGCAATCAAAGAGCCCACCGACCTACCTCAAGCTCTTCACTTATGCCTCAAATTAGCCACAATTGTTCCGATCCCCACCAATAATTCAGAACAACGTCATCCAATACAATCTCACAGACCACAGCCACAACCATCACTACCCATAAGGTGCAATCAATATCCTAGCTTCCCACAAAATAGAATGACTTATAACGGACAACAATTCGTCCAACAACCAAAATAAAATTTTCCCAAAGCACCCCCTCGTCCACTTGGACCAAAGCCTCTCCCTCATACCGAACCAATAGACGTAGACAAATCAATACAATCGAGGCAAGTTAACTATGCTAACCGGAGGACAAACGCTTACGTGTGCTTAGTTTAAAGACACTAGATAAGTTACAAATTAATAATACCAAACATTTGAACTTACTACAAACACATTCATCAACGAACAGCATAGTCTTACTAGGTCTGTCTATTGGCCTCATAATGCTGATTGTGTTTGTCTCAAAAAGACGAAATGACAAAAAAAAGTAATTCTACAAATCACCCCCGAGATTCCGGCAATCGGAGAAAACAGCCAAAGAATTTTAACCATCTCTGAATATATCCCGAACCTACAATTTATCAATATGCCTTTCGTCTAGCAATTGTGGACAATTGTCCATCTAAGGGTGGAAGAGTTAACAATATCTAAACCAATGACCCGCTGCAACGTGCCAGGCCAAAAGTGCTAAGCTAAGGTCTGCAATACATGCCGCCGCCGTTTAAATATTTAAGCTTCCAAATTTGTAATGATAGGGAGTTTCAATTAAACAATTAAATAAATCACGGACCAGCGTGCGCGATAGAAAAGTAAATTCTAAGTGCGAAAAAGGGGTAAAAGATATAGCCACAAATGGTTGATAAGCTACCAAAGCCTCTCCCTCGTACCGAACCAATAGACGTAGACAAATCAATACAATCGAGGCAAGTTAACTATGCTAACCGACCGAATTTCGACTTCGGCAAACGTCAAAAATTTGACTCGGTGTCGAAATTTGAACATTGAATCAGCCCAGGAAAATAAAAGCCTGTCACAGCTAGAGAAAACAAAGTCAATGATTATTATAAAGAAGTAGAAAATTTTGCAGACAATTCTCCAACTGAGAATGAATATTGGGGTAGTGACGAACAAACCGAACATTCTGACATACATTTTTATACCTTTGCAAAAAAGGTATATTAATTTTGGTCAGAAGTTTGCAACGCATAGAAGGAAGAATCTTCGACTATATAAAGTATATATATTCTTGATCAGCACGATGAGCTGAATTCATTTAGCCCTGTCCGTCTGTCTGTCTGTCTGTCTGTCCGTCTGTCCGTCTGTCTGGATAAATTATCATTCACTACCTCTGTAATAACAGAAATTAGAACCACCACAGATGCTCCAGTATATTCCACGCATTATCCATACCCCATGTCTTTACAACAAGAAGTAGAAACACAGATCCAAAAACTATTAGATGACGATATAATTCGACCTTCTCTCTCTCCATATAACTCTCCAGTCATCGTAGTCCAAAAAAAAAAACTGCTTCCATAAAAATCTGTTCCGTCTATATAGACGATATAGTTGTATTCAATAAAGATGAAAGTTCCCATCTGGCTCACCATGAAACAATATTCCACACGCTCCATAAAGCAAATAAAAAATGCCAAATATTTAAATGTGAATTTTTTAAAACTAAAGTAGAATTCTTAGGTTTTGTCATATCTGATAAGGAACAGAAACTAACAAGAAAAAGTAGAAGCCATAGTCAACTATCCACCACCCACCACACTTAAAGAACTTCGGTCATTTCTCGGCCTATCCGGCTATTGTCGCCGTTTTATCAAAGACTATGCTAAACTAGCCAAACCTCTCACCTCATTGCTACGCGGTGAAGACGGCAGAATTTCGAAGCAAGCTTCAAGTAAAAAATCAATCCAATTAGATTCAGTTGCACTCGAAGCATTTAATAAATTAAAAAGTTCATTGATATCACGATATCATCCTCAAATATCCCGACTTCAAAAAAGAATTCCGCCTGACTATGCCTCAAATTACGCAATTGGTGCAGTTCTGTGCCAAGACGGACATCCTATCTCCTTCTTATCTAAAACATTGTCAAAAGCAGAAGAAAATTATGCAACAAATGAGAAAGAAATTATTATTTGGGCTCTCAAGTCCCTCAGAAATTACCTCCACGGTAACTCAAAAGTCAAAATATTTACAGACCACCAATTTCTTACACACTCCCTTAGTGGTTGGCATGGGAACGCCAAAATTAAACGGTGGAAGGCATTATTAGAAGAATACGACTATCAACTAGTTTACAAACCAGGTAAGGAAAACATAGTGGCGGACGCATTGTCCAAAGCTCAAATCAATTCAATGACAGCAACAGTCCACACTGCAGATAGCTCAAGCCATCTCCTCATTCCCAGTATAGAACACCCTATAAACGTTTAAAAAAATCAAATCATAATAGCAAAAGAAGAAAAAGGACAGTATGACTTCAGCATACCTTTCCCCACCTTCAATAGACATTACATTACTAAAGAACAATTTACAGAAACTGACCTTCTCAATTTATTAAGAAAATATTTAAATCCATCTGTTATACGACAGAAGATATCATGGGAAAAATACAAAATATTTTCCCGACCCAGCTCAATACTTTCAAAATAGGATTCTCTCAAAAGAAAATAACGAACTTACAAAAAGACTCAGATCAGGAAGAACAAATTTTAAAAACCCACAATAGAGCACATAGAAACGCACTAGAAAACCAAAAACAAATTGCAGAGAAATATTATTTTCCTAAAATGAAAGAAAACATCACAAAAATCATAAAACAATTTAGAATTTGTAAAGAAGAGAACTGCGATAGACGACCAACAAATCCGAATTTAAAAGAAACACCGATACCCGAATATCCGGCTACACCATCCACTACCGAAAAACATCTCGTGCTTGCCGCAATAGATAAATTTTCGAATCTCGCACAGGGCAGAATTATAAAATCCAATAGAAAACATCAGACAACCATTACACGACATTTTATTCTACTATGGAGTACCAAAATTCGTAGTAATAGACAATGAAAAATCACTCAATTCAGCTTCCATTTCTTTTATGATGAAAGATAGAAAGTTTTTAAAGTACCACCTTATAAAAGTTCAGTAAACGGACAAATAGAACGACTACATTCCACCCTATTCGAAATAATGAGATATCTTAAAAGAGAAGGCATAGACAGAAACTTTGCAGATCTTCTGTATAGGGCCATTTATGAATACAATAATTCCATACACTCAGTTACCAAACAACGCAAACTAGACATACTCTTTGGCAGAAAGATTACCACAGACCCCGCACAATACGAACAAGCTCGCAAAAACAATATCACAAGATTAAAAGAACAACAAAGCAAAGACCTTAAATACCATAATCAATCCCGAAAACATATAAAAATATCCAAACGTGGACAAATAATTTTCCTAAAAATCAATACACATTTAGGATCAAAACTTTCCTCTAGATATAAAAAAGAAATAGTTAAAGAAGACAACAACACAACCCTAAAAACAGAATCAGGAAGAGTAGTACACAAAAGTAACATTAAAAACGAATTTTCTCAACAGGATACTAGGATTAATCCCAATACAGGCACGAGTGGAAATGACTAACTGTACGAATAGCCATATACTCACTCTCAATAACGGATTCGGAAAAATCTCCACCTCCTCAACTAGAATAATCCATCTCATAGACCTAATACAAATTAAAAATGCGTTACACAATCTTGAAAAACACATAGAGACAGAACTAAGATCCTCGGATCTATATCACACTTTAAATTTTGAAATAGAACAGTCTAAATCTATATTTCACTCCTTATTGTATCCAAATAAAACTAGACAGACAAGATCAATAAATGTTCTAGGCACAGCCTGGAAATTTGTGGCAGGCTCTCCTGACCATGATGACCTAGTAGCTATAGAAACTAATTTTAATAACCTTATCCAAAATAATAACCAACAAACAATCATCAACACACAATTTTAAGAACGCATAAGCAATCTAACACAAATTAACAATGTACTAACTAACGCCATTCAAATATACTCTTTACCTACTAACAATCTCGACAGTAATATTCAAACACAAACACGTCTTATCAAAGAAGAAATAACTAATATAAAATACGCCATACAATGGGCAAAATTGAATATTATAAATACCATTCTAGTAAGTGAAAACGATTCAAATGTAATACAAAATCAAACAAATTAAGCAGAAGTAAATTTGTCAGTAGATGAAATGTTAGAATTTGCAGACATCATTAAAATAACCAATATTGAAAAAAGAAAATTACGATAATCTCCTCATCAGGCCCATAATTAGAGAAAACACAATTGTCAATCTACAATTTAAAGAAATATTCAAGCATAAAAATACCATGTTAGGATTAAGAACAGATTGTAAGAAGTATAAAAACATAAAAATTTGTAAACAAAAAAATTTAGTAGATTTAAGATTTAATGATTGTATTCCCAGACTTCTATTAGGTAAAAATTCGGTATGCGATTACAGCAATGCAGACCACATCGAGAGCGTCGAAGAGATTCAAGAAGACACCATTCTGCTAAACAACTTCCAAGGCAGAATAAAATTCGAAAATATTGATAAAATTGTATATGGTACACTTTTGATAAAATACCACAATTGTTCAGTTGTGATTAACAACCGAATATTTTCCAACATGGAAGTAACAGATATAAATCCCGGCACACCGATAATACAGATATCGGCATCGGAGGACAAACGCTTACGTGTCCTTAGTTTAAAGACACTAGATAAGTTACAAATTAATAATACCAAACATTTGAACTTACTACAAACACATTCATCAACGAACAGCATAGTCTTACTTGGTCTGTCTATTGGCCTCATAATGCTGATTGTGTTTGTCTCAAAAAGACGAAATGACAAAAAAAAGTAATTCTACAAATCACCCCCGAGATTCCGGCAATCGGAGAAAACAGCCAAAAAATTTTAACCATCTCTGAATATATCCCGAACCTACAATTTATCAATATGCCTTTCGTCTAGCAATTGTGGACAATTGTCCATCTAAGGGTGGAAGAGTTAACAATATCTAAACCAATGACCCGCTGCAACGTGCCAGGCCAAAAGTGCTAAGCTAAGGTCTGCACTACATCCGCTAATGTGAAAAGAATTCTAAAGAAAGTTGCGAAACAACATTCGCAACCGCCGACGCTGCTGACGCTGCCGCCGCCGTTTACTTATTTAAGCTTCCAAATTTGTAATAATTGGGAGTTTCAATTAAACAATTAAATAAAGAAGTCGCATCTCTATAAAATAAAACAATAAATAAAATTCTTTTTAACTTATATGTGTATGTAAGATGCAATAAAAACTGCGATGTACCAACTGTCGACTTTTTCGGTAAGTCCCGTTGCTTGCGTTATGCTTTTAGTGTAAGTGTGTGTGTATTGGCGGTGGTCTGATTTAGAGATGCTCTGCTGGGTAACTAGTTCAACAAATAAAAATACTAACAACAAGTCAGAGTATAAACTTATAATTAATTCATAGAACTTATTATTATATATGTATATTGTGGCGAAGTACCAAAATTGTACTTCGTCACAATCCTTCTTAGTTTCTTTTCCTGCCCTAATTAATATGCTTAAATGCAGGGGGTAGTTGAGGTTTTATATACACACAGAACGAATATATTTTTTTAATATATTGAAATTTTAGTTATCTTTAATATGTGAAGAAAAATAATAATGACTTTTTATTTATTCATTACAAATCATTAATAAGAGGCAATTCTAGATGGAAAAAAATTAAATTCTTTTAGTGCTACACATTCCTGAATATTAATAAATTTGAAAATGAATTTAAAATACATCTATTTTTTTCTCATACTTGGGAGGTAATGTGTATCATTCATCCTGTATTTGCCACGATGACGCACAGTTTGCTGCGTTCTTCATCGACCCATGAGCCGAGTGATCCACCGCTTAGAGTGATTTATTAATGTTTTTATATCATTACGTCAATAAAATATTTATTGATCTGGCATATATCAATTCCTTCAATGAATATTTAACCCAATATAATGCTGCGAAATGTCTTACTTTTAATATGCAATAAAAAATTTGAATACAAATTATTAAATATACATTGAGATTTTACCAATATCATAGTACACGATCGACATATGTATGTAAAACATAACCCTTAATAACAGCTACAATATTGTATTTTTGGGGTGTTTAACCAATGTATGCATATAACTACGATAAGCAATACATTACGCAATGCGTGTACATTGTGGTACATATACACGCTGAAAAATTAAAACTTCAATTTTTGATGATAAATTAAGGTATTTTCATTTCATATATGAATTGGAAGTACATATATCTGTATATATTGGTATATATTATTTGGTATATATTATTTAATAACGATTGGAACGTAAAATAATGATCCTTCCGCAGGTTCACCTACGGAAACCTTGTTACGACTTTTACTTCCTCTCAATAATCAAGTTCGGTCAACTTTTGCTAAACAGCCGTAACAAGGAAGGCGTCACAGTGATGACGTCCGGAGACCTCACTAAATAATTCACTCGGTAGCAATAGCAACGACGGGCGGTGTGTACAAAGGGCAGGGACGTAATCAAAGCGAGTTAATCAGTCACACTGGGAATTCCAAGTCCAGTTCACAATCCCAAGCATGAAAGTGGTTCAGCGGTTTACCCGGACCTCTCGGTCTAGGAAAGACATGTTGATACTTTTATTGTAGCGCGCATGCAGTCCAGGACATCTAAGGGCATCACAGACTTATTATTGCTCCATTTAAGAAGCTAGTGTCCTTATTATGGGACAAACCAACAGGTACGGCTCCACTTATATCAGCACATTCAAACACAACAACATTTTACTATCACCATGAATGAAGGCATTATAAGCTTCAACACCATAATCCTTAAGGTATCTATTTAATATATTTGAGTCTCGTTCGTTATCGGAATTAATCAGACAAATCAATCCACGAACTAATAACGGCCATGCACCACCACCCATAGATTCGACAAAGAGCTATCAATCTGTCTTACACACTTATGTTCAGACCTGGTAAGTTTTCGCGTGTTGAGTCAAATTAAGCCGCAGGCTCCACTCATGGTGGTGCCCTCCCGTCAATTCCTTTAAGTTTCAGCTTTGCAACCACACTTCCTCCGAAGCCCGAAAGCTTTCGTTTCCCGGGAAGCGACTGAGAGAGCCATTAAAGTAGCTACACCCAATTGCTAGCTGGCATCGCATATGGTTAGAACTAGGGCGGTATCTGATCGCCCTCGAACCTCTAACTTTCGTTATTGATTAATGAAAACATCTTTGACAAATGCTTTTGCTTAAGTTAGTTTTACGACGGTCCAAGAATTTCACCTCTCGCGTCGTAATACTAATGCCCCCAAACTGCTTTTATTAATCATTACCTCTTGATCTGAAAACCAATGAAAGCAGAACAGAGGTCTTATTTCATTATCCCATGCACAGAATATTCAGGCATTTAAAGCCTGCTTAAAGCACTCTAATTTGTTCAAAGTAATTGTACCGACCCACAATACCACTCTATGAAGAGCACTAATGCAGGTTTTTAAATAGGAGGAATATATAAAAAAATACAACTACTTAATTATATATAAGAACTCCACCGATAATACGCTTACATACATAAAGGTAAGAAGCACTTTAAAATACGCTATTGAAGCTGGAATTACCGCGGCTGCTGGCACCAGACTTGCCCTCCAATTGGTCCTTGTTAAAGGATTTAAAGTGTACTCATTCCAATTACAGGGCCTCCGTTATGAGTCCTGTAATATATATAATATATATAATTTTATGTTTTACGTTGATTTTATTTAAAAAAATTTATTTTTATTTTATTCAACGGAGTTCTTTGTTTACAATAATGGTTTACATTAAGATAGCCTTAGAGTTAAGAGGACCGGCCTAAAGCTGGACTGGAACAGAATTTTCCAAGGTTTTAACAGAGGCTGGGTTACAAGTGAACCGAACTTCACTCTTAGAGTGACGAGATTATTTATAGGGAGTTTTGCAAGAGTGGCGTGATTTTTGGACTTTGGCTCAAGTGGCGTGATCGATTCTGAGTGGTCATTTTGGAGCCTATTTCCAAGATAGGGTGAATATGAACATATTGTTCTTAAGTGTGAGATTCTACGTAGTTCGCAGTTTTTTTAGGATTTAAGCGTGAGAATTAGATTTTTATAAGTTTTATGTTAGGGTGATTTGTTTATAATTAAATGAAAAGAGGTCTTGTATAAGAAGAGGGATATATTACTCCCCCAACCTTAAGAAAATAGCCTGTCCTCAGGCGGGAAATGCGGGATATTATGATGGAAGTGTTTCTATAGTTTCGATAGAGATTTCTTGGGAAGTTATTTGTTCTGGTAGGGCGGTATTGTTTATCACCAAATCAACTGATTTAATTTGATTTATAATTATTTTCTTTGTCATTGATTTAAACTTATTGATTAAATATATGGTTAGGCTTAGTAGAGTAATTATAAACGTAGTGGTTGTTATAATGTTAAATATTTTGTTGTCTTAAGTGTGAGATTCTGCGTAGTTCGCAGTTTTTTAGGATTTAAGCGTGAGAATTAGATTTTTATAAGTTTTATGTTCGGGTGATTTGTTTATAGTAAGTTTTATGTTAGGGTGATTTGTTTATAATTAAATAAAAAGAGGTCTTGTATAAGAAGACGGATATATTACTCCCCCAACCTTGAGAAAATAGCCTGTCCTCAGGCGGGAAATGCGGGATATTATGATGGAAGTGTTTCTATACTTTCGACAGGGATTTCTTGGGAAGCTATTTGTTCTGGTGGGGCGGTATTGTTTTTTCAAAAATGATTTGTTTTGTTTGTATATAAGAGATAGGATTTGGTTTCGATACGTTATTTGTTACATAAACGTTTTGTGTGTAGTCTGACAATGTGTTTACTATTGATATTTCATTTAATTGAATAATACAATCGTATATTTTAATAATATTATTTCCTTCTATGAATATTTTATTTTGGTTACAATTTTGTTTAAGATTTGTTTTTGGTAGGTTCCAAGTTACAATAACGTTGGGCTTTACATAACTAATTTGGTTTGTCTTAAAGGTTTTTGTGTATTTACATTCTGCCGGGATTTGTGTAATAATACCATTTATACATTCATTAATTTCTTGTTTTCTAGATGATTTAACATATGTTCTGTTATTTTGTATGTAATAAGTTTTATAGACATTTTCTGTTAAAGTATTGTTGTTTTCGTCAGGATAGGATTTTATATAGTGGTGTTTTCGATATTTGTCTGGGTACGTGCGAAATTATAAATATTTCGTTCGTATCCGACTTTAACCAATTAGAAGTTTTTATATTTAAAATTTTTTCTGTGTTTACGTTAACTATGTATTGATGATTCAAGAGTTTTGGATTAAATATTCCTAGTCTTGTCAATTGCATGCCTAGTTCTATGTCTTCTATGTATTCTGTAAAGTGTTCTAAGTTAAATACGAGAATATTCTTTTTATACCTTTGCAAAAAAGGTATATTAATTTTGGTCAGAAGTTTGCAACGCATAGAAGGAAGCATCTCCGACTATATAAAGTATATATATTCTTGATCAGCACGATGAGCTGAGTTCATTTAGCCCTGTCCGTCTGTCCGTATGTCCGTCTGTCCGTCTGTCCGAATGTCCGCCTGTCTGGATCAACGCAATCTCCTCCGAGACCCTTAAAGCTACAGAGCTGAAATTTTGCACCTAGGCTTCTTTTTGCTGCAGGCATTGTATATCTCGGAATCATCCCGATCGGATGACTATATCATATAGCTCCCATAGGAACGATCGGTCGTGAATAAGCTGTAACCTCAATAACTTTATTGTTTTCCAACTAAATAGTACGAAAGTCGGTATTTGTGAGTTTTATATACTTCTCAACATATCCACCAAGTTTTATGAAAATCGGTTGACTATATCATATAGCTCCCATAGGAACGATCGGTCTTGAAAATGGATTTCGTGCTATAACTTGGTTGTTTTAAAAGCGATTATCACCAAATTTGGTATTTATGAGTTTTATATACTTTCTATCATATCTGGCAAGTTTTAACAGAATCGGTCGACTATATGATATAGCTCCTATAGGAACAATCGGACCAAAAAAAAATTTTTTTTACTTGTAAGTTTTTTTCTTGGAGCCACGGGCATGATTAGCTTTATATACTTTCTTATGATTCTGGTTATTTATATGTAATTGAAAAAGACAGTTTGCAAAGGTATCCGAACTTCGGCGTGGCCGAAGTTAGCCCATCCTTCTAGTTTTTGTCTGCATTTTCTTTAGTGGTGAGGTTATTTCAAATTTCGATATTTTTGTTAACTGCTTCTATAATATGATTAAGTTCGTCGTTCTGAGCATTACTTGTTTGTAGACTGCTAATTTTTTGTTCTAGTTCTTCTTTGTCATTTTGATCTAGAGTGGCAAACAGATATTTATGTATTGTACCTACAAAGTTAATAAGGGATGTGTGTTAAGTTTTTAAGGGGTTCGGTTTGCTTTAACAAATTGTTGTAAGTGATTTGTATTTTAGTTAAATTGACAGTAAGATAATGATATTCGAAATCAGAAAGTAGGCCCATAGTTCCTGTTTTAAATATAAGATACCCATTGGGTGCTTTGGTGGGATTAATTTCTATACTTTGACTATGCGTTGAGGATGCCATTGATAAGAGCAGAAGTAGTAATATTGGAATGTCTGAAATTAATTAGTATATTTGCTTCGGTGAATTTTCTTTTTTTTCTTGAATTTCGATTTGTAGTGAGTGGTTTGTCTGCCTCAATTTGTTTCTATTGTAAATTCCAAGCTGGATAAAAATACTTTTTATTTAATTTTAGTTATATTGTTTTATTTGTTCTAGCACAGCACACTAAACTTTACACTTCCAAGTATCAAAGGCAATTAAATCTATTGAGTGACATTCAATTAAAATGACACCTTTGAAAACATTTTTGGTTGCAGTGAAAACTGGCACCGTTAGCAACCTTTCTTTGCATGTGTTCGACATTGCTTTTGCTTCGCATTACAACAATTTCACCATGTTGCAAGTCGCTTTATCAAGTTGCATGATACACAACATTGCTGCTAAACATTTAATCATGTGGTGGAATTCACATACATTCAACACATTCAACATGATTAGATTCATATACATTCAACAAAATCACAACAAACTCAACATGATGAAATCCACATACATTCAACACATTCAACATGATGAAATCCACACATATTCAACAGTTTCTATATAATGTTTTGTCGTCAATTTGGGTTATTTCTCCTGTTTTCTTAAATGGTGTAGTTGTTTTGCTTTTAACTGACGGTGCAAGTTTATATTTTGTGTTTATTTCGAAGTTGCTTCTATTTTTATTTAAATTTTCGATTTGATTTTTCTTGTTGGCTTGAGTATTGTAAAGAGGTGTACCTGCGTAAATGAAAATGTCTGCTGGTATTCTATTTGTTATCAAAATTATAGTCTTGTGATTATATGTATGAAGGATGGTTTCGAACTTTGTTTGTTTATCCTCTATGCTGGATTCTGCATTGATGATTCTTAGTTTTTCATTAACGGTTCTATAAAATCTTTTTATGTCAGAAATACCGTTTTTACTTGTTGTTATACTTATTTTAACGTTTTCGGATTTTAAAAAAATTTTGGAGGGCTATGCATATAAATGCTGAATCTTTATCTGCCTTGATTTCTATGGGTTTGCCCATATCGTTAAAGATTTTGATGATTGCTCTTTTAGCTTCGAGCCAATCTCGACTTTGGATTTCAACTAGAGAGGCAAATTTCGAATATACGTCTATGCATGATAAGAATTGTTGATTGTCAACTAAATAAAAGTCCATTACATATTTTTCTCTAGCGTTAAATATTTCTGGAGTGATTTTGAAAGACAGTTTAGTATTTCTGGTTTCTGATTTGGATAGATTGCAAATATCGCATTCATTAATTAGATTTTGAATTAATTTTTGGTAATCTGGATAGTAATATTTTCCTTTAAACCAATTTATAGTTTTAGTGATGCCTGGATGAAGTAATGTTTTATGGTTTTTAAGATTGATTTTTTTAAATCTGCGTAAGAGGGTATGTCTTTCAATTTAGAAGTAGTTCTTTAAGTTTTAATCCGACTATCTGGACTTATTATTTCAAGATAAGCTTGTTGAAATAAGAGAAAAAATCTGCGTCGTTATGGAAGTAGATTGCGTTATTTTTCAAACATAAGTATTCTTTTATGAGTTCCTTTGCGGAAAGATTAGTCATTTCTTTATAAGTTATTTTTTTTTTGTTTTGTAAAAGAAGAGAGTAACATCGACTTTGTCTTCGTTGCTCTTGATGAATTCTATTTTAACCATTAAGTTGTAATAATTCAGAGGTTTTTCTGAGACAGTTATAAAATTTTCATTGTCCTCCTGTGCACTGTGTATTGTTGCTCGGGAACTTCGTCAAGTTTGACTCTAGAAAGGGCGTCGGCCACATAATTTTCTTTTCCTGGTAGATATTTAATTTTGTAATTATATTCATTTAGTTTTATTTTCCACCGCTGTAACTTCATGTTGGGTTTCTTTATATTGGCTAACCAAACAGGGGGTTTGTGGTCGCTTATGATCTCGAAGTGTCTGCCAAAGAGGTATGGTCTAAAGTACTTAGTCACCCATACGATAGCTAATAGTTCTTTTTCTAAAGCGTAGTAATTAAGTTCGTGCTCATTAAGGGTTCGACTTGCAAAACAGATGGGTATATGTGTCTTGTCTTGTGAGAGCATCGCGCCTATAGTTTCGTTCCTACCATCTGTAGTAAGGGAAAAAGTTTTTTTTAAATCAGGATATGCAAGAATGGGGTCATTGATAATGAGAAGTTTTAATTTCTCGAAAGCTGAAATGTATTCTGAATTGTTTATGTTGATTTTCGTGTCTTTCTTTAAACCAAGAGTTAGGGGTTTTGCAATTTTGCCAAAGTTTGGAATAAACTTGCGGTAGAATCCGCATAAGCCTAAAAATGATTTAATTTCTTCGATTTCGTGTGGATTTGGTTTAATGCCGTCTGTAGTTAGTTAGTAGTAACATAACCTAAGAATTTTGTTTCCTTCTTCAAGAATTCGCATTTGTCTTGTGACGAATCACAAATTTTGGTATTTTTTATATATTAATATATATAGCATTAAGCTAACCCTCAGAATCGATATGCCCTAATTACTAAAGGGGATTAGTTCATCATTAGGTTACCGTTTCCAACAAGAGAGCAATTGTTTTCGGTTTCCCTTTTTTCTCTTTATCTTCCGCATTCTAATAGCCAGCGACGCCGACGCTAGCATAGCTAAGCCAAGACGCTTGGTGACGTACGCTAAAGCTCGTAGGGTAACGGTGAATCATCAGTAGCCAATCAAAACGCGCCACGCAGTTCTGCAGCGGCGTCAAAATCTTAGAATGAAGAAAATTAGGGCAAAGGCTAGAGTTAGAAATAATAGTAAGATGACTTAGTTTCTGGCCGCCGGAGAGGTAACAAGTAAAAATTATCGTCAAGGAAAAAAATCAAACAGTGAAAAACAAGAACGAAATTAGTGAATACATAGAAGTCACTAAGATCGTGCAAATTATATTCGGGTGAGTCGGCCTTGAGGCCACGTTACTAACCCCTTATCCCTGTTATTTTCATAGGACAGTGTGATGTTAGGTAGATTAGGCAGTAAAAGAAAAATGGAAATACAGGAATTAGAAATAAAATTATAATTGAACATTGACCCTTGCCATTTCTATTTTTTTCTTACCCCTATTCTTTCTCCTTTATCCTTATTTGCTTGTAATGTCCTAATAATGTGTTTAGCGTTGCTTAGATAACCTACATTTCCATGTCTAGTGCCTGTTTCAGTGTCCGGGTAATACCCTAACTGAAACAGTATTAGATATGGAAAATAGTGCTATTAATATTTAGTGCTATTTAATATTTATTTCTGTGTCCGGGTAATACCCTAACCGAAATGATATTAAAAGGGCACGTCGTAGGAATAAATGTTGTGTTTCCATGGTACAGTTGGCGGTATGTCGACCAACAGCCATTTCAGTGTCCGGGTAATACCCTAACTGAAATGTTGTTGGTTGTACATACGCCGACTTAGTGCCATTTAATATTATTCGACATCCGGGTAATACCCTAGTCGAAGCAATATTAAATGCGCATGAACATGGAACCACTGTAGTGTAGTTCAGTGTGTAGCTAGTACAGTGGTCGTGATGTCATTTGGTTAGTAGTTCAGTGTCCGGGTAATAACCTAACTGAAATATTACCAAATGTACATCCGACCACTTAGTGTCATTTAATATTGATTTCGGTGTCCGGGTAATACCCTAACCGAAATTATATATATATATATATATATGAAAATAAAAATTTATAAATAATTCAATTTTGCCAAGGGTAACGGTAGGACTATCATAGGGTCATCGACAGGGTCCCAGCGACAGAGTCACGACAGAATTCAGTAGAACCAAAACCACGTGGAATTATTGTTTTTTGTACAGTCGACAGAGCCATCTAATATAACGGCAGAGTCCAAAAAAAAAATAGTAATAATACATATATACATAGGTAACAGAGTCTTAGAATGAGGAGTGAGAGGCAGTAGATATGAAACACAGTAGACTAGGAAAGTATCACCGTTAGTTTTCCATTTATTTATATAATCGACAGAGCTAAACAGGGTATCAGCAGAGTCACCATAGAAAAAATATACAGTTTGTCAAGTAATTGTTTGCAAAACGAAAAAACTCACACATATTCATTTTTAACCTTATATTTAATCAACTTAGATTAGCTTTTTTGAAAATTTTCTTTTTGTTTATCATAGATTTAAGTATACTTTACATATAAAAGGCATAAAACATTCAAACTTTCATACACAAGTAGAAAAAAAAGCATAAAAAAGAAAATTCGGCGAATTTTACGCTGTCAATTAATTCTTTGCAAAATGCAAAGACAATACAAAAATGAGCCGTAACTGTGACACGGCACTTCAAATTCGAAGAAAAACGAATTTGTGCGACATGTCAATTCAATCACCAAATTATTTCTTTTGGATTTTGGAAGTTTACGTTCAATATATTACCTAATTAGATTAATTAAGCAATGCAATTTATGACAACTTGGTTCAGTTAGTTTATTCCCACCAAACTAAGGGAAAACGACCAAACGAACTGGCGAAAATTTTTTCTATTAAGCTGAAAACCATTTATAATACTATAAACCGGGCTGACAAGGAAAATAGGTCAGAATTAAAGCACTCCCGAGGCAGGACATCCAAGTTAACAAGCGCGATCATTCACATTTTACATAACAGGTCTCCAATAACCCCTAAAACAGCCTAAGACAGTTGGCGACAGAGCTCAAAAATGATTGGCAGAAGTTAGTAAGCCAAGGAGCTATTAGGAAAGTCTTAAAAATGGACAAGTACTCCTCAAAAATACCTCGAAAAAAACCATTACTGTCTGCTGTAAACATTTAGAGACGGCTAAACTATTCTATTGCCCAAGTTCACAATAGTCTGGAATACTGGGATGATGTAGTTTTTTTGTGACGGGACAAAAATAATTATGTACCATCATGACGGACCCAGCAACTTATGGAGGAAGCCCAAAAGAGCCCTTCAGCAACCAAATATAGTTCCCACTGTCAAGTTTGGCAATTTGTCTGTAAATGTGTGGGGTTGCGTTTCATCAAAAGGCGTTGTTAAACTCCACTTTTTTTCATAAATTATGGATGAAAATGTATACTAGGATATTTTAGGAAACAAATTGATGAAAAGCGCGAGAAGTTTTCGATTTTTTGACTCCCAAAACACTAATACACTCATGTATAAGCGGGACCAAGATAATTATCATAAGCACAAGTCGCTCCTGCGCCGGTCTTGGTGACTGCATAATTGCAGTAAAGTGATTGGAAAACCTGCCCAGAGCCCTGATCTTAACCCTATCGAAAATTTGTGCGCCTTTTTTAACAAGCGTGTGCGTAAACGGAGCCCTACTAACTAAACGTGTCTTATTAGGGTCATTTAAAAAGAATGGCAACGAATTCCTGAAATTTATCACCTTCAAACCCTTATATACTTATTGCTCCGACGTCTTCAGTTAAAGAAGCAGATGACAGGCATACCAAATATTAGTTTCAAAAAAGTTATATTTTCTTAGTTTTACTTGAACGTCAAATAATTGTTTGCATTTTGCAAAGAATTACTTGACAGCGTGAAATTCGCCGAATTTTCTTTTTCATGCTTTTTTTTTACTCTTGTGTATGAAAGTTTGAATGTTTTATGCCTTTTATATGTAAAGTATACTTAAATCTATGATAAACAAAAAGAAAATTTTCAAAAAAGCTAATCTAAGTTGATTAAATATAAGGTCAAAAATGAATATGTGTGAGTTTTTTCGTTTTGCAAACAATTACTTGACAAACTGTATATATATATGTATATATTTGAATTTTTTATAAGAACGAAAGAGACAAGCAAGCATGGAAAATTTCACAAATGAACGGTAGAACTATTATAAAGTCACCGACAGAGTCCCGACATATTTCAGTAGAACCAAAACCACGTGAAATTAAATTTTTTTTTTTATTATCGACAGAGCTAAACAGGGTATCAGCAGAGTCACAAAAAAAAAAAAAAAAAAAAAAAAAAATTTTATATGCAACGGTATTTTCATAAGAATACAAGAAACATAAGCAAGCTGAAAAAACATAAGCAAGCTGAAAAGCTTGCGCGAGGTAACGGTAGAAATACTTTAAAGTCATCGACAGAGTCTCAGCGACAGAGTCGCGACAGAATACAGTAAAACCTAAACCTCATGGCAGAAATACATGTATTTTTTTACACCGACAGAGCTAAATAGGGTATCAGCAGAGTCACCGTAGAAAAAAAAAATATATATATATATATATGTATACAACGGAATTTTTAGACGAACAAAAGAGACAAGCAAGCAGAAAAAAAAAATTACACAAACAAACGGTAGAACTGTTAGAAAGTCATCGACAGAGTCCCAGCGACAGAGTCACGGCAGAATACAGTAGAACCAAAACCACGTGGCATTTGGACGGCAGAGTCCAAAAAAAAAATAAAAATAATAATACATATATACATAGGTAACAGAGTCTTAGAATGAGGAGTGAGAGGCAGTAGATATGAAACACAGTAGACTAGGAAAGTATCACCGTTAGTTTTCCATCACGCTTTATTCCTATGAGAAGGGGGTATGCGGGAGTTTCGTTGGTTTTCTTTGGTCGACGTAGCCGCAACGGGATCTTTCGGAGAAGAAGCGGAGGCCGCGACGCCAGCAGAGGGTCCGACGATAAAATTATGGTACCCACGCATTCTAAGGGCAGTCAACATCGAACCGTCAGAGAGTCACTATCCAACCGTCAAGCAGTCAACATCAAACCTTCAAGGAGTCAACATCCAGCCGCCAAGGACTGCAGCCGTCTAAATTCCAAGGATACAAAGGATAACAGGACTCTAAGTTACCAACATACCAAGGACCCAGCCAGTGGATATCCTTTCTCAAGGACAACAGTAGCCAAGATTTACTAGCATAAAAAGGAATCAACAGTAAACATCCTGTTCAAAAAATAGCAACAGCCTAAGTTACAAGGATATAAGCGCAGCCTACACTAAGCAACCAAGAATACAACGAAGAAACAAAGATCCACTACCAGAGAAACAACGTCAACCGCAAGGATATTATATTAAACAGGATATCCGAAGACAATTTTTGTGACCAGTAAAAAAAATTTTTATTTAACCCAGCAAGGACGAAAAAAAAAAAGCAAACAAAGCAAAAAAAAAAAAAGAAAAAAAATCTAAATTAAAATAAATAAAACAAAATAAATATAGTTCACAAGGACGAAATCCAAACTAGTTCACCGCAGGATACCAACCACAAAGGATACAAGAGCAGATAGCAACAGTCAAGCTAAACAGAAGTCATCAGTGCAAACATGGGAGTAAAATGGATCAGCTACAGACGCAAGAACGAATTGGAAAATTTCTTCACCGAGTTCGGTCTACCTTCAGGTGGACTTCGCATCTCGTGAGGATCATCCACCAGAAGTACTCGCCCGCTTAACCGAACTGGAAACTCAATATGGACAAGCAGCCACCAACGACCAACACTACATGTGAAGCCACGCTCACGATCTACCTCCCCTGCCCGGCTGGTCGACGAACACCCAAAGGATGCAGAGGTAGATGCAACCCGCAATCATCTAATTCCGACACTGCCACTGGTGTCCAATACCCCTTTGACTGGAAATGCCCAATTTTCGCTAGAAATCCCAAGACGGGCAACATCAGGAATCACAGACAATGCAGGATATGCCGTCACTTTTACTAAAAGGTGTCCAAGTGGGGCGTGTCCTTCGATGGTTCTACGGATCCATTGTACTTCTTGGAGAAAATAGAAACTCGAGCTGCCACCTACAGGATTAACCTGGAATCACTGCCACGTATGATGTCACTTTTACTCTCAGGAAAAGCGGAAGGATGGTGGCAGACTTGCGATCTACTGGAGGCCAACTGGACAACATTTAAGCATGGATTCTTAGACTTTTTCCTACCGCCAAGATATTTTGAACAACTTGAGGATGCCATCCGTACCCGATGCCAAAGGGCTGGAGAACCATTCAAGCAATACTTAGTCGACCTGCGCCTAATGATGAAAAGGGCCAACTACTCTTCGACCCAAGAACTAGATAGAATATATGACAACCTGCACCCGGAGTATCAGCTATATACAAGACGCATCGATTTCAAGGATCTAGCAGAGCTGACTAAGCTGGTTGTGAACTTTGAAATTATTCAAAGTGAGAACAACTATTCTCATCCCGAGACTGGATTTAGACGCCCACCAAACGCCGTTTTCCCAATGTCAACTAGTTCATACACCGGAGGAAACAGATTTCACAATCCTGAGATGTCGCAAACTACAAGGAAAACTAATACGTTGGAGAAAGACAACATGATTCCAAAGGTATACCAATTATCTGACGTCCCCATTGACCAACGTCGAGCTTGCCGCCGATGCAGTGAGACTGGCCACTTCGCCAGGAATTGTACCAAACCCCGTGTAATCTTCTGCGGGGAGTGTGGTCAACGAGGTCGGCGTACGATCGAATGCTGTCGACAATCGGGAAACGACGGGCGCCTTCGTTTGAACGGGGATCAGACAAAAGCTGCGCTCAACCGACCCCAACTCTAGATGTTATCCGATTCGAAAAGGGTCGCATCATAGCGCGTATAAGCGTTAATCATACCCTAGTGGAGGCGACAATCGATACAGGTGCCACCAGAAGCTTCATCAGTGAACACTTGACTCAGCAACTGGGATCCGCCGATGACTGGAGGGATGTGCGAACCGTGATTCACCTGGCCGACAGTTCACAGAAGGAAGTCACACGAGCCTTACGCATTGAAGGGTCGTTAGAAGTCAAGAATGTACCCTTAACTCTACTTGTATTACCAAATATCATGGACCAACTCATCTTAGGAACAGATTTTCTAAAAGGGATTGGAGCTACCATTCGCTGCGGAGAAAACTGTATACAACTCAAGCCACCTACAGTACATTGGAAGCAGCCGATCTCTCAGTCAATCATCGTCAACACTCCCGAGGAGAGTTCACCAAAACGCCCCTCGCAGACAGAAGAAAACAACTCTCAAGCCTCTTCATCAAAGTTACCCGAGCATAGTCACAGCGTTCATGCCCAAGTCTTACCCCCGCCGCATGAAAACGCAATCAGGAAAAACCCTTTCAGAAGCCCCATCGAGAAAGCCATGCAACAAGAACAAACTCCAGTCTCGCCAGTGCTGGGTCAACTAGAGGCACCATAGGATCGCAACGAAGTTTCAACGCTTATACCCAACGAAGACAAGAACACAGAAGACCAAGTTATCTCCAGTTTCCTAGCGACAGAGTTACCAAAGTTCGAAACGCTACAAGGAATCTCTCACATTGCAGAACATGTCATCACGATGAAAGACGATCGACCAATCAAGCAACGCTATTACCCACGAAACCCAGCTCAACAACAAATAATCAATGACACAGTGGATAAACTCCTCAAAGAAGACCAGATTGAACCCTCCAAAAGCCCACACAGCGCGCCTATTGTCCTCGTTGGAAAGAAAACAGGTGATACTCGAATGTGCATCGACTTTAGACAGCTCAACGTTCAGTCTATACGGAATGCATACCCGCTGCGCAGAATCAATCATATCCTGGAGAGACTTAGAGATGCCAAGTATATTTCAACCTTGGATCTTAAAAGTGGTTATTGGCAGATCCCTCTGGCCAAGGCTAGCCGTGAGTGTGCGGCCTTCACTGTTCCAGGACGAGGCTTATTTCACTGGAAGGTCATGCCTTTCGGCCTGCATTCCGCCTCGGCTACTTTTCAGCGGGCACTCGACAGCGTAATCGTACCCGAGATGGAACCTCACGCCTTCGCCTATCTCGACGATATAATCGTCATAGGGCGAACTCTGGAAGAACATATGGCCAACCTTCAAGAAGTCTTTCGACGTCTGAGAGCAGCCAACTTAAGAATGGACATGTCATCAGCGAGCATGGTATACATACGGATCCCGAGAAGATAGCAGCAGTAAAAGAATTATCACCGCCCACCAATGTGCGTCAACTTCGTCGATGTCTAGGCATCGCCTCATGGTACAGCAGATTTGTCTCAGACTTCGCCAATGTGGTCCAACCGATGACTTCACTACTCAAGAAGAACACCAAATGGCACTGGGATACAAAACAGCAACAAGCATTCGAAGAACTAAAAACCAGGTTAACCCCAGCACCCGTCTTGGCTTGTCCCGATTTTCGTGAAAAATTCTCGTTACAAACAGACGCCAGCGCCTATGGACTCGGAGCGGTCCTCACTCAACGATTGGAAGGAGAAGAACGAGTCATCGCTTATGCCAGCAGAAGATTATTACCAGCCGAAGAAAATTACTCTGCCACGGAAAAGGAATGCCTTGCCATAGTTCGGGCAATCAGGAAAATGCGCGGATACCTAGAAGGATATCGCTTCGATGTGGTAACAGACCATCTAGCATTGAAATGGTTGAACTCCATCGACAATCCTACTGGACGAATTGCCCGTTGGGCACTGGAGTTCCAGCAGTTCGAGTTTGACATTCACTATGTCCGAGGAAAATTAAACGTTGTTGCCGATGCCCTCTCCCGGCAGCCTCTAGCAGTACTACAAATAGCACAGGATACTACGCCTCAATGCAACTGGTGGACGACGTTGAAGAACCAATTGGAAAAACACCCCGAACAGATGCCAGACTATTTGTACGAAGGAAATCAAATTTATCGCAGGATGAATCATCACCCAGATGACGAAGACCCAATGCCTTGGAAACTTTGCGTGGCCAAAGACTATAGGAAACGAGTTCTACGCGAGTGCCATGACCACCCTACAGCAGGCCATCTAGGAATACGGAAGACGACTCTACGGGTAGCTCAACGCTACTATTGGCCTGGTTATTATCGAGATGTTAATCATCATGTGAGGAATTGCCTCCCATGCCAGAAGTACAAGGTGGAACAAAATAAGCCGGCCGGAAAAATGCTTACGAGGCAAGTAAAAGAACCTTTTAACCTCGTCTCAGCAGACTTTGTAGGTCCACTTCCACGATCAAAGCAAGGCCACACGATCGAACTAGTGCCACTCCGAAAAGCCACAGCAGCGGCGTTACAGAAAGCATTTCGGGAAAGAATCATCGGCCGATTTGGAGCTCCGCACTCATTAGTATGTCACAACGGAACTCAGTTTACTAGCAAGGACTTCAAAGCATTCTGCAAAAATTCTGGAATAGAATTACAGCATACGGCGCCCTACACACCACTCCAGAACGGAACGTGCAAACCGCACAGTCAAGACGATCATAGCACATTACCTGGAATCAGGCCAGTCTACATGGGACCAACTACTACCGGATATTACCATGGCCATAAACTCGAGTGTCTCAGACACTACAGGATACAGTCCAGCCTTTCTCGTACTAGGCAAAGAACCTCGCCTCCCTGGGGCGCTATATGACGACGTAACCCCTGGAACAGGATCTACACCTTGGTCTCCGGATAGCAGAATCAAACGAATGGCCGACGTTCATAAGATAGCACAAGGAAACATTCAGAAAGCGTCACAGGATCAGAGTCGCTACTACAACCTTAGACACAAGCTTGGCGACCCACCATCGGGTCACTCGTCCTATTACGAAGACATCATCTATCCAAAGCCTCCGAGGGATTTGCTGCCAAGTTGGCACCGAAGTTCGAAGGCCCGTTCAAGGTAAAATTCTTTATTTCTAGGAACATCGTCCGAATCCAGGATGCTCACGGGAGGTCCTGTCGCACAGCCAGTGTCAGCGATCTAAAGCCATATCAACAAGCGAATCCAAGCCAAGAAGAAATCCTAGAAGACACAGAAGACAACCACAGAGCCGAGCCTTGCGAAGAGATTTCACAGGGGCCACTTGTTGGAGATTTCGATCTCCCAACGTCCCTGCCCTCCTAAAGGGGGATCACTCTTCGTAAGACTAAACAGCAGACCACTACGTATATCTTACCTTAATTATCTTAGTTATAATATAAATTTTTAAGTTTATCACACGTTTGTAAATCACACTATTAGGCAGTCAAAGTTAGGTAGTTTGTAGTTCGTTCCTTTCAAAATCAGGCATATGAACTAATTCCCTTCATTAGAATGTTACCCTTTATATCAGTTCTTTCGGGGCTAACCTCTTCCTTGGAAGACATCGATGCCAATTTTGGAGAAATCACAATCTCGATCAACATTCCCCAGCAAGGATGTACCAACCAATACCAATATGTCTAGATATCAAGGAAATCCACGAATCCGAAGTAAGCAACGGTAGAAGGTCCACCGAATAACGATTCAGAGCTAGCAAGAGAGCAATTGTTTTCGGTTTCCCTTTTTCTCTTTATCTTCCGCATTCTAATAGCCAGCGACGCCGACGCACCAACCGCCTCGCCGTCGGTACACTCAGCGCCAGCATAGCTAAGCCAAGACGCTTGGTGACGTACGCTAAAGCTCGTAGGGTAACGGTGAATCATCAGTAGCCAATCAAAACGCGCCACGTAGTTCTGCAGCAGCGTCAAAATCTTAGAATGAAGAAAATTAGGGCAAAGGCTAGAGTTAGAAATAATAGTAAGATGACTTAGTTTCTGGCCGCCGGAGAGGTAACAAGTAAAAATTATCGTCAAGGAAAAAAATCAAACAGTGAAAAACAAGAACGAAATTAGTGAATACATAGAAGTCAAATACGCAGTAACAGTGGTACTAAAACAAAGACAGTGTAAATAAAAATCCAAGAAAATAATAAAACAAGGAAAAGCATTACATTTATCACCACTAAGATCGTGCAAATTATATTCGGGTGAGTCGGCCTTGAGGCCAAGTTACTAACCCCTTATCCCTGTTATTTTCATAGGACAGTGTGATGTTAGGTAGATTAGGCAGTAAAAAGAAAAATGGAAATACAGGAATTAGAAATAAAATTATAATTGAACATTGACCCTTGCCATTTCTATTTTTTTCTTACCCCTATTCTTTCTCCTTTATCCTTATTTGCTTGTAATGTCCTAATAATGTGTTTAGCGTTGCTTAGATAACCTACATTTCCATGTCTAGTGCCTGTTTCAGTGTCCGGGTAATACCCTAACTGAAACAGTATTAGATATGGAAAATAGTGCTATTAATATTTAGTGCTATTTAATATTTATTTCGGTGTCCGGGTAATACCCTAACCGAAATGATATTGAAAGGGCACGTCGTAGGAATAAATGTTGTGTTTCCATGATACAGTTGGCAGTATGTCGACCAACAGCCATTTCAGTGTCCGGGTAATACCCTAACTGAAATGTTGTTGGTTGTACATACGCCGACTTAGTGCCATTTAATATTATTCGACATCCGGGTAATACCCTAGTCGAAGCAATATTAAATGCGCATGAACATGGAACCACTGTAGTGTAGTTCAGTGTGTAGCTAGTACAGTGGTCGTGATGTCATTTGGTTAGTAGTTCAGTGTCCGGGTAATACCCTAACTGAAATATTACCAAATGTACATCCGACCACTTAGTGTCATTTAATATTTATTTCGGTGTCCGGGTAATACCCTAACCGAAATTATATTAAATGTACATGCCGTTGAATGTATGTTGCATCGTCAAAGTGTTTTCCATGGTACAGTCGACAGTATGTCAACCAGCAACCATTTCAGTGTCCGGGTAATACCCTAACTGAAATGGTGTTGGTTTTACATGCGCCGACTTAGTGCCATTTAATATTATTCGACATCCTGGTAATACCCTAGTCGAAGCAATATTAAATGCGCACGAACATGGAACCACTGTAATGTAGTTTTTATGTAGCACAGTGGTCATGATGTCCGGGTAATACCCTAACTGAAATGTTAACAACCGTGCATCTGACTACTTAGTGTCATTTAATATTTATTTCGGTGTCCGGGTAATACCCTAACCGAAATTATATTAAATGTACATGTCACTATGTTTATGTTGCGTATCTCCCAAATGACTGTCTTTAGTATTATTTGTTTAATTTTGTGTCTCGTATTAATTATTGTATACCCTAGGTAGTTGTTGTGGGTAATTATTAGTCTCTTTGCTGTGCCCAATAAATAATTATTTCCTACATTTGTCTAAACTAGCTTAAGAATCCAAAAGGTCTCGAGATTTACTTATAAATTTTCTGTAAGTAAAGGCCCTGGATAGATTGAGATGTGTACCCAGGCTGGAAAACTTCCTTACAGTCTAATTGTAATTTTAGATTAGCTTTGCGTAATTTTGAAAAACCTTTTGGATTGAGGCTAAATGTTCCTCTAATGAGGTTGAATAAATGATTATGTCGTCGAAGTAAACTAAACAATCTTTGTAAATTAGATCTTCTAATAGGTTGTTCATGCATCTTTTGGCTGGTGCATTTTTTAAGCCAAATGGCATTCGGGTAAATTCGTAATGCCCATGTTTTGTTGAGAATGCAGTTTTCTCAATAGATTTCGGATCCATTTGAATTTGATGGAATCCTTTAGCAAGATCAATGGTTGTAAAAAACTGACACTTTCCTAATTTGTCAAGTATTTCATCCATTATGGGTATTGGGAATTTATCATCGACAGTAATCTCGTTTAGACTACGATAATCAATGACTAAACGGAACTTTTGTTCCTTGGAAGCGTCCTCTTTCTTAGGTACGATCCATATTGGTGAACAATAGGGCGATTTCGATTTTGAATTATTCCCTGTTCTATCATTTCGTTAATTTGTTTGTTGACTTCTTCGTCAAAAATTTGAGGATATTTATAAGGGTGTTTGTAGATGGGATCTTCGTGTTTTGTTCGAATGTTATGTTTTATAGTACTGGTAAAAGTCAAATTTTCACCTTTCCTGTACTGGATATCATTAAAGCGATGCAAGATTTTTTTTAATTTTTCTGTTTCTTCTGAATTTAAGTGATCCCGCTGCAACTCGTTTTTTTCTTCGATATTATTATTTATTTCGTATGTGAACGCTTCGTATTCGAAGTCTACAGGGGGATAGTTAATAGATTCTGATGTTTCTTCTTCATCATTTGTGAATTTAAAATATAACTTGTGATTTGCTAGAGTAACGCTGTTATCGTTATAGTTAATAGATGCTTGACATGCTTTGAGGTATTTCCTGCCTAATAGTATGTCGTATGTAGCAGAAAATTTATGACAATAAAATTTTTTAGTAATTGGGCAAAGTTTGCTGGGTGCAAAAGAAACACTTTTAGTAAGCTCTATTGTGCCTTTAATTGTTTGGACATTCAATTTTTCTGGGGTTTCTGGGAAATTGAAAAATTTCTGGTTGATAAGGTTTATTGAGGAACCTGTATCAATTATACATTTAAGAGGAGTGTTATCTATGGTTAACGAATGTAGGGGTTTGATCCGTTTGATCTGTTTGATTTATTTGTTCCGAGGCTGATTGATGAAAATTTTCGGACCATTCCATTCTACTCTGACCGCTGGTACTTTCTCTTTGTCTTTTAGTAGGTCTGTTGGCTACTGGGTTTTGATTTTGAGATTGATTTCTAATTTGATGATTCAAAGGATTCTGTGGTCTACCTTGATTAAGGTTCTGCTGAAATTCCTCCCTAAGTTGCTGATAGTTTTCAGGATTTGGATGTGAATTGGGGTGACTTGAGTTGTAATATTGACTGTTTAGTCTGTAATTATTTCTGCTTGAATTATTTTGAATTGATTTGTTATTTGATTGACCTTTTTTTACTGTATTCTTCATAGCGTTAGTGTATAAAAGAGTGTTATCGTTAGTTCCCTCTAATGCTAACTTATTTATAATTGTGAATGACTTACATTCTAAATCTTCGATGAACTTACGAAGGTTCCCTCCAAAATTAGTGTAGTAGAGACGTCTTAGAAGTTCCTCGTAGGGGGTCTGTACATTGAATTCACTAATCAGGGCGTCTCGTAATTCCATCCAGTTTTTGGGTTGAGCTAGCTGTGATGCCCTCTGCGCTTCTCCAGTGAGTTGCATCTCAATAGTGCCAAACATCACTCTATGTTGGCGGACGTTACTCGTCTAGTAGAGCTGCATGATGTAGTCAACCCTCCAAATAAATGCAGAGTTACCGTCGAACAGGGGAACTTGTCTTAATACGGTAAGTGCCTGGTTTAGGTGGGCCTCTGACAATTCCAATGCCATCGTCAAGTTGTTTAATTATGAGTGTTATATAAATGCTGCCATGCGTTTTAGTTGCACGATGATTCTTTAGCGAATAAAACTTAGAGATCAGGTTAGAGCTTCCTGGATTCTGTTTTTACAGTTTTTTTTTAGTTACGCAAAAGTCCTGGTTTTTTAGCAGGTTTAGTACTTCAGCACAAAAGGTCCTGGTTATTAAACAACCTTAGATGCGATATCCGTAATGGTTGTATTTTTTTTTCTTACAAAAGATTTGCACTGCACTAACTCTTTGTCCTTTTTCTTGTTTTATCCTACCGACTGCGCCAATTTTATATTTTACGTTGATTTTATTTAAAAAAATTTATTTTTATTTTATTCAACGGAGTTCTTTATTTACAATAATGGTTTACATTAAGATAGCCTTAGAGTTAAGAGGACCGGCCTACAGCTGGACTGGAACAGAATTTTCCAAGGTTTTAACAGAGGCTGGGTTACAAGTGAACCGAACTTCACTCTTAGAGTGACGAGATTATTTATAGGGAGTTTTGCAAGAGTGGCGTGATTTTTGGACTTTGGCTCAAGTGGCGTGATCGATTCTGAGTGGTCATTTTGGAGCCTATTTCCAAGATAGGGTGAATATGAACATATTGTTCTTAAGTGTGAGATTCTGCGTAGTTCGCAGTTTTTTTAGGATTTAAGCGTGAGAATTAGATTTTTATAAGTTTTATGTTGGGGTGATTTGTTTATAATAAGTTTTGTGTTGGGGTGATTCGTTTATAGTAAGTTTTATGTTGGGGTGATTTGTTAATAATAAAAAAAAAAAGGTCTTGTATAAGAAGACGGATATACCTATTACTATATTTATATAATATGTATACCATTCATTTTTTTAGATACTTGACAATTTAATATATTTTTGAATAAAATAATAAATATATATAAAAAGAAATTGTACTATTAATTTAGGAACATGGCTATTATTTAATAGCATTCAATTTCGTTTTTTTGTTTATTTAATTTTATATAAATTAAAAAATTTCGTTCAAAAATATTTTTATTTTTTCACTAATAATAATAAATTTATAATTTTTTCAGTTTTTCATTTATGTGATAATGTTTCTTATATATTACGTAAAAGTTTTAATGTGTTCTTTTTTTATTACTTCTTTATTGAAACTATTTTGACAGATTCTAATATTGCTTATATCATTTACTTGACTTTATTTTATAAACATAGAGTTTTTTATTGTTAATATTGTATATTAAAAAAAATCTTTATGTCCATATTAAAATTTGGATACTTTGAAAGATCACAATTTATTTAAAGTATCCTGAGAAAATATTAACGATAAATCCAAACCCAATTTAATTTATATATTAACTAGAGACGCGGCAGACTTCGTACTGCCTCATCGATAAATAATGTTGCTTACTTAGAAAACAGAGTTTTCCTGAAATACTGGCTATTTATAAGGTTTAAATTTGATATTCACAGACACACACTATTAAAATACAGTCTGTTAATTAATTTAAAGCTTTCTCACAACTATATTTTTAGTTTTGTTTTGTGGTGCGTAAATAAACAAAGAAGACGGTTTTCCGACGCGCCAACACGCGACGTGTAATTGTGCATGCGCGAAACAGGGAAACTCCAAGTTGATTCCACAAACTTCTAACGACTGTCCTTGCGATTTATTTATGGTCATCGCAAAGGCCAGACGTACTGGAAATTGTAAGCGTTTAAAATCGAATGGTAATTCCGTTGAAATCATCGGTATCCGCGGGATCAAGACATCCTCTCCTTTGTGTTTTCATTTTATGATCGTCGCCTCAATGACGTTATTCATTAGTCTTTTCATTGCATAGTCGAGGTTGATTAATGTTACGCAGCATGATGACAACTGATCCTACTTTTAACTGCAAATTGTGAGTTGGTAATCCAAGCAATTCCAGTGAATTTAAGAACTCAGTGGGATAGTTGATTACGCCATACTGGTTCATTACGGTGTCGACTGATTTGAAGGAAACCAACTGTCCTGGAAGAAAATTCTGAATGGTCGCATTAAGATCCTCGACATCTTTATTTTTCTCTACTAATTTTGTTCGTTCACACAGCCAATTATGGTTATTGAACTTTTGCGCTATATCTGGGAAAACTCGCTGAATTTTAAGTCTGTGATGTGACAGAAATCTGTAGGTAATGTGATGAATCCGGTCGAGGTGTAAGAGTCTGACGAAAATCACCTGACAACAGAATCATAGCCCCACCGAAAATATTTTGGATGTCACGAAGAAAAATGCTGTTTTGAGGATTTTCACGGCAATTATTCGAATTTTTCTCACCTTTTAAACCTTCTCTAGACCTCCACGAATAATTCAAGACCAAGAATAGATAAATCCGTTCAGCCGTTCTCGAGTTTTAGCGAGACTAACGAACAGCAACTTATTTTTATATATGTAGAGATTTAAAACACAACTTGGCGAGTTTTTTCCTTAACTTAAATGTTTAATGTCGCCACCGAGACTTAACAGTATAAATACCACACTCTATATAAATGGAGTACATAGGTAATAATAGTTTATTGTCTAATTGCTAAAACAATTAAGGAACATCAACTGTTCACTATGAATAAGACTTCATAATAATAAATAAATAAATAGACATTGCCGATATATAATGCATAAAATCATATGACTATGAGTTGTATACTTTATTGTCTTATAATATACCATGCTCTACATCACACCACATATAACGGTTTTGTGTCACGCTTTCTCGAAATCGTCTAAATATATTTGAAGTTACCATTTAATGAAATATTTCATATGTGTATATCAATTTAATGAACAATTTCCATATCTATAATATACATATTGTAATATATATATAATTTAATTTTATGAACTTTTTTTATATTGTATGTCATTCAACTCAACAAAATTAATTATTTTAGGGCTACCTTTAGAGAGTCAAACTCACTTAAGCATAGTAAATTTTAATTTCCATATATTGTATATGGTGAAAAATTATTTTACATTTTTCATCATTTATTTATTATTTTAGGGACTGTAAGGAGGTTTTCCAGCCTGGGTACACATCTCAGTCTATCCAGGGCTTTTTAATTACAGAAAAATTTGTAAGAAAAACTCGAGACCTCTGCACTTTAAACTACTATAGACAAAGGTGGGGAATAACTATTTATTTGACATGACAAAGAGACACAAAATTAAAGAATTAATGTTAAAGACATTTATTTAGGGTGAACACTGTACAAGGGGAAGATACACACATACTATGGCATGTACATTTAATATTATTTCGGTTAGGGTATTACCCGGACACCGAAATAAATATTAAATGACACTAAGTGGTCGGATGTACATTTACAACAACGGATGTACATACAACCAACAACATTTCAGTTAGGGTATTACCAAGACACTGAAATGGCTGCTGGTCGACATACTGCCAACTGTACCATGGAAACACAAAATAGGTTATTTACACAACACTTAACACATTACTAGGACGTCACAATAAAATAGAGAGAAAAAGGGGAGGGAAAAGAATTAAAGAAATAAAGGCAAGGGTCAATGTTCGATTTTAATTTTTTTTACTAATTCATTTTTTTCCTTTTTTTTTTTTTTTTCCAATACTCTCCATAACACCACTTATAAGTAACACAAGCTTTATTAATGATAAAGTACACTGAGTATGTTGGCCACTTGGCGATACAAAGAAAAGATTTATGGTTTAAGAATATCGGAAATTACTTTAGCGTGGGGGTGTGTGCGGGTTCGATGTAAAGAACGGACTACCTCAAGATGGAGTTCTCCATGCCAAAACTCCATATCATCTTAGGTGTGACCGTCTGTGTCCGAATTCGCCGCCTTTCGCTCCTCACCCGCTGGTCACCCTTTCTGGCGTGAACATACCGCCCCCCTTGCAACGAATTGCAATAGCCCGGCTGGACTGCTAAGGATGGGGCGCGGCAGCGTTCTGGATCGCCTAGGTGGCGCAGGAGCCGGAGAGGATCCATCCAAAGACGGTGCTCTGGGCCGCGGGAAGTCCGCTATGGCCAGGAACGCATCCTGGCTGGATGACCTCAGGATAGAGGTCAGCCCCGAGCACGACGGACACAGAGGCCGGGCGGTGGAATGCCGGATCCGCTAGCATTAGCGTGGCAAAGTTCTTTTTTACCCCGTCGGGTATCTCCCGGATGGGAGTGTGGATCCGGAGGTTAGTTTCCACCTTGAGGACGACTTCCCTTCGGAAGTTGGGATCCGTCCTGGACCGGATGGTCGCAAGGCAGGCCTCATCTTTGCCCACTCGAAAGGTCCCCAACCCCAAGGCGGACGCAAAGGAACCATTGATGCGGCTTTGGGGAGAACATGCGTCAAGGAGGACGCGCGTCTCGGACTCCTTCCGGCTGTTGCCGATCTTCACCACGGCAGTCGGCATGACGGGTGTGGCCTTCGTTTGCAGGAGAGCTGAGAGGGTGAGTTCTCCAGTGGGAGCGCCGTCGGACTTCCTCCCGCGGGGTGCGGATGCGTTCCGCTTACGAGGCGGAGACCGTGCTGGACTTCTAGCACGAGGGGCCCTAGCTTGGGGCCGAGAGTGTCGTCGACGGGATGACTCCGTTTCGTGGAGCAAGGTTTGATGCGCCTCCCCACAACGCCGGCATCCTCCAGCGGTTCGACAGGCCTCGTTAGAGTGTTCGTGGTCCAAACAATTGGGGCAATACTTGTTCACCAGAACTGCCCTCAACCGCTTCTCCCCGCGGAGATTTAGGAACCGCTTGCAGCGACGGAGCGGGTGAACACCCCTGCAAATGCGACACCGGTACGAGTCGACTCCGCGGATTGTGCGGAGCTGCACTTGGCTGGATGTGGGGGCCATGGTTCTGTATGAAAAGAGTGAACAAAGGTAGGATTAGAAACAAATAATTGTGAAGTGCAGTGACATAGGACAAACGACGGAGACGAAGACGGAACATTAGACGCACGACATGACTACGAGGTCACCGATCTGGAGATTCCGTTGGGGCCACTTCCACTTGTTGCGTTTGTGGAGCTCCTTTAGATATTTGTCCTTCCAGCGGCGGCAGAAGTGATGATGAAGCGCTTTCAAACGTTGCCAGCGATTGACCAAGGACATGGGTTCTTCCGTGATCTCTGGCTCGGCGATGGCCAATAGCGGCCCTCCCACAAGGAAATGCCCCGGGCTCAAGGCTAGGAGATCGGCCGGGTCCTCGCTCATGGGAGAGATAGGTCGTGAATTCAGACACGCCTCTATTCGACACAGCAGGGTCGAGAGCTCCTCAAACGTGAATCGCATATTGGCCTTAAAACTTTTTACTCCTGCCTCCCAAAGTCCACCCATGTGGGGAGCGCTGGGCGGAATGAAATGCCAGGATAGGATTTGCTGCCCAAAGGAGTTGGTGATGCACTGCTTCGTCGCGTCCAGAAAGCTCTTCTCTAAAGTCTTGGATGCTCCGACAAACGTTTTCCCATTGTCGGAGTAAATGCGCTGTGGACACTGCCTGCGTGCCACAAAGCGCGAGAAGGCCGCCAGGAATTTCTCGGTCGTGAGATCGGAAGTTGCTTCGAGGTGGATTGCCTTTGTACTGAAGCATACGAATACGCATACGTATCCCTTTGTGATGAGGCAGGCCCTTCCGGTGTAGTTCTTGATTTCGAACGGTCCAGCGAAATCTATTCCGGTATAGGTGAAAGGCCTTGAAAACGTTACCCGACCTCGGGGTAGGTCACCCATCAGCTGCGTTTGCTGACGGTGGTTAAAAAGGATGCACGCCTTGCATCCGCGGATGTGAGCCTTCACGGCGTTCTTGAGCTTAGGGATCCAGAACTTGGCACGTAAAAAGCGGATCATTAGTTGGTTGCCTCCATGCAACGTTACTTGGTGCGTGAAACGGATGAGGAGCCGAGTCAGGTGAGCGCCGTAAGGAAGAAGTATTGGATGCCGTTCATCGTAGCTGAGAGATTCGGATGCTCTCAGTCGGCCGGAAGCACGAAGGACACCGTGCTGGTCAAGGAATGGGTGCAAGTTCGCAAGGGAGCTTGAGGCAGGGATCGGGTCCTTCTGGGACAGATATCGAATTTCGGCCTGGTATGCATCCCGTTGGGTTAACTGGATGAGAGTCCTTTCCGCCTCCACCAAGTCTTGTTGGGAGAGAGTCGGCGTGGGGGGTAGCAGCTCCTTCTTCTGGTAGAATCTTCGGACATATGCGGTTACTCTTAGCGCTCGACCGAACTCTGAGAACCGCTCAATGAAGCCGTCTGCTGGCGATGTAATGGCTATATGACAACGCGTCCGCTGCTCTACTTGGGTTTCGGGCACAACGCAAGGAGATGCGGGCCACTCTGTAGGGGGTAACTGGAGCCACTCCGGACCGTGCCACCACAATTGGCTCGCCGCCAGGTCGGTTGCAGACGCACCTCTGCTCGCTAAATCGGCTGGGTTGTCCTCGGATCGGACATGAGCCCAGTCCTCAGTGTTGGTGTGGCTGGAGATGGAGGATACCCGATTCGCAACAAAAGTCGACCAATTACACGCGGGCTTTTGGAGCCAGGCTAGCACGATGGTGGAATCCGTCCAGAAGTAGGATCGGGCATTGCGGATTGGGAGTTCAGGGACCACTGCTGCGTACAATTCGGCCAGGAGTACCGCTCCGCACAGTTCGAGTCGCGGCAAGGACACAGTCTTCACCGGAGCTACCCTTGTTTTAGCGGTGAGAAGATGAACGCTCACGTGGTCCTGATACCTCACGTGGACGTAGAGCGCTGCTCCGTAGGCACGCTGGGATGCGTCACAAAAACCATGTAGCTGCCATTCACACTCTGGCCTCACTTCCACCCATCTCGGAATGTGAACGCGGCTGAGACCTGGATAATCTTGTAAGAATTCGTGCCATTCTTTGAGTAGTGATGGCGAAAGTGGATCATCCCAGTTAAGCTCGGTCAGCCAAATCTGCTGCATAAAGATTTTCGCTCGGACGACGAAGGGAGCTAGCCAGCCGGCAGGATCAAATAACTTGGCTATGTGGGATAGGACCTCCCTCTTAGTGACTGCTGCGTTCAGCGCCGGTTTGGTAGTTACGAAGAAGAAGTAGTCCTGCGTAGCCTTCCAGCGAATTCCTAGGGTCTTGGCCGTGCTGGCGTCTTCTAAGTCCAGAAAGTCCTCATTTAGAAGGTGATCCCGAGGGATTGCTCGCAGCACGTCCTTGTCATTCGACGTCCACTTGCGGAGAGGGAACCCAGCGGAGTTAAAGGCCTCTTGGAGATCTTGTAATGCATGACGAGCCTCCTCTTTTGTGTGTGCTCCGGCTAGAATGTCATTCACGTACATGTAATGCTGTAGAATTTCGCTTGCCTTTGGGTGGTTGTGTTGGACATCGTGAGCCAGTTGGAGTAGGACTCGAATGGCCAAAAAGGGGGCGCAGTTGACTCCGAAAGTGACGGTTTGGAGCTCGTAATCGTAAAGGTTTCCGTCTCTTTCTCGATAGAGGATGCGCTGGAAGGGGGTGTGTACCGAGGCGACAAGGATTTGCCGATACATCTGAGTGATGTCTGCATTGAAGACGAATTGGAAAAACCGCCATTTAAGGATTTGCACGGTTAGGTCCGCTTGGAGGGTAGGACCGGTATGCAGAGCGTCGTTCAGGCTGATGCCCCTGGTGGAGGGACTGGAGGCGTTGAAGACGACACGGATTTTGGTCGTGGTACTGTCGGGCTTGAACACCGCATGATGAGGCAAATAGAAGTTTCTTGAGTTATTTGGAGGGGGCACTCGAACCATGTGTCCCAAGTCTACATATTCCTGTAGAATTGCTTCATATTGGGCCTTTAGAATAGGATTTTTGCTCAATCGCGCTTCGTTTCTGAGGAATTGCCCCATGGCGATAGACCTGGAGTGCCCGAAGTCGACGTTCTCTGGATCTTTGAATGGAAGAGAGACTTTATACCTGCCGTAATTCCTGCGCTTGAACGTATCCCGGAAATGCAGTTCACACCTTTTGTCTGCATCCTTTTCCAGTTTTGCTGGAAGATCTTCCACCTCCCAAAACTTGGTGAGCATTCGATCCAAGCTCGCATTGTTGGGCGCTACGGATACTTGAGCAGCCAGAACGTGGGCAGGTGCTTTGGAGGAACCAGTCATGGGCCCGCAGAGTACCCATCCGAAAATGGTTTCGAGGCCGACGAGGGATCAGCAGATGTTCTTCCGAATACGCTCTCCCAAAATATGGGGAAAGAGATCCACTCCAATCAGCATATCAATGTGGGAGCTTCTATGGAACAGCGGATCTGCCAGAGGAAGTTCTTTGAAGTCACTGTTCATCTCCTTGGGGAACGGACAGGCGGGTAGCGCTCCGGCCAGGTTTGGCAGGACATACGCTGTGGTTTCCACGTGTCGAGAGGGGTCTTTGGAAGAGACGAGCTGTAATTGACATAGTTTCTGGGCCCTAGCGGCCACACAATTGGAAATGCCACTTATCTGGGCATTAATGAGACGGAACGAAGGTCTCACCAGGTTGAACATCCTCTCGGATAGAAATGTTCCTTCAGACCCGGTATCAATTAACGCGCGCGCAAGGAAATCAGCGCCCCGGTGTCGAATCGTTACCATGGCGGTGCCTAGCATGCCTTTACTTGGGGTGGAAACGAAGAAATTGTGGACGTTCGAGGGGGGCTCAACCGAATCTGCGTTGACGGATGTTGTCGGTTGCTGCGCATTGGATGTCGTTACCGCCGGGACTTGGGCGCGATGCAGCAAAGTGTGATGCCGCTCCTTGCATATGTGACAGCTATGGGCACTGGGGCATTCAGGCACAGCTTCTGTTGTTTAATTGCAGCCGAACGAGCTTGGACGGACATGGAGGTAAACTTTGGACAAAGGCGGATTGGATGGTTCTCTCTGCCGCACAGTTTGCAGGAGACCGAATTGACACGGACTTGAGTGTTCAGCGCCTGAATTTTAGCTTGCGGCGGTCTGCGCGCTGCTGAGGGAAGGGCCTGGGAGACTGGAGCGGAACGACGATCTTCCAGAGTCTCCAGAACGCGATAACGGTCGATCAGGAATCCGTTTAGGTCAGCCCACGAAGAAAGAGCTGTTTTGTTTGGGATGGACTGTTCCCATAATGCGATAGTGGCGTTAGGCAACTTAGACGTGCAAAGTGCCACCAGGAGGACATCCCAATTGTCGATGCTGACTCCTGAGCGTGTGAGTGTGGTCAAGCATCCTTGGATGGTAGTTTGCAGCTCCTTCAAGGCCCCACAAGTCTCATGGACAACCGTAGGGAGGTTGAAGAGTATCTTGGTCTGATTGGCCACGAGCTGCCTTTTGTTTTCAAAACGGGCCTGCAAGTTTTCCCAAGCCGCTTGGAAGCCCTCATTAGTGAGGGGTGAACTTGACACGATCGCCTTTGCCTCGCCGCGCGTTTTTGAAACGAGATGGTACAGTTTTTCCACTGGTGCCAATCTCGGGTTGTTTATGTACATGGCCGTAAAGAGATCGCGGAACGTAGGCCATTGATTGTAATCTCCGGTGAACGCGTCAACCTCACACGGAGGCAGTCGGTAGCCTGGCTGTGCGTGGTGTTCACGGGAGACCTGGACGTTTTGGGGCACGGAAGTTGCTTCAGACGACTGAACTTGTTCAATACGTTCTCCCAAACTTGTGCCGCACCGAACATACACCATGTATGCGTATTCATATTTTGACTTAACGGTCATTAGATCGGCGCGGCTCTCATCGCTCCCATCAGCCGTAAGGGCTCTGGTACATGCCATGTACTCGGACTCGATTCTGCTCCAGAGGACCTTGGTTTGATCCAAATGCATTCGCAACGAAAATAGCGGAACGTCCCCCTCGATGGAGCCCATGGTGTTGACCTCGAAAACGGTCAGACTGTCGCAAGCGGCGATAAAATGATTAACCGACATGGTGGCTGCGTCGAGTAGTCGTTGAGACTCGGACCTGGTTAAAGTTCTCGACGCGGGAGCCGAAACAGTGACGCGCGGAATCGAAAGCGAGCTGGAGTCGGACAGCGTGGGCGAGGGAGTACGTGTGGAAAACCGCTGTGCAGTAGAGCCTGGGGAGGATGGCGATGATAGTGTGGTAGCGGAACTGGATTGGCTACGTTTTACCGTATCTGTAACGCGCGGTACTTTTACTTTGGCCGGCGGTGTGGATGGCGATACGGAACGGCGAGGCAATACGAGATGATCGGATTTGTTGCTGCTTTTAGCAGGATCGATGGGCATAATCGGAATGGAAGAATATGTGTGTGGTCAAGGAATCTGACCCGAGTGGACTGTATGGGGCGGATTAATTGCCGACAAGATATATCAAAAACGGATAAAAATCAATAAATAAATAAATAAGGATATTTTTATTAAATTTAAATGATCTTGTGATATATCGGAATGAGAAGAAAATAATGAGAATTAATGGAATTAGGAAGAATTATTGTGAGGCGTGAACAATGATTATTAGCGTTGGGTTGGCAATCTCAGGCAATATTTTTTGTCACAGCTTGTTATAAAAATTGTTACTCTGCTGTAGACCAATAAATATTGGAAGGACCTGGTCAGAACCGAATGCCTGTGCTTAAAATTGCGTGGAATTTTATTTGAATAATTTAAAGAACCAGAATTGTAGCTCAGGTTGGAAATTGGAACTAGTTCCGGAACCGACGAACGCCTTTTTTTTTTTTGAAATTAATAATTTTTTTCACGCACACACAAATGCCGAAACTACTCGATCGGCCCTCGGAGTTATTATTAAAATTTTCGAAAAAGTAAAATTTTGGAATGTCGAAAAATATTTTTCTTGGATTAAGTAATTTTTTTTTTTTTTTTTCGAAATGTGGAAAAAAATTTTTAAAATATTTTTATTATTAATTAATATTTTTTTGAAATGAAAAATTTTTTTGGAAATGTGGAAAAATATTTTTTGATTAATTAATTAAATAAATTTTTTTTTTGAAATGTGGAAAATTTTTTTAATTTTTTTTGAAATGTGGAAAAATAATTTCCTTTTTTTTTTGATTAAATAAATTTTCCTTTTTATTTCTCCTTTTTATTATTTTATTAATTCTCATTAAAACTTCACTCGGAATTATTTTCTTCTGTTTTGTGAGGGTGTTGTACCACTGTGCACAGCTCGAACAGCTGTGCGACTTCTATGGATAGTTGTTGCACTTGGTAATTTTAAATTAATTTTGCGCGTTTTTATTGGATTGGACACAAAAAGGGAAACAAGTTGCAAGTGCAGAAATTTTGTGCAAGTAGTGCGTGAAAATAATAAATCAATTTTACCGCGAAATCAAATTTCTATGCACAAAAAAATGTTTGTCAAAGCCGGTACACTCACTTATGAACATATGTATGTAAATGTATGTAATTTGTAAAAAGCTTACAAGCGGAGCTTTTATGCGGTTCTTTTTGTTGTTGGTTTTTAGTGGCGGAACAATGCTTTGGAGCCGGCAAACAATTATAATAGGTAAGTTTGATTTGATTTTATTGAGACACAGAAATTAATTGCACTTTTATTTTCAGCTTGCAGTGGCACTTGCACTTGACCTCGCGATTGCCGGTATGTATACAATATATAAATGGATATGTAGATGTAGATGTATATATGTATGTGGATATATGTGGATTGTATATTGATATATGTGTAGATGTAGATGTATATATGTATGTGGATATATGTGGATTGTATATTGATATATGTGTAGATGTAGATGTATATATGTATGTGGATATATGTGGATTGTATATTGATATATGTGTAGTGTAGATTTAGAAATATGTAAATTGTATTTATGTATGTAGATGTATATATGTATGTGAATATATGTGGATTTGATTGTAAATTTTTATGCAAATTTTGTAGAAAATGATGCAATATGATGGAGTAGATGGCTAGGATAAGCGATCACACCAGGATAGGTGAGGGCACAGGACACAATTACATGGAATGTACATACAAATTAGAGTGAAAAGTCGCTATGGAAAAAAGCGGGAAACTTTTCACTGCAGGTAAGTATGTGTATGTGTGTGCTAATTAATATATTGGAATTATAAGTTTGTCTACTTAGCAGATTCTCCACCGATGCGATGCTGGGGTCGAGAGGAAGAATATCCGGCTCGAAGGACCAATGTTAGTGGGAGGGCGAAGGATTTCTCTAAAGTAGATGACTTTTCAATATCTTCCAATATGTATTAATTAACACGACGCGTAAACTTCGTTTTATAAGTAACACAAGCTTTATTATGATAAAGTACACTGGTTATGTTGGCCACTTGGCGATACAAAAAAGATTTAAATGAGTTTTAAGGTTTGGAAAAGTGTGTACGGGTGTACGAGTATTCGGGTTTGAAGTCAAAAGCGAACTAACTCAAGATGGAGTTCTCCATGCCAAAACTCCATATCATCTTGGGTGTGACCGTTTGTGTCCGAATTCGCCGCCTTTGACTTCCATGTGTTCACTTGTTTTGTTCTTGTTTTTTACTGTCTGTATTATTTGATTTTTGACTTGCCGATAATTTTTTTTTTTACATGTTAACCCCCCGGCGGCCAGAACAAAATCTTCCCATTATTTTTAACCCTTTCCCTTTTCCCTATTTTTTAATTTCTTAGCTATTCGACGCAGCTGCGGCAATGCGTGGCGCGTTTTGATTGGCTACTGATGGATCACCGTTATCCTACGAGCTTTTTGGCGTACCTGACCAAACGTCTTAGCTTAGCTATGCTGACACCGACTGTACCGACGGCGTGGCGGTTGGTGCGTCGGCGTCGCTGGCTATTGGAATGCGAAGGAGAGAGAAAAAGGGAAATAGAAAATAATTGCTCTCTTGTTAGAAACTGTAACCTAATGACGAAATAGAAATCAATTGCTCTCTCTTGCTAGAAACGGTAACCTAATGTTGAACTAATCCCCTTTAGTAATTAGGGCATATCGATTCTGAGAGTTAGCTAAATGCTATTTATATTAATATAAGAAAATAACAAAAATTTGTGATTCTTCACAGGACAGTAGGAATTTGAGGAATCAGTTCTTTTTTGATTCTAAATTTTCACTTCAGAAACATGTCCGTTCAGCTCGGCTGTCAAACTCAGACTGAGTAGTAGATAGGGACATTAAGTCACATTTGTTTTACGTGGCGTGTACCCCTTGGGGAGTTTACAACCACGGTACTCTAATATGTCACAAATGTGACATATAGTACAGTGGGCCGAAACAAAGCGACGGCCAGCGCCCCTCAAAGATGTTGCTATTGCAACATCTTATCGGTGCCGAATAAAATACATGTTGTCGGACATGATATTTTCCCTTGGCGAAGGGCGAGGCCTATCTTAAAACCTCTGCTGATTTATGGGTACAGCACCCGGTTGATAACGCAACTCCACGCCGAGCCAAAGGCTCTCCCCGCATTCGGGTGTTAAACCACAGCCACTACGATCTCCCGCAAGGGGGCCAACCTCATTGGGCTAGCATGGGGCCACTAGCCCACCCGTAGTACCAAATTAACAGCTTTGGTCGGCTGTTCGCAGCCGAAGCTACTCACCATTTTTGCTCACGACAAGCATGGAATGGGTCATCCATCAGCTTGCCCCATATGGGGCTCGCCTACCAGATTGGGTGCTCTGGTTGGACCTTGTGATATGACATAAATGCCATATTACTACCAGATTAAGGCGTTCTGGTTCAGCCTCGCAGTATGGACCAAGTTCCAAACTGCTTCCAGTTTTGGCCCTCACTGGCCCGGCATTGGTTGATCCTGCGTGGTCGCCATCTGGTGCATCCCTCTCCGCCTTGTGAACGTAGCCCTCGCAAAGGTCTCCAACATCTGGAGCTGCTCTGGTGTCTCCAGGACCCGGGAAAAGTTCCATCGGATGTCTTCCCTTCTTACACCAAGTCCGTCAAGGTCTCAGGTCAAGGCATATGCATGCGGGCGTCGCACAAAGACCTCTCTGATGAAGAAATGCGTTCAGCGATCCATGGCCAGTCAACAAAAATCCAGCGTGGAGGCCAAATCCTAGGTCTCTCCGGCTGAAAACAAAACGTACGTCCGGG
This sequence comes from Drosophila neocordata, assembly GCA_018903615.1. Lineage (NCBI taxonomy): Eukaryota > Metazoa > Arthropoda > Insecta > Diptera > Drosophilidae > Drosophila > Drosophila neocordata. Next base: position 182,975 of record JAEIGI010000066.1, read on the forward strand.
ATAAACTGATGAGTCCGACCATCGTCATCCAGCCTGCGTTGCAACTCCCAGCACATAAGCTCGTCCAGCATCGCCTTCATCTGTTTCCGGTCCAGATTTGCCACATCTAGACCGAACAGCCAATCGCTTTCCTCCAGCGGGTGGGCACGCTTAACCTTAAAACTGATTGCCATTCGCATGGCAACCAGATCCAAGGGTGGAGCTCCAGCAAGTACCTGCAGTGCCACGGTGGACACTGTACGGCATACCGCAAGGCATCCTAAGAGCATAGCTCTCTGGCAGGAGTTGAGTCGCCTCCTGGCGACCGACTCTCTCCTAGCCACGGAATACCATACCGAGGCACCAAACAATGCACATGGCACCATGAGTCCGGCATAAATGGTGCGTCTTGCTCGAGGACTGAATCCCCAGTCGACCCGTAGCACGCGACTCAATGCTCCGACGACTCCAGTTAACTTTTTGCGTAATCCCGCAATGTGTGGCCCAAAATTCAGCCGCTCGCCAACTGTGATACCAAGGTAACGGTACTGTCTGACGTAGGGTAGGTTTGCTCCTGCAAACCGTACCCAGGGCGGCCTCGATCGGGCCAATCTCCCTTTCAACAGCATTATTGCCGACTTGCTGGTCGAGATCGAAACTCCGACCTCTGCTCCCCAAGCTCCCACGACGGACATCAGCTCCTCGCCTCGACGCTCCAGTTCGACTCTCGACCTTCCCTCGACGAGAACCAGCAGATCGTCCGCGTACGCACTGAATGTACACAGGGGCTCCAGACGTTGGAGCAACACATCCATTATGGTGTTCCAAATAAACGGCCCACTGATGGATCCCTGCGGACATCCTCGAGTTACCTCCACGTCGACTTCTCCGAATCTGCTGGTCATCCTGGCTCTCCTACCACAGAAGAAGCTTCTCCACAAGCTGGCTTCCTGGCATCCCACGTCGATTAAGCGGCGCATTACAGCACTCCACTCAATGTTGTCGAAGGCGCCTTTGAAGTCGATGAGAAGTCCCAACACATATACCGCCTGGCTGGCGGCAACGGTGGTCTTAACATGGTTCCAAGCATCCTCCACACAACGTCCAGGTCGAAAGCCGAATTGCCATCTATTTCCATCCGGAAGCACCTCCTTCATCCGATTCACCATGATTCCCTCCAGCACTTTGCCAAATACTGGCAGCAAGCAGATACCCCGATAGGAAGCTGGGTCACTCCCATCCTTGTCGGGGCCCTTGAGCAGCGCCACTACACGAGGGCACTTCCACTCAAGGGGGAAATATCCCTCTGCAACACAGCGGGAAAGCAACACCATGATGTGCTTGGGAATAGCACGCCACACTGCCTTGCAGATGTAGATAGGGACAGTAGGAATCTCGTTAATCCATTCATGCGCGTCACTAATTAGATGACGGCACATTTGGCTTCCTTAAGAGAGTTATAGTTACTCCCGCCGTTGACCCGCGCTTACTTGAATTTCTTCACATTGACATTCAGAGCATTGGGCAGAAATCACATTGTGAATACTCGCTAGGGCCATTAAATACTTTGTTTTAATTAGACAGTCGGATTCCCCAAGTCCGTGCCAGTTCTGAATTGATTTTTAATTGATAATCGTTCTAATTTAAAAGAACTAATTAAAATTAATTAGTATTCTTAGAAATTTTAGCAAGAATGCTGGCTACATAACTAAACTATCTGGGGAACAAATAACTATCTTAAATGATAGAAACTCTATTTTCGCAGAACAAGCACATAAACCATGTTATTGTTTCCCAATCAAGCCCAACTATCTGAATCTTCAGAGCCAATGCTTATGCCAAAGTTACGGATCTAATTTGCCGACGTCCCTTATCTACATTATTCAATCGATTAGAGACTCTTAACCTTGGAGACCAGCTGTGGATATTGGAACCGCCTGTTGTGAAGCTTGCGTATCCCCACCATAAATTTTCAAGATCCGAGGAAATAATATCGACACAACAGTATATGTCATGCTCTTACCATATCTCTCTGCGAGACTTCCATGGTAGTACGGCTTTAAAACAGAAACGAAAACGGAGGCTTATTTATGGTCGTTGCTGTTGCCAGGATGAGCATGATCACCGTCCTGCTGTTTTAACCAACCAACGCTTTTCATGGTTTTTGTATAAGTTGTTAACTTGGGCACCGTAACAATACGTTTGGTTCATCCCACAGCGCAAAGTGGCCCACTGGGCAAATTATATATATATTCATATTGTAAGGAAGTTTTTCCAGGCCGGCTTACATTTCTCAGTCTCCCCCAGGGCCTTTCCTACACTGATAATTTATGTTAAAAACCCGGTCTTGATGACGTAGACAAGGGAGCATATCCATACTATTTGGAGTTTGCTTGCTGTAGTTGTTTCTCAAGTTAACTATGCCAAACAGATGATGGAAAAGGGAAAGGGGAGGATGGTTAATATGTAACAACATTTTTACATACACGAAGGAAGGGTATCAATCGACTGGGGTGTCACCCGGACATCGACTTGAGAACACATAAAACTACTAAGTGCCCAAGAATCTCCATCAGATCATCTATGGTGTCACCCGGACATTGGTCTGATAAAACATCTCTTAGTCGGGCAGCATTAGACAAAGAATATTGTCCTTGTCAGTTAGCGTGTCATTGGCTAGGATTAATATTATTTGCATGGCTCCCTACATAGAGATACATGATAAGAACATATACTACATGCACATACGCTACATGACATTAATATAAGAGTGAAGGCGAAAGTAAGGCGGTTTGTTGCTGGGGTGAAATAATTAGGGCCGTGTTTTGTGTTTTGATGTCAAACATTATAAATTTATTAGTAGCAATCTGATCTGCCGTAAACGCTAACTAAATCTAACCTGTAGTTTTACCACTCTATGACCTGTTAACTTTGCTAAGGGGCAGCCCTGTTGGCCAATGGTTTGACTCATCCGCTTCAGACACACACACTTGTTTAATCTCTCTTGGCGACTTCTGGGTCCGGTCTTATGTCTTCCTTGTAGATTGAGGATTTTTTCTTGTACCCTGGTCGTTGTGGGGTGGCACTTTTGCTTTTCAACTCAACTTCTACCGATCGCGGTCCCAACTCAACTCACTCCTTTCACCGTCTTAGATCAACTCTCTGTTCGATGGTCCCACTTCAACTCCTCTGCAGATTTAATTTTACACAGACCTTGGCCTTTGATTTTTGTAGCCGACGCCGGCAGCGACCAATCAAAAGTTGCCACCGCATTTTGGCGATGACGATATCGATGCAGCCGCTGAAAAACATGCGTAGCTTGCGCAATAACTCTGTCGCCTTCGTTCGCAAGTCCCTATTCCTATTGCTACATACATATATATATGGGGTGACATGCGTATATATGTATGTATAGAATAATAGAAACATACATATATACATGCGTATATATGTATATAAGAGGCAATAGAAACTGCGCAGTAGCAACCGGCGACTTTTGGGCAAGTCCCGTTGCATTGCTTGTTTCATGTCTTTGGTGGCCCGATGTATGTGTATGTGTGTGTGTGTGTATTGGCGGTGGTCTGATTTAGGGATGCTCTAAGGGAACTAGTTCCTACGAAAATACTAACAACAACTCAGAGTATAAACTTATAATTAATTCATAGGACTTATTATCTTCGGATTTATGTGGGACTTTCCTGTCCCGATCTCGTAGAATTCCTGTGCTCTGTGGATTAGTATAGCTCTTCGGGTTGTATAACTCTCTGCGTAGTTTAACTCTGTGTTGTATAGCTCTGTGTGTAGTGTAGCTCTGCTTGTGCTATAACTCTGCTTGTGGTATAACTCTGCTTGTGGTATAACTCTGCTTGGGGTATAACTCTGCTTAGGCTATAACTCTGCTTGGGGTATAACTCGGCTTGGGGTATAACTCCACTTGTACTAAAACTCTGCTGGGCTTCAGTATATGTGGTAATCGGGTCTACTGAATACTAGGGGTAACCATGCTGCTGTGGAAAAATATATATTAAATACTCTGACTTGCAATACTCTAACTATGATGGCCTATTACCCTATCAGTGTGGTTTACAAAGGGCGAAAGATATCTTAAAAATAAAAATTACATGCTCACTTAAATTAACCATGAACATTGCTCATGATTACTCTTGCCTGTTGGCGCAGAACGCCCTCGGATAACGTTGAAGAGATCCCCCCTAAGGGGGACAGGGACGTTGGAAAGCACACTCTCCATCAAGTGGCCCCTGTGAGTTGACTCATCTCCGGTATATTGGCTTCTTCTGATTCATGGGGATGTCTGCTGGGCCTCTGTTTATTATAATGGTTTGAGGTCATCTATGCTTGCTGTGCGTCGTTGCCTTCCATGGGCTTCTTGTAGGCGGACTATATTTCTGATAATAAACTTGATTACTTTGTAGGGCCCGTAAAACTTCGGGGCCGTTTGGCTGCAAAGCCTTCTGCTGCTTTAGACAAATGGTGTTGTCTAAGTAAGACTAGATCGCCAACGGTCTCCATTCTCGGCGTCGTAGGTTATATTGCCGGCTTTGGTCTAATGATGCTTGCTGCATGTTGTGCTCGGGATTCGGGTGACCATGGCGGTGTTCCTAGACCAGGAGTAGTTTCATCGTATAATCCTCCTGGAATACGTGGTTCTCTGCCCAACACTAGGAAGTCTGGGGTGAATCCTGTAGAATCACATACGCTTGAGTTAATAGCTAATGCGAATTAGGGGAGTAGTTGGTCCCAATTGCTCTGGTCTTCTCCTAGGTATTGAGCTATCATCGTCTTGATAGTTCGATTAGCTCTTTCGGTGGGGTTCTGACGTGGTGTATACGGTGCGGTGTACTGAAGTTCCACTCCAGTTCGTTGAAAAAGTTCTCTGACTGATTTACTGGTAAACTGCGTTCCATTGTCGCAGACGAGAGTGCGTGGAGTTCCGAATCGTCCGATAATCCTTTCTCGAAAAGCCTTTTCCAATGCAGTAGTGGTAGCTTTACGCAGAGGTACGAGCTACACCCATCTACTGTAGGCATCTAGAAAGACAAACAAGGCTGTGTTACCTTGTTTCGACCGGGGTAGAGAATCGACAAAACCCGTGCATACTATGCTAAATGGTTCCTTGACTTGGCGTATGAACATCTTTCTTGCTGGTTTTGTATGATCTGCTTTGTATCGTTGGCATTGTCAGCTGCGAACATGATGTGTGACATCACGGAAGAATCCAGGCCAATAGTATTTCTGTGATCTCTCCTACGGTAGAGTTGATCACCTTCGTATCGGTAGTCGAGAAACTGGTCAGGTTGTTCATCGATTTGGCGTTTAATTTTACGCCACCATGTGCACTTTGGCAGGGTATCCTGTATACTGTTTAATGCATCTAAGGGCTGTCGAGAGAGGGCGTCTGCTACTATGTTTAGCTTCCCTCGGCGGTACTGGATGTCGAACTCGTATTGTTGTAGTTCGAGGGCCCAACGAGCGATGCGTCCTGTTGGATTATCTATGGAGTTGAGCCATTTAAGGGCCTGATGATCCGTGATAACTTCGAATCGGTAGCCTTCTAAATAGCAGCGCATCTTGCGTATTGCCCAGACGATGGCGAGGCACTCTTTCTCAGTTGCTGAGTAGTTTTCCTCGGGAGCAAGTAGTCGTCGGCTGGCATACGCCATTACTTGTTCTGTACCTTCTTGGTATTGGGTCAAGACTGCACCCAATCCATAATCACTGGCATCGGTCTGTAAATAGAACTTGGAATTAAAATCTGGACAAGCTAATATGGGAGAAGAAGTATCCGCTCTTGAGGTCCAATGTGGAGATGAACTTCGCGTGCCGAAGTTTCTCTAATATATGATTAATCCTGGGTAGAGGGTAGGCGTCTCGTATAGATTGGGCATTGAGTTGCCTGAAATCTATACACATGCGCATGTCACTAGTTTTCTTACCCACTAATACGATAGGCGCGCTGTGTGGGCTTTTCGATGGTTCTATGCGGCGTTCCAGCAGTAACTGGTCTACGGTATCATTGATGATCTTCTGCTGTGCTGGATTACGGGGGTAATATCTCTGCTTAATGGGACGGTCGTACTTCATTATAAAAACATGCTCTGCTATGTGGGTGACACCTTTTAAAGTGTCGAATTTAGGCAGCTCTTGTGCCAAACATTCTTCTATAAGTTGAGTTGAGCTAGGGTCTTCGATCGGGGATGGGGATTGGTTAAATGCTGGTTCAGTGGGAGGCTTCCTTCTATTTGCTGTCGGAAGGGGTTGTTCATGGTCTCATGGTCCGATGGTGGAGGTAGAGCTGCACGTCTGGTCCAACTCTCCGTTGGGCTTTTGTTACTTTGGTAGACCGTTGGGTCATCTGTGGTTAACTTGGGCTGTGGGTCGCGGCTGGTAATTATCGTTGACTTGATCGGTGGCCTGATACTAGACACTGTGATGGCATCAACTCGGGTGGATAATCCATTGGACTGCGTTACAGTTCCGCATTGGATCGTGGTGCCAATACCACGCAGAAAATCTGAACCCAGAATTACCTGGTCCATGATGCCTGGTAGAATTAACAATGTTAACTTGGTGTGTGATATTCCTAACCACACGTCGGCTTCGATGGCTTGGGTGATCTCCTTGCGAGATCCGTCGACTAAGTTGATAGCGGCGCGTATTTGTTTCCAGTCTTTGGTGGCTGATACTTGTTGTGCCAAAGAATGGCTGATGAAGCTTCTTGTAGCTCCGGTGTCGAACGTTGCGTTTATCTCGTGACCATTGATTTGTATTAATGCTAGCAGACGTCCTTCAGCAAATTGAAGTCGGCTTATACTTGGGGATGATTTGTCGCTTCTTTTGTTTGATCCCCGCTCAAACAAATGTGCTTGGCGTTTCCCGAACGTTTGCAGCATTCGATGGTTCGAATGCCTCTTCTTCCGCGTTCCCAGCAGAAAAGTCTGCGTCGGTTGGTACATTGATTAGCAAAATGTCCATGTTCGCTGCAGTTTCGGCAAACGCGTTGCGTATCTACATGTGTGTCCGCCAGTTGGTAAACGTTAGACCTGTTGGCTTGGCCTCCAGCACCAGGCTGATAGGTGGACTTGTTGTTAATCCTGTTCTTGCGTGCTCTGCTTTGGGTACATCTAAGAATTGTTGAACCTGGTTGTCGTAGGCAGAGGACATATTGACCTGGGAATTAAAAGAAGAAGAAGATCGATCAATTATTATTTAAATGGTTCATCTGTGCGTTGTTTTCTGGTTCGAATAGCATCCTCCAGTTTTTCGAAGTATCGGGGTGGCAAGAAGCCAGGATGATTCTAGTAATCCGCTGGTTTGCCACCATCCTTCGGCACGGCCGGATAAAATAATTGACATTATTTGATTTGGTAATGACTCAGTATGGATGCGATACGTGGCTGCACGTGTTTCCAATTTTTCCAGAAAATAAAATGGAACGGTTGTCCCATCGAAGCTAATGCCCCATTTGGACACTTTATCTGCTATGGTCGATGGGCTAAGGTTTTCCGTGGATCGTAGTGTAGTTGACATGCCTGCTGTTTTTGCTTGTGATGGACATGCGGATGCCGGTGAAGCTCTTCTATCAATGTCCTCAGGATTCCTGGGTATCTCGATCTCGATTGCATACTCTGTGCACCTTGCGGGAGACACAGAACGTGATCGTGGTTTAATATCCAGGCTCTTGTCGATGGTTGCCGTCTGTCCACAGTGGGCTTCTAATTCTGCTAGACGTGCAAGCACGTCTGGTTTATGGTCTTCTCTGGAGGCAAAACTGGAAAATCCGCTGCGCATTTCTTCCACGGTGCTTTAAAACCCATTTTGCTAGAGTATCCAAATAGAACGTTGCTGAAATTGAACAATTAATTCAACAGGCGGTGTTTAATTTTGATAAATGAAAAATATTGCTACTGTTTAAATATCCTGTGTATCCTTGATAACTCGTTGACTATGCGTAGGTTTCTTGGCTCGGGGTATCCTCGATTAGTCCTTGAGGACTGATGACTTAGTATTCTCGGTTGATTTGGTATATCGTCGTTTGATCCTGGTTGACTTTGAATATCGTTGGTTGATTCTGGTTTACTTTGAATTGGCTAAGAATATCCTTGGTTGTGGACTTTGATCCTTGTTGTTCACTGTTGGACTGCTTGCGTTGAAGTTCTTTGGTTAAATTATTAGTTGAGGTCTTTCTGGTGAATCTCGGGAGTAGGATCGACTGATTGCTTTGAGGTCTTCTTGTTGACTCCCTGTACTTCCATATCCTCCAAATAGAAGTTGTTCTGCTTATGCGAGACGCTGCAAATATTCTTATAGTTATTAATTGCAGTTTCTTTCATTTTATTGTTCGCCGTTACAGCGATTTGCATTGGTGATGTGAGTGGCGTTGCTAAGCTCGTTGACCAATGGGAACCAAGCAGGAGACCCGCCTTTCTGCTCCTCATCAAAACAATTCAGTGTGGGAGAAGGAGACAAAAATTATGTTAGATTGCTTTGGTTTCTATGTACGATGTATGAGTTGATTTTTCTATGATACTTTGGTGTGACTGTACCACCGCATGAATTTTTCTGTTTTTCTGTTTTTCTTTGACTTGTTTGCAATTTTTCAATTCTAACTGTACTTGCTGAACGAATTTTCTGTCGATAATTCTGCTGTCTATTTGATCACGACTCAACTGAGTCTATTAGCTATGTCAATGAATTTGTACTTAGTTCTATCGTTGACTTACTTACAACTAAATTCCCGTTGTTTAATTTTTCTAGGTACTCTACCATGACTCTGCTAATATTATTACACACAGGTGAAATCCTTTATAAAAGAAATTATTTATATATATTAAGGTATAAAAATAATATATCTGTCAAGTCTCGGGTCCCTGCTCGGGCGCCATCTGTAAGAAAGTTTTTACAGGCCGTGGTACAACTCTCAATTTCCCCAAGGCCTTTCCTACACTGAAAATTTATGTAAGAAACCCGGACTTGATGACGGAGAAAAGGGAGCATATCCATAAAATTTGGAGTTTGCTTGCTGTAGTTGTTTCTCAAGTTAACTATGCCAAACAGATGAAGGAAACGGAAAAGGGGGAGGGTGGTTAATATTTAACAACATTTTTATATACACGAAGGAACTAGGGTGTCACCCGGACATCGACTTGAGAACACACTCCATTCAACTAGGTCAATTAGGGTGTCAGCCGTAAAACTAAAGCTAGCTACGAGCTAAAAAAGTAGGTATAGAATTTTTTAATAATGGAAAAGAGAGTTCTGTACTGATTACGTGATAAAGACGATTATAATCAGAACAAAGAACTCGGAAAGGTTCATGCAGTAAATAATTAGTAGAACAGCGTGACAGTGATAGAGGTATAAAATTTCTAGTAGGTCTACAAGGAACACTAAAATTTATTTGGTTCAATAGCTCGGGCGAGTCTATATCACCTTTAAGAAGCTTGTGCATAAAAATGACGCCAACCATTAGTAAGAGAAGGAAGGCCAAGTAAAAGAAGTCTACTAGATTACGATGAAGAGCAAAAAGCAAGAACTGTTTTTGAACCGACCCAATTCTTGCTTGGTGTGACTCATACTGAGGTGACCAGATGCAAGATGCATATTCTAAAATAGGACGTAACAGTGAGGTGAAAAGAATTTTAGTTGTATATGGATTGTCAAACTCCTTTGACCATCTCTTTACAAACCCAAGAACGCCCATGGCTTTACCGACGGTGGAGGAAATATGGGACTTAAACTTTAGTTTTAGTAAAAAATTAAGTAACTAAATGCGGAGAATTTATATAAAAAGTCATGACCTTGCATTTAGTTGCATTTAATTTTAATAAGTTATTATGACACCAAAGCTCAAGATTTTGAAGATTAGATTGCAATCGACAAGAAGAGGTAATGTCTTTGTAACTAAAACATAGCTTAACGTCATCTGCGTACATAAGGGCACGAGAGTAACTTATAACAGAGGGAAGGTCATCAATGAAAAGGGTAAACAGCAGTGGTCCCAAATGACTACCCTGAGGCACCCCCGAAGTAACATGGATGGATTTGGAATATGACGATTTAAAAAGAACCCTCTGAGTTCTATTTGTCAGATATTCACGAATCCAATTAATTAAAGGACTTGGAAAGCCAATACTATTTAATTTCTAAAGAAGAAGCGTATGATTAACAGAATCAAAAGCCTTACTGAAATCAGTATATATGACATCAGTTTGCCTTGCATTTCTAAATCCTTCGATCGTTAAAGAAGTAAATTCTAAAAGGTTAGTGGTAGTAGATCTACATTTCACAAACCCATGTTGAGATGGTGAAATTATAGATCTACAAAAATGTTGCAATTCAGAAGTGATTAATACCCCTATAGTTGGATGCATCCGATTTTTTACCGCTTTTATGGAGAGGAACTATATAGGATTCCTTCCAGATAGCTGGGAACGTGGAAGGACTTGGAAAGCCAATATTATTTAATTAATAAAGAAGAAGCGTATGATTAACAGAATCAAAAGCCTTACTGAAATCAGTATATATGACATCAGTTTGACTGAACTATATAGGATTCCCTCCAGATAGCTGGGAACGTGGAAGATTTGACAGACAAAAGAAAAAGTTTACGAATTGGCTTACATAAAGCCTCGGCGCAAAATCTGAGAACGCAATTCCATCAGTTGGAATTCACAAAGCTATAAAATTGTTTAGGATTACTAGAAAATTCTAATTTACAACGCTGGTGGTAATCCTTATAGCATTGCGTATTACGCAACACTGGGATCCTCAGCGGTTCACAAACCTTAAAAAGCGAACCAAGAATGTTATAAAACAGAGAAATAGCATTGTTCGTATTTGAACAACTATACAGGGAAGACCAATCAGTCTTAAGAATGAGCTCATTTAACTTACTAAAATTGGTCTTGCGAAAATTATGGGATTTAACCGCAGGACAACAGGACACACAATCCAGGACACCAACAGTCGGTACACGATACGGAAGATCAATAGTTATGTCCAAAATAGGATGAAAACTATCTTCAGGCAGGACAAGAAGGTTTATTCTAGAAACTGCACCATTAGTGGAGTCGAGAACAAATATCACATCCAAAGATCTATTATTCTTGTTACGCACTGGATTTATTTGAGCCAAAGATAACTCGAAAAGACCTTCAATAAAGCAATGTGAAATAGAAGGGAGCAACAAAGCAGATTCGTCAGTAGGGGACCATCCTGATTCCGGTAAATTAAAGTCATCGAAAACAATCAACATGTCTCTATCAGACAGTAAAGATGAGATGTGTTGGATAGAAACCAAGTGTTTAATGTACACCGCCATGTCGGATTGTGGCGGGATGTACGAGCAAGTAATGTTGACAGAGAAAGTCTTGAGACTGATCTTGACACTTACAAACTCAATCTCCTGGTTATGAGGTTTGATTGAAGATAAGGACGAGTCAATGGCGCCCTCTTCGCGGCCCGTGAGCCGGTGGGACGGTCCAAACATGTGCCCTCCGAAATGGGCTCCTCTGCGGGAATATCCACCCTCTCCACGGCCCGGAAGCCGGTGGGGCGATCTTTACGTGTCGGATCGTGACACGGTTCCTGGATGGAGGTGAGTGGTGAGTTTGGCTCTCATACAAATGACGCAACCATCCCGTCGGTACGCAAAATTTTCCTCGCCGTGGAACACGAAATGCGGTATCCCGAAGGGCTTGGAGCTTCTTCATCCTCAGATGCGTTACGAGGAACTTCATCAGATTCATCGTATTGATCTGACCCGCTGGCGCACTGCGAGGACGCATAGTGATCTAGAGTTTCTAGATCGTACGAGGAGAAATGCGAGTCTGGAGTCCGATTATTTGCTGGGAACATCTCGGTATCCGACGAGCTTTCGTCGATTACTATAATATCATCCATCTGTGAAGTAAAAGTTGGGTTACCTTTTCTGTAACTTCTACCGTATCCTATTATTTTCCCTGCCTAAGGTGCGGTTTACATTATTGAGGTTAGAAGATTAAAATTATGGGGTTTCTTCCTGCACTTCGTCTTCAAGAGAGGCCCGGTCATGATAAGGCTTCACTTGTGAGATGTGTGCGATTCTTCCTTGTCGCTCTCCAGGTCGTCTTAACCGGACTATGTTGTGTGAAATGAACTTTACCAACGAACTTGGGCGCTAACTTTTGATGACGTTGGACAGTTGATGACGTTGACATAACACCCAAGACTGGAAGGTCGGTTTCCATTCTCTACGCCGTAGGTCACTGGTCACGGGAGGCACGTTGAAGATTTCCTGGCACTATACGAAAGATTTCGCCCAATCTATTTGCTCTTTCCTCTGGACTTTGCTGTAGAGTACCCGAACCTGGAGTTACCTCGTCCTAAAAAGTGTTCGGTAGCCTGGGCTCTCGTTCGTGCATTAAAACGAGAGGTATAACCCGTGGAGTCGGAAATACTCGATTTAATGGCTAACATAATCTTCGAGAGCTTCTGATCCCAGGTTTGACGTTGGATCGGTATGAATTCCTTGATCGCTAATTACTTGACCCAAGTATGTCAGTTTCTTTTGAAAGAAAACGCATTTCTCCCTATTAATGTGTAAATTTGCTCGATGTAGTCTCCTTATTACTTCCATCAAATTAGCCATGTGTTCGTCCAGTGTTGACCCAATCACGATAATGTCGTCCAAGTAGGCGAAGGCATGGGGTTCAATATCTGCACCGATGATACTATCGAGAATCTGTCTGGAATGTTGCACTGGCCGAATGTAACCCAAACGGCATTACCTTCCAGTGATATAGTTCGCGGCCCGGGACTGTAAAGGCGGTACATTTTCGACTCTCATTGGCTAAGGAAATCTGAACTTGGCTAACTCAGCCTCTAGGCGTGTTTAAATGGATGACGGTAAGGAGACCTGCCTCCTCCACCTCATTATCTGTATCCGCTTCGACCTGCTTGAATGCTTCTGTCCTTTTTTGTACTCCATAGGCCGCTCCTTGTTTGCTCACCGTTCCTTGTTTATCTTCACTGCTCGTTTGTACATAAAGTGTTCTTCGTTCCAATTTCACTGTCTCTCCCTCGGCAGTGCTTCCGGAGATGTTGGACATACCTTAAGGGTCCGTGTGGGTACATTCCCTCTTGGTCTTAGTCTCCGATCCGCTCGCGCGAGATCGTTTTCTGTCACCTTAGTAGGTGAATGTTTTGGTATTCCCCTGACCTGTAACTCTCAGGTCGGGTATCTTCCTCCTTCGCTGTTTTCTTATGTAGTACCAAGGAAGCCTGACTTATCTGAATCCCGGTCTCCATGGCTTGTTAAAAGTCCATGCCTAAAATTACAGGGTCTAACAAAGGAGGCATCACCAGAAATGGCATGATAACGCTCTTTCCAGCCAACTGTACTCTAATCCGCAATAGCCGTCTTATTTCCATTTTGGATCCGTTAGCCAAGGAAACCATAGTGCGTATGTCCAACCAGTCTTCGACATCCGCGACTTCCTGTGCCAATTCTACACAAATAAAACTTCTCGTGGCTCCTGTATCCAATGTAGCCGTAGCTACGAGATCCATTACCTGTATCCGAACCACCACCCTTCCGCCGATCTCCCGCAAGTGGGTATCTATTGTCTGGGCACTAATGTGGAGGTCGCTTCCCTGGCCCTTTCTAGGAAAGGACCTCTGTCGTTTCCCGCTAGACTTCGTCGGCAACATTCGAACGATGTAACATCTCTTCGACCACATTCCCAACAGAATTTGACGGATTTGTTGCGACACTCTCGACTCATGTGAGCCAACCGTAATCGGTTCGAATCCGCGTCCTGTCGAGTGATTTACTGTATAGGGAGAAGAGCGAGGTTCCGGCGTTGGATCAGAATCTCTAAAAGGGTAATATTGAGGAGGGGAAGTAGGATAACGGGGCCGAAGAACCTCGATTCGACCCTGCTGCGAACGTGACTTTTCCGTTTTTCATATTCCGTAGCCATCTCAGTAAGCTCACTCAATGCACTATGGTCAGAAAGTCGGATTTTTTGGCATAAAGTCCAATTTTAAAGTTAGAGCCTTGAAATTTGGTACATATGTTTGCTAAATTTTTATAGAATTTCGGATTTTGTTTTTTTTTTTTTTTAATTGGCCCATGTCTTCACCCACCTGCCCTAGCACATTAAAAAATTTTATTAAAATTTTTTTTTTAATACATTTTTTTTATTCTTCCTCGTTGTCTAAATTAATGTTATATTGCTCTTCACAGTCAGATTCGTGATCTAAATCAGAATCCGAATCTGAATTTTCCGGATCGAAATTAATAGTTTTCTGGGTCGGCGGAGATACTGCCTTTGGAAGATATATGACATCTTGTGGAAGATTTTTCTTTTTGATTTCATTTTGTCTTTTATTCAAACATATGCTTGATATAAGCGGATCTGATGAATCCATTGCTCTATAAAACACATCAGCCATGGTGTTTAGTCGGCTATTTTTTCTTGCATGTGAATTTCTGTCACTTTTGTAATATTTGTTCCGAGCTTCTGAAGGATGAGTTCATAATTTGCCAGCCGTGAACTAATATTTTGTGGACAGTCGGAGACATTGGGTACCAGGGATATTTACTTAAGTACATTGAATATGTGCTCTTACAAAATTCCTTAAATTTGTCAACATCTACAGAATAGTGAGACGAAATGGTAATCAAAATCACGAAGAAATTGTGTAGAAGGGCTTGATCAAAGTTTGTTACTGATGAAAACAAACGGGTATTAGAGAAGGCTCTTCTGGCTGTGTTTCCGTCATTACTATTGCCGCTACCGTTTTGCTTGGGCATGTTTATATGGAGATCCATTTGTTTCCACATCATGTCTTGAATATTCTTTTTTCGAGACATCACTTCCATTTTCTCAGCCTGCTTAATATGCCACTTTCGAATTTCGAGCCTATATGACACATTTAGGACGAATTCAAAAAAACGAATCTAGGCATGCAATGGACTCGCGCCGTATTGAAGACTTTCAGGTCTTGGTGCAAAGTTTCCTGAATAAAAATCTGTGGTTTCCAGAAGCTCTGTTGGTTTTACACCACATATTGGGCAGCACTGAGTGGATGTCGTTCCAGTTAAGATGTTAAGCACCTTGCCATCAATAAGTGTCATTTGCGTAGTATATTTAATGACAACTTCTTTTTCCCCCTTTTTATATAAATAATCCTTTAAGGTGGCGATTTGAAAATCCAAACTTTTTTTTTCGAGTAATATTTTAGTCTGACTTTCCATTGCATACTCAATTTTTAAGGGCCGGCAGAACCTAACAGACTGTGGAGCTCTGTTTTTCCAGATGATACGTTGATTTTCATCTTTTAATTCCAATGGTATTATTGTGGTGACAAAAAGTGAAAGATCAAGGGAAGCAGGTTCATCCGAATGAAACTGTTGCTTATAAATGCTTTGACCCGTTGATCCATCAAAGCCGTAGCTTGTTATTAATGTGAAATATCATCAATTTCAGCTAAAACCTCTTTTTGCAATTCCATAATTCTTTCGGCTGTATGGTCTAGGATATTTTGCATTGAAACCTGTGCACAACTTTCCGAAATGTGTATTTGGGGTGGTCTGCAAACCGTTTTCATTTCCAGGAGGGCTGAGTACGGTGGAAAAATATCGCGTCCACGAGATTTGTTAAGTTGTTGGATGTTAATGTACTGCTGTTTTGTCAATCCATTTTCCAATAAAAAAGCCAGTGCTTCTTCCGAAGTAAGAGGTGTGACTTCATTTGGAAACAAGGTTTTTTTTAGTTCAGAGCAGTCTTCATGCCTGACTTTTAAAACTGTCGCTAATTCATCCTGTTTGGCTTTCTTTGCAGAAACTGAAGCCGCGTGAAGCAAATGAGGCGTGGAAAAATTATTATCCGATGCTAGGTCACATGCTAACTTTCTTTTTAGGCGCTCTCCAGCATCTGAATAGTTTAGCTTCGGTCTACCCATTGCAGATGAAGATGCCAGATCCGTCACATTTTCATCTAACGTCAAAGTAATTGACTGCGAAAGCCACCTTGCGTGTCGAGCCTTAAATCTTTGCAACATTCGATTGCACTGCGGCAAATATTTTTTGACGTGCTTCAGAAAAATCGTGATTTTTTCAGTAAATATATCCACCTGAGCAGCACTGAGATCAGATTTGTTTACTTTTTCCAATTCCCATATGATAAGTGCACCATCATCGCGCTTGTTGTTGTCCCAAACTTCAACGTTAAGCGCCGAAACTCATATTTGGCTGCAACACGTCAATTTATTTAAAAAGGAACAAAAAGGGGCAGAGGAAACTTATTAATTCCGAATATACAAACATTAATCTTGAACATGTCGTTTTTAGTTGCGCGCTCAAGCGCGTTAAGAACAAGTAATACACCACGAAACACGGCTCTATTTGTTAAATTTCACCTGTAAAAAGACACCAACAACAATTGCACATACACAGCTAAACATTCACAATCTTGACAAACTAACACTGAACATTACTTTTAAATACCTGTGCTTTTACTTTCCATGATTACAATATTCTTTTTCTTTAAACAATCACGCTCAAAACAATGACAAAGCTTAATAAATTTTAAGGTTGCATACCGATCATTTAAGCTTGAATAGAAACAGCTGACTTTAGTTGCGCGCCAAATTTAAATGACTAATTTGAAAAATTTTTAAAAAACGTTTTTTTCTTATCTAATGTGTCTATAATCAAAAAATAAGTTAAATTTTCAGTTATGAATACATAAAAAAAATGACTTTATGCCAAAAAATCCGATTTTCTGACCATAGTGCAATGTATGGAACTCGTGCCTGCGTACGTAGAGACGATATTCCGGGGAAGAGTTTTCGTATATCCGATACAACTCTTGTGTCGGCCCGTAGCCCGTATGGTGCATAACGGTTCTTAGCTCAATTACGTAGTCCTTGAATGATACTCCTTTCGTTTGAGTGCGCTCTCCTATCAGATCTTCTAGCCTTTCAAAGTAGTGGGGGGTCAAGAAGAAGCTTAGGAATTCTTTCCCAAACGCATCCCAAGTGGCGTCATGTAACCCACTGGTTCGGATCCACCGAGCAGCCTTGTCGGTGAACACTTCTGACATCGTTCGGGGAATTCGTTCCCGGTCGAGTCCGTAAGTCTCGACTATCTCCAATATTTCCTCTATGAAGAACAAGGAATCCTCCGAACCATCAAAACGTAGTCCCCACTTACGGACGCGATCAGGGAGATTAGAATAAGGCTCCGAAATTATAGGGGGCGATCGGGGAGTCGCAAGATTCTCTCTGGCCATATCTTCAAAATGCACCGCTCGATTTGCTGTCTGGGGACTTTCTCCCGGCGTACGGACATTTTAACGGCTGTTTCGTACTCACCAGTATCTTCTCCTTGACACGGTTCGCCATTTGACGTCATCATTTGGATTCTTTTCCAGCTTTTCTTTTTATCGTATTTTCTATTATTTCTATACTTATTTGCTATTATTGAGAGTATGACCGATTGCGACCTTGTCGGGATTAGTATCTGGGCTACGTATTTATACAGACACTGTCGGAATTCCTGTGGCCAAAAGGGAAGATGATCCTCGCCAGGTTTGGGAATTACCGGTTAACCTTTTTAAAATAAAAATTTATTTACAAAAATTAATAAACGAAAACAAAGTAAAAAATTAAAGCGAGCGGTTTGACACATTTGATTTTGATAAACATAAATGCAAGTACGGTTTGTAACAAATAGTGCAACAGTGCAAGTATTGTAAAGAACAGCTTAATTATTGCTCATGAGTTAGGCCTATAAAGAGATAAAAAAGGAATACGATAGTGAAGACGATTTAGAGACAGGCTTTGCACCAGAAATAAATAATCATACAGAAATGGAAACAGAAGCTTTAAGAGTAGCACTCGAATGTGCAGTTCGCACTGCACTCGCCGAGCAGGAGACAAGGTTAAAAGAAGAATTTTGTGCAGAGCTTGAAAATGTTAGAGGTCAAATAAGTACCCTAAGAGTAGAAACACCTCAAGTGGAAGTGTACCAAAAGGTAACAATTGACCCGAATATAAGTGAAGTTAGACATAGTTAAGTCCGTACCTAATTTTAACGGAGACCAGGAAGAATACGTATCATGGAGACAGGCAGTCATAGATGCATACAAAATTTTCCAGAAGACACACAGGAAGTGAGACACACTACGAGGCGGTGGCAATTTTAAAAAATAAAATTAGTGGTCCAGCAAGGGCTATTCTTACATCGCACAATACCGTGCTGAATTTTGATGCCATAATTGCAAGATTAGATTGTACATATGCGGACATGACGTCCTTGCGCGTGCTTAGACAGTAGTTAGAACTCGTCAGGCAAGGGGATTTAAATTTAATGAATTATTTATTACGACGGGGTGGAGAAAAAACTCACTTTAGTAACAAAAAAAATAGCTGCGTCCATACACGCCTTCATGACAGGATTCAAGAGGTCCCTTAAAGCATTGGTTATCCCAGAGAAGCCAAGGGATTTGCCCTCCGCCTTAGCAACGGCTATGGAAGCCGAAAATAGCATAGATAGAAGTGCTTTTGCCGTATCATATGCCAAGGTAATTGAAGAAAGGAGTCATACTAGCGACAGTAACAGATTAGGCAATCGTACCCAGGCCAGACAAGGAAAATTCCAGGATAGGAACCCACATTTCGTAGGAAATCGGAAATCGGAAATCCAAAATAATAAGCCAGACACGAGACAACCGGCAAGTGATAAGGATACACAGCCAAGGATTCCAGTGCAGCGTATGGATATCGATCCCTCGTCATCTAGATTCAGGCAACAGAAAAATTGGCGAAAGGATCAGGCCTCACAGGTTTAGACTCAAAAGAGACAAAACACGTTTGTCTGGTTATAGGCGTCAAAGGGTAAATAATATTACCCAGCAAGCTCCCATCATAGATGAGAAAGAGTGGCCGAAGACAGCGACTTCCTCAATTTTTTAGGGAGCGCTCCCGATTGCCGTATGTCGAGCGGCAATTGGCTGGCGAAACAATAAGAATTCTTATCGATACTGGGGCGGCAAAAAACTACGTTAATCCCGTTAAGGAGTTAAAATATTAAAATACTTGCAGATAGTAATACATTAATTTCATTTCACACAAGTTCATCGGGATATACTCGTTGCCCTGACTCACGCGCGCATCACTGATTTCACTCACGCAAACTATATTCCAATTCTGGACGGTGATGATTTAGTGTGGAAGCGGCATAGTTATATAAACCATTCATCAAATTTATCAAATTTTGCAACAATATTAGATAATACAGTAAAATTAGCAGAACTTTTCCCGCAATCGCATATGCGAAAGTTTTTAGAAGTAGATATAGAACATGGTTAACGGTGCACCATAGAATAGTCAAAAGTTTGAACTTTATAATATCCGCACTTAAAACAGTGGCAGGCACTCCAGATGCATCTAATTTAGAAAAGATTAAATTCACAGAGACTCAACTCATAGAGTGAAGTAATAAGCAGGTCAAGTAATCACCGAAACTCAAAAACAAATAAACCGGTTAACAGACACTGTCATAGATTAATTATAATTATAATTAAAAAAAAGGCGAGTTTGTCGATACGCCCCATTTGTACGAAACCCTACTTGCACGAAATAGAATGGTAACATCATAAATTCAAAATCTCATGTTGACGATCACACTCGCCAAATCTAATATCATAAATCCGACAATATTCGATCATAATGACCTCAAATCTATTTTTACCGATCATCTCACAGAAATTCCTATAATAAGTCTAATGAGTGTTTCCAAAATTAAAATATTCCAATCAGATAACATAGTTCATATAATTGTCAAATATCCTAATGTAAAAAATGTTTGCAAAAAAGTTATGTTATTCTCCGTAGCCCATACCAATATCATTTTACAATTGCGTGATGATGTGGTAGCTGAGTGCGCCGGTCAAGTTTAACCGTTAACAGAGTGCACCACGACCAACTATGCAACCTTTTGCAAGAAATCATTGCATGAAACCTGCGCCAGCGGGTTACACCTAGAGCCAATCGTAATTGTGGATGAAGGTACTGTCATCATTAACGACCGACCAGCAAGTGGACGACGGACCCACAATTACCACCAAGGGCACATTTGAACGTGAAGCGACCATAAGTGTCCCATAAGTCCATTTTCCTTAACTACAATCGAGTAATAAAAAAGGAGCCTGGCATTGCGGCATCTCCACTCCTGAATATTACCGGACCAAGTGCTTAGCCTGCCATTGCTCAAAAGAATGAACGAGCATAGTCTTGACATTATCAGGCAGCTAAGAGACGACGTAACCTCGGGAGGAACAACCAATGTCTGGCTCATAACTGGTATAGCCATCGGTCTCACCTTCTGCTGCATAGGCGTTATTCAACAATGCCGGAACCGAAGAAAGACCTCAAACGACAAGCGATGGCGAAGAAAATGAGCGTCACCGAGGACGGCAACGACTTTAAGGGGGGAGTAGTTAACGGCATAGTTAACGAACGGCCCTCGCAGCGGAAATGATACGCGCGCGGCGGCAATGTTGCTGTGTCAGGCGTTTGTGGTATTGTGTAATTGTGTATTATGCTGACTTGGCCCTGCATACCACGAGAACTCTGCGTGAACATTATTTTTGCTTACCATGAGTTTTTAGATTTTAAATTATGCTATAGCTTAAGAACCATCTTAATTCTTCTAGTTTAGTTTTGTATCAGCATTTGAACCGCCTTGTTGGCCAATAAATACTTACTCCGGCGAAGCCGTAATAACCCGAATTTGATTGCTAAGCTAACGGTAAAACGGTAGCGGTTTAAATACATGTTTCAGCCTAAAGAAAATCCGCCGCGACCCAATAGTTATTCGGCCGTGGTGTTCATAAATCTTTTAATTTACATATGCACATACAATTCACATATATTTCCACATACATACATCTATATCACATCACATATATACATCTACATACACATCCAAATCCATTTATATATTACATACATATACCGGCAATCGCGAGTTCAAATGCAAGTGCAAGTACAAGTACAAGGCCAAGTTAAAGCTGAAAACAAAAGTGAAATTCATTCCTGTTTATTAACTAATCCATCAGATCAAATTTACCTAACATAATTTTCCGCCGGCTTCAATCCATTGCTCAACAACAACAACACAAAACAACCGCATAAAAGCTCCGCTTGTAAGCTTTTACAAACTGCATATATGTACATATGTTTATGACCGGCTTTTTACATACAAAATTTATTTCGCGGCAATTTTGATGTATTATTTTCACACACTACTTGCACAAAATTTCCGCACTTGCAACTTGTTCCGTTTTTTGTTTCTAATCCGATAAGAACGCGCAAAAATAATTTTATTTAAAATTACCAAGTACAACAATTATTCAAAGAAGTCCCACAGCAACAAAAAATTATTAAATCCAAAAAAAAATAATACAAATTTTTTATCATTTCAACAAAAAATTATTAATCCAAAAAAAAAATTTGATTGTTTCAAATAAATATTTACATTTTCGAAAATTTTAATAAGAATTCCAAGGGCCCATTGAGTAGTTTCGGCATTTGTGTGTGCTGCTTAAAGATCAGCTAACGCTCCCAATTATTAGTCACGTCTAAAGTTCCTCCCAAGTTCAATTAAATCTCCATTAATTCTCATTATTTTTTCTTCCTATTCGGATATATCACACAATCAATTTAATTTAATAAAATATTATTATTTATTTATTTATTGATATAATCCGTTTTTGATATATCTTGACGGCATCCAATTCGCCCCATACAGTCCACTCGGGTCAGATTCCTTGACCACACGATATCCTTCCATTCCGATCATGCCCATTGATCCTGCTAAAAGCAGCAACAAATCCGATCATCTCGCATTGCCTCGCCGTTCCGTATCGCCATCCACACCGCCGGCCAAAGTAAAAGTACCGCGCGTCACAGATACGGTAAAACGTAGCCAATCCAGTTCCGCTACCACACTATCATCGCCTTACGCCCCCGGCACCACTCCAGAGTGGATTTCCACTCGTACTCCCTCGCCCACGCTATCCGATTACAGCTCGCTTTCGATTCCGCGCGTCACAGTGTTCGCTCCCACGTCGAGAACTTTAACAAGGTCCGAGTCTCAACGACTACTCGACGCAGCCAACATGTCAGTGAATCACTTTATCGCCGCTTGTGACAGTCTGACCGTCTTCGAGGTCAACACCATGGTCTCCATTGAAGGGGACGTACCAGTGTTCTCGTTGAAAATGCATTTAGAACAAACGAAGGTCCTCTGGAGCAGAGTCGACCCCAAGTACATGGCATGTACGAGAGCCCTTACGGCTGATGGGAGCGATGAGAGCCGCGCCGATTCAATGACCGTTAAATCGTAATATAAATACGCATATATGGTGTATGTTCAATGGGGCACCAGTTTGGGAGAACGTATTCCAAAATCTGCAGGCCAATCAAACCAAAAGACTCTTTAACCTTTCCTACGGTTGTTCCTACTTGTGGGGCCTTAAATGAGCTGCAAACTGCCATCCAAGGGTGCTTGACCATGCTCACACGCTCGGAGTCAGCACTGACAACTGCTGTCCTGCTGGTGGCACTTTGCACCTCTAAGTTGCCTAACGCCACTATCGCAATATGGGAACAGCCCACATTTCCTCGTGGGCCGACCTAAACGGGTTCCTGATCGACCGTTATCGCGTTCTGTAGACTCTGGAAGATCGTGGTTCCGCTCCAGTCTCCCAGGCCCTTCCCAACGCAGTTCGCAGACCGGCGCCACAAGCGAAATTTCAGGCGTTGAACACTCAAGTCCGTGTCAATCAGGTCTCCTGCAAGCTGTGCGGCAGAGAGAACCATCCGATTCGCTTATGTCCAAAATTTACAACCATGTCTGTCTAAGGTCGATCGGCTGCAATCAAGCTACAGAAGTTGTGCCTACATTGTTTTGCAAGCGGCCATCAACTACGGGAATGCCCCAGCGCCCATCGCTGCCACTTCTGTAAAGAACGTCATCACACGTTGCTACATCGCGTCCACGCCCTCGCGCGACACCCAAAGCGCAACCACCGGCGACCTCTGTAAACTCAGATTTAGTTGAACGACCCACATCCAGTCAAAACATCCAGAATTTCTTTGTATCCACCCCACGTAAAGGCCTACTAGGCACCGCCATGGTGACCATACGACACTTGGGCGCTAACTTCCTTGCGCGCGCTTTAATTGACACCAGGTCTGAAGGAACATTTCTATCCGAAAGAATGTTCAACCTGGTATGACCACCGTTCCGCCTCATTAACGCCCAGATAAGCGGCATTTCCAATTGTGTGGCCGCCAGTGCCCAGAAGCTATGTCTTCAAGAGATCCCTCTCGGTACGTGGAAACCACTGCCTTTGTCCTGCCAAACCTGGCCGGAGCGCTACCCTCCGGTTCGTTTCCCAAGGAGGTGTACGGTTCCTTTGGCAGATCCGTTATTCCATAGAAGCTCCCCCATTGACATTGTGATCGGCGTACTCGTTTACTATCGGTATCATGGTTATATTTAGCTTTAGATGGAGTTTACCACCCACTTAGTGCTGCACTATCAAGCAACACAACTCTTTGGAAACAACATCTAGTTCATTAACGTTATACAGGCCTAGCACCCTCTAAGGGTAAATGGCCTTATTTCAGAATGACTTAAATCATTAATTTGTCATACTGGAATGTTGATGTTCCATACACTGCATCTCACATTTGCCATAAACACAAAGTGACTTAGTGCTGAACTATTTTCTTTTCGCTCGCCGCTACTAAGAAAATCCTTGTTATTTTCTTTTTCTTCCCTAATTAATATGCTTAAATTCAGAGGGTAGTCCCATATGAGTTAAAGTTGTATATACACACAAAAAAAAATATATTTTTATAATATATTGAAATTGTTTAGTTATTTTTAATATGTGAAGAATAATAATAATGACTTTTTATTTATTCATTGAAAATCATTAAAAAGCGGCAATTCTAGATGGAAAAAAATTAAATTCTTTTTATGCTATACATTCCTCGGTATTATTAAATTTGAAAATGAATTTTCTATGCATCTTTTTTTCTCATACTTGAGAGGCAACGTGTTTCATTCATTATTAATATTATGATAATTTAATGTCTAAATCACCAATAATATAACATATGTTTTAACATTTCATTAAATATTAAAACAACTTATTGAGCATAGTCTTACAACCCTCAACCATATTTAGTCCAAGCAGCGTTCTAAAATAAATTTTAGTACTATAACAGTTTGCTGCGTTCTTCAGCGACCCATGAGCCGAGTGATCAACCGCTTAGAGTGATTTATTAATGTTTTTATTTCATTACGTCAATAAAATATTTATTGAAAGAAATTAAAAATACACAATTTTTCTGTCCTATGTCAATTCCTTCAATAAAAATTTAAACCAACATAATGCTGCTAAATATCTTAGTTTTACATTATACAAATTATTTAATATAACCATTAACATTAACATTGCTTTAACCAATGTATGCATTGTGACGAATCACAAATTTCGTTACTTCTTATATTAATATATATAGCATTATATCAAGTTCAGTCAACTTTTGCGGAACAACCGTAACACCCAAGGCGTCACAGTGATCACGTCCCGAGACCTCATTAAATAATTCAATCGGTAGCAATAGCAGCGACGGGCGGTGTGTACAAAGGGCAGGGACGTAATCAAAGCGAGTTAATGAGTCACACTTACTGGGAATTCCAAGTTCATGTGAACAGTTTTAGTTCAGAATCCCAAGCATGAAAGTGGTTCAGCGGTTTACCCGGACCTCTCGCTCTAGGAAATACACGTTGATATTTTCAACTGCGCGTGCAGTCCAGGACTCAATATCATTATTGCTAGACGCAATTTGTTCATTTAAGAAGCTAGTGTGCTTATAATGGGGCAAACCAACAGCTACGGCTTCAGTTATATAAACACATTCAAACACATTAAACATTTTACTGCCACCATGAATGAAGGCAATATAAGCTTCAACACCATAATCCAAAAGAATATATTTGAGTCTCTTTATCGAAATTAACCGTTTCGTCAATTCCTTTAAGTTTCAGCTATGCAACTATACTTCCCCCGGAGCGCAAAAGCTTTCGTTTCCCGGGAAGCGACTAAGAGAGATATAAAAGTACCTACCCCAATTGCTAGCTTGCATCGTTTATTGTTAGAACTAGGGCGGTATCTGATCGCCTTCGAACCTCTAACTTTCGTTATTGCTTAATGAAAACATCTTTGGCAAATGCTTTCGCTTAAGTTAGTATTACGATGGACCAACAATTTCACCTCCCGCGTCGTAATACTAACTGCTTCTAATAATCATTACCTCTTGATCTGAAAACCAATCAAAGCACAACAGAGGTCTTATTTCATTATCCCATGCACAGAATATTCAGGCATTTTAAGCCTGCTTTAAGCACACTAATTTGTTCAATTTAATTGTACCGGCCCACAATAACACTCGATGAAGAGGACTAATGCAGGTTTTTAAATAGGAGGAATATATAAAAAAATACAAGTACTTAATTATATATAACAACTTACAGAAAATTTGTAAATAAATATCGAGACCTCTAGATTTTAAATAAGTTGAGGCAAATGTCGAAAATAAATATTTAATTTGGTTGATTTGGATAGACAATAATTAACACGAGACACGAAATTAAATAACTACTATTAGAGACCCTTATTTGGGGTGAACACTGTACAAGGGGAGAGATACACAACATATATACAATGGCATGCACATTTAATATTATTTCGGTTAGGGTATTACCCGGACACCGAAATAAATATTAAGTGACACTGAGTGGTCAGATGTACAACTGGTAATATTTCAGTAAGGGTAATACCCAGACACTGAAATAGTAGCCAAATGACATCACGACCACTGTACTAATTTACATTAAACTACATGATAGTGGTTCCATGTTCATGCGCATTTAATATTGCTTCGACATTTAATATTACCCGGACACTGAAACAGGCATTAGACACGGAAAGGTAGACTATTCGATCTACACTGAACACTTATAATTTGGACGTCACAACAAAAAAAAGAAGGAATAAGAATAAGAAATGTCAAGGGTCACTGTTTCATGTTTTAATTTAATTATTTTCTAAATTCACTTGTTTTCTATGCTAACTGCCTAAGATCACACTATCCTAGTGGAGGAAGGGAATAATGTGGTTGCATCGTGGCCCTAAGGCTGACTTACCCGCTTCGGTATATTATAATGTATAATTAATTCTTCTTTTCTTTGAGTTTTTGTTTTCTGGATTTCTGTGCTTTATATTTTCTGTATAATTTTATTCTTTCTTGGAGTTTTTCTTTTGTGTACACTATTTGAGTCTTTGTTTCACTGTCACTTTGTTTTCGCACTGTTTGTCTAATATGAACTTATCTTGCCGATGGTCACCAACTAAGTGATCTTCCTATTATTTCTAACTCTAGCCTTTTCCCTAGTTTTGTTCGTTCTAAGCTTTTGACGCAGCTGCGGAAATGCGTGGCGCGCTTTGATTGGCTACTGACAAATCACCGTTATCCTACGAGCTTTTGCGTACGTGACCAAACGTCTGAAATTAGCTATGCTGGCGCCGACTGTACCGACGGCATGGCGGTTGGTTCGTCGGCGTCGCTGGCTATTGGAATGCAAAAGAGAAGAAAAAGGGAAATAGAAAACAATTGCTCTCTTGCTAGAAACGGTAACTTATGATGAACTAATCCCCTTTAGTAATTAGGGCATATCGATTTGGAGGGTTTGCTTAATGCTATATATATTAATAAAAAAAAAAAAAAATACCAAAATGTGTGCTTAGCTCAATGAAAGCACACGTCCCAAAAAGGCCGTGTTTTAATTGCATGTATTAGCTCTAGAATTACCACAGTTATTCAAGTAACTGTTAACGATCTAAGGAACCATAACTGATATAATGAGCCTTTTGCGGTTTCACTTTTAATTCGTCAAAATATTAACGATAAATCCAAAATCAATTTAATTTGTATATTAATTTAATACGCAACTTGGCAAGTTTTTTCATTATCTTAAATGTTTAATATCGCCGCCAAAACTTAACAAAGAATTTGACATTCTATATAAATGGAGTACACAGGTATAAAATAGTTTATTGTCTTATTGTTAAAACAATTAATGAACATCAACTGTTCACTATGAATAGGTTTTGCGCCACGTTATCTCAAAATAGCCAGAAATGTTTGAAGGTAAGAAAATACCTTAAGATTTCAAAATAATATATAAATAGACATTGCCGATACATAAGGCATAAAGTTATATGACTTTGAGATGTGTACTTGATTGTCAAATAATATACCATGCTCGATAACACGCCACCTATATAGGCTTTGTGCCACGCTTTCTTGAAATCGCCCAAATATGTTCGAAGGTTCTACTCAACGAACAATCTTCATAAGTATTTTTAAAATTTTTTAAATTGAAAACTAATAAATGCAATCTCTCATTAAAGAATTTTTTGCGATTATACAACATGATACTTGATACGTGATACTTGGATCAAGAAGCTTGCATCAAAACCCAATACCATATGATATAGTTAGTATATCCGTATAATGGCTAGTAAATGATACATGTTCCATTTAATCAAGTAAGTAAGGAAACAATAAAAGTAGTGGTATTTTATTGACGATATTAAACACAAGGAAAAATATCTCCCACACAGTGCCAGAGTAGAGTCAAGCAGGGTCTTCTTTCCCCGCTTATTATTTCAAGCCCGTTCCCTTGGCTGTCGTTTCGCTAGATAGTAGATAGGAACATTAAGTCGAATTTATTTTACGTGGCGTGTATACCTACTCACCACTTTTGCTCACGACAATCATGGAATGGGTCATCCATCAGCTTGCTCCATATGGGGCTCGCCTACCAGATTGGGTGCTCTGGTTGGACCTTGTAATATGACACAAATGCCATATTACTACCAGATTAAGGCGTTCTGGTTCAGCCTCGCAGTATGGACCAAGTTCCAAACTGCTGCAAGTTTGGCCCGGCATTGGTTAATCCAGCGTGGTCGCCATCTGGTGGTCAAGGTCTCGCAAATCATCATAGAGTGGGCAGGCAACTAAACCGTGCACTCCGTGTCGCATATACATGCGGGCGTCGCACTAAGATCTCTCTGATGAAGAAATGTGTTTAGCGTTCCATGGCCAGTCAACAAAAATCCAGCGTGGAGGCCAAATCCAGCTGAAAACAAAACGTGCGTCCGGGATAAACTGATAATAGCCAATTGCTTATCTCCAGCGGGTGGGCACGCTGAACCTTGAAACTGATTGCCATTCGCATGGCAACCAGATCCAAGGGTGGAGCTCCAGCAAGCACCTGCAGTGCCACGGTGGACACTGTAGCCACGGAATACCATACCGAGGCACCAAAAAATGCATATGGCACCATGAGTCCGGCATAAATGGCGCGTCTTCCTCCAAGACTGAATCCCCAGTCGAACCGTAGTACGGGACTCAATGCTTCGACGACTCCAGTTAACTTTTTGCGCAATCCCGCAATGTTTTGCCGAAAATCCAGCCGCTCGCCAAGGGTAGATTTGCTCAATCTCCCTTTTAACAGCATTATTGCCGACACGCTGGTCGAGATCGAAACTCCGACCTCTGCTCCCCAAGCTCCCACGACGGACATCGGCTCCTCGCTTTCTTTAACAAGAACCAGCAGATCGTCCGCGTACGCACTGAATGTACACAGGGCTCCAGACGATGGAGCAACACATCCATTATGGTGTTCCAAATAAACGGCCCACTGATGGATCCCTGCGGACATCCTCGAGTTACCTCCACGTCGACTTCTCCGAATCTGCTGGTCATCCTGGCTCTCCTACCACAGAAGAAGCTTCTCCACAAGCTGGCTTCCTGGCATCCCAAGTCGATTAAGCGGCGCATTACAGCACTCCACTCAATGTTGTCGAAGGAGCCTTTGAAGTCGATAAAAAGTACCAGCACATATACCGCCTGGCTGGCGGCAACGGTGGTCTTAACATGATTCAAAGCATCTTCCACACAACGTCCAGGTCGAAAGCCGAATTGCCATCCACTTTCATCCGAAAGCACCTCTTTCATGCGATTCACCATGATTCCCTCCAGCACCTTGCCAAATACTGGCAGCAAACAGATACCCCGATACGCCCATCTTTGTCGGGGCCCTTGAGTAGTGCCACTACACGAGGGCACTTCCACTCGAGGAGGAAATATCCCTCCGCAACACAACGAGAAAGCAACGCGGTGATGTGCTCGGGAATAGCACGCCACCTGTTATGCTATCCAATCCGGGAGAGCGCCTGCTCTTCAATCGGACGATACATGCTCCGACCTCGAAAGCTTCGAGAGACGGTGCAGTTTCGGCCAAAATGACAATGTCATCACTCGCTTCCACAACTCGAAAGAAGTTACGGAGGAGGAGATTCGAGCAGTCGTGCCATGTTACGACCAGCCTGCCAAGTTCCGTGGTCCACCACTTTACCTTTCCCAAAGCTCTCGACGGCTTAGCGACTCAACTGGAAGGCAGATGGCATCTGGGGTCGTCGACGATGGCGGCAGCGTTTCTCCTGCGTCCCTCGAAGATCCGGCTACCATAAACTCTCATCCCAGCTGGGAATCCAGTAATACGGCCTTCCTCGTCTGTGTAGGGCTCCTGCAGCAGCGCAAAGGGGTGGCCGGAATCACGCATACGTACACCAATATCGATGCACGCAACGCGGCCCCGACCACAGTTGGCTTGGATGAGACCAAACATCTTAATGTCTGGCCTGCACCCTCGCCAATACCGCACCATACATCGGGCACGATCCCGAGAGCATCAGATGCCCTGAGGGTAGCCCCTTGAAGCGGCAATTCCGGCAGTCCACCGGATTACCGCATTTCGCTGCAACGCGGCCAGTGTCCACACTGGCCACACACGTCCTGCTTGAGGCGACACTGGGGCACCTTGTGGTCAAATCCGACGCACCTATGACAAGCATAGGTACGGAAGAGCGATCGGCAGCGGTATGAAAACCACTTGATGTAGACCCTCCCGGTTTGCTTAAGTATGGCCAACGCTTTTTCGTCCACATAAAGCGTCAGGTTAACGCTGGCGCCATCAGTGACGGACCAAGGCTTCGTCTCCAGGCGCACCGCTTTCTTGAACACACCTTCAGTCATCTGTTCCTGAAAATTGTTGGAGAACAGCTCTTCCATAAACATCTCCTGTGCGATGCTTGTGTCCACGTCGAACACCGTTACCTTTGGCCTCACTCCCTTGCTCTGTTGGACTTTCAGTTAAACCTCTGCGAACTTCTTGTTCGCCACCACGCGCTTCATCTCGTTCACCGACGGTGTACGGATTCAGCTCACGCATCTCGTGAACACGCACTCCCAGCGTTGGTGCGACTTCCTTCATTACCCGCTCGGACACTTGCTTACTGGATACGCTCGGGTCCCGACTTACGACTCAACTGGCTTGTTGAACCGTGGGGCGGGGATCGGCACTCCGGGGACGGGGACAGCGGCAGCAGCGGTGGTGGTGGCAGCGGGGTATGCAGCTTGGTGGGCTGCTTATAAGGTGGCTGCGGCAGCAGGCGACGGGGGTGCGGACGGTCCGCCCGAGACGATCTCGGGAAGGGCGTTCCTTACGGCCAGAGACATGGCCAGCTCCTCCAGATGTTAACAGCCTTTGAGTAGATACCCACAATGGCATTCGTACCCTCTCCAGCAGCAGAAATCTCTGCAAAAATGGCCGACGTTCCGCCAGCCACAATGCGCCACGCTGGGCATTGTGGGACAGCAGCGACTGCGCTGTCACCAGCGACGTCGGCGGCAACGGTTGCAACGACGCGAATGTGCGGTCGAAGGACTCTTTGACACTCTGCGCCAGCGACTGAAACGGCGGGACTAACCGACGATGCTGCCACAACGGCTAAAACTAAGACACCCTCATGCACACGCATACACTGACAAGTAAACTAGTAAACAAACGGCGATCGTTGCAGTGGCACAGGATGTCGCATCCGAATTACTAAGGCTTAAGTCCATCAGAATAGGATTGCGGGCGACTTTAATGCCTGGTCAGTAGAATGGGTCAGCAACTCCACCAACGCCAGGGGACGAACTCTGTTGGAGGCTATGGCCACTCTGGACCTGGTTATACTCAACTCTGGGACGGAACACACTTTTAGTCGCGCTGGGTATGGCTCTGTCAATGACATAACACTCGCTAGCAGGCAATCCCAAATTCAACAGCGGCAGCACACTAGTGCAAAATTATATAGAACCGATACGTTCGATCCAAACATATTTGCCTCAGCCCTGACAATTCCTGAGTTGTCAGGCGATCAGATAGCAGCTCACGCGTTTTGATGGAAGCAGTGATGCAGGCCTGCGACTCCAGTATGTCAATTCGAAGGGGCCATAGCAAGCACCGTGCTCCAGTATATTGGTGGAACGTAAACATCTCCGATGACACGAAAAAGTGTCTGAAAGCCAGACGTTGCTACCAAAGGGCCAGAGGCAGACCTAACTTCCAGGTCCTGCAACAACTATATGCTGCAAAGAGAGGCGACCTTAAAAAGCAAATTACTGCCAGCAAACGCCAAGCCTTTCTGGATCTCTGCGACTTAGCAGACAACGACATTTGGGGATTGGCTTACAAGCTAGCACTCAAGAAACTACGGGCAGCAAAAACAGCTGTTCCTGATGAAGGACGTCTGCAACACATTGTTGAATCACTCTTTCCCTGTACATCGGTTGTTGCACCACGGTCCCCATATCACAACATGACCATAGTTGAACGTCCTGTTAGTGCTGAAGAGGTAACTACTGCAGCTTTCCGGTTACAGATCACCAAGGCCCCGGCCCGGACGCTATCCCAAATATTGCTTTGAAGTTAGCAGTGGTCCTGCAGAGGGAGGCCGGAAGGAATACTGCCTAATCACCACACTTGATGTTAAAAAAGCTTTTAACTCAGCAAACTGGAGCCGAATTCTACAGGCGCTTTCAAACTTTAGAGTCCCTGACTATCTAATACATATTACCGAGGACTACTTCCGAAATCGAGTCCTACGATACAGATCAAGCACTAAACAGATAACTTACAGTGTGCGAGGTGGTGTCCCGCAGGGATCAGTTCTGGGTCCATTGCTATGGAACGTAATGAACGACAGCATACTTCGTTTGCAGTTTCCAGAAGGATCCACCATAATAGGTTTTGCGGATGATGTAGCCTTGGCCACAGTGGCTAAGCACCTCAGGGATGCAGAAGTACGAACGGCCGTTGCTGTTGATGCAGTAAAAAGGTGGCTGGCTTCCACGGGCCTACAACTGGCCGATGATAAAACGGAGGCTGTACTAATTAGCAGCAGGAAGATTGTGGAAACAGCAAGAATCCAACTAGATTCCTGTAGTAAGTATCTTGGAGTTTTGATAGACACCCGCCTTTGTTTTAAAGAGCATTTGAAGTCTGCTAGTCAGAGAGCAGCTGAACTGACGAAATCCTTAAGCAGGATTATGCTGAACTCCAGAGGTCCAAAACATAGTCGCCGTTTGCTGCTAATGAACGTTATTAAATCTACGATGCTTTATGCAGCTCCAGTGTGGGCGAATTCGATGGAGCATAAATCCTACAGGTATGGTCTGGAATCGGTATACCGCCTTGGAGCACTTCGAGTTTGCTGTGGCTTTTTCTTACCATATCCGCAGAGGCAGCCCTAATTATTGCGGGCATGGTCGCAATAGACCTGCTAGCCCTTGAGGCACAATGGAGTTTTCTGCAGAGAGAGATATCAGCAATGACACCGCAGGAAAAGAAAGTCCTTAAAATGCAAGCCAGGAACGTAAGCCTAGAAGAATGGCAGATACGCGGGACCTCAGCAACCAATGGAAGGTGGACATGGAAACTAATTGCAACGTGGCTTAACCGGAAATCTGCCGAGGTAACTTTTGAGCTAACACAGCTGGTTGCTTTCGCAGCTATCTTCACAAAATTGGGCAGGATGACAGCCCAAATTGTCCCAGCTGCAACGACAATATTATCGAGACCACGGAGCACATCTTATTTGTGTGCTCAAGGTTCAGATCCGAAAGGCAAGCAATGGAGGATGTGGTTGGCAAAACATTGACCACTAATAACCTGGCGGATAGCCACGCAAACTGGTCTGCTGTATGCAACTTTGCGGTACAGGTGATGTCCAGGCTGCGTATGCTGGAAAGACGACGTAAATCAAGTGGGCCGTAAATGGCCTGCTAGCATTCTGCGATGCAATACTCCAAAGTGGTTCCGCAGGATTGTTCTATGGCATCTCTCACCTCTCTAACTTCCTTTTCAATAATATTATTCTGTGAATGAATATGAACAGGGTCATTGTTACCTATCATATTTCTTATCAATCGAATAAAAAAAAAAAACTAGTAAACAAGTTTCCGTTACTCCGACGGCTAATTCACTTGTTTATCTTCGGTAAACAATTTACGGTTTATACCTCACATGTGTTTCGGGTTTGGGATTTTTCAACTGTGTTTTTTTTTTTTTTTGTTACGCATTTCGCGATTTTCACTACGAGATCACGTCCGTTCACCACGACTGTCAAACACACACTGAGATAGGGACACTAAATCGAATTTGTTTTACGTGGCGTGTACCCCTTGGGGGGTTACATTCATGGTACTCTAATATGTACAGTGGGCCGAAACAAAGCGACGGCCAGCACGCCTCAAAGGTGTTGCAAATGCAACATCTTAACGGTGCCAAATAGAATATATGTTGTCGCACATGATATTTTTCTTTTGCGAAGGGCGCGGCCTATCTAAAACCTCTGCTGATCTATGGGTACAGCACCCGGTTGATAGCGCAACTCCTCGCCGAGCCGAAGGCTCTCCCCACATTCGGGTGTTGAACCACAGCCACTACGATCTCCCACAAGCCACTAGCCCACCCGTATTACCAAATTAACAGCTTTGGTAGGCTGTTAACAGCCGAAGCTACTCACCACTTTTGCTCACGACAATCATGGAATGGGTCATCCATCAGCTTGCTCCATATGGGGCTCGCCTACCAGATTGGGTGCTTTGGTTGGACCTTGTAATATGCCATATTACTACCAGATTAAGGCGTTCTGGTTCAGCCTCGCAGTATGGACCAAGTTCCAAACTGCTGCAAGTTTGGCCCGGCATTGGTTAATCCAGCGTGGTCGCCATCTGGTGGTCAAGGTCTCGCAAATCATCATAGAGTGGGCAGGCAACTAAACCGTGCACTCCGTGCCGCATATACATGCGGGCGTCGCACTAAGATCTCTCTGATGAAGAAATGTGTTTAGCGTTCCATGGCCAGTCAACAAAAATCCAGCGTGGTGGCCGAGTCCGTCTTAAAACAAAACGTGCGTTCGGGATAAACTGATGAGTCCGACCATCGTCATCCAGCCTGCGTTGCAACTCCCAGCACATACGCTCGTCTAGCATCGCCTTTATCTGTTTCCGTTCGAGATGTGCCACATCTAGACCGAATAGCCAATTCGCCACGCAGCGTTGTTGCGACTTCCTTCATTACCCGCTCGGACACTTGCTTACTGGATACGCTCGAGTCCCGACTCACGTCTCAACTGGCTTGTTGAACTGTGGGGCGGGGATCGGCACTCCGGGGACGGGGACAGCGGCAGCAGCGGTGGTGGTGGCAGCGGGGTATGCAGCTTGGTGGGCTGCTTATAAGGTGGCTGCGGCAGCAGGCGACGGGGGTGCGGACGGTCCGCCCGAGACGATCTCGGGAAGGGCGTTCCTTATGGCCAGAGACATGGCCAGCTCCTCCAGATGTTAACAGCCTTTGAGTAGATACCCACAATGGCATTCGTACCCTCTCCAGCAGCAGAAATCTCTGCAAAAATGGCCGACGTTCCGCCAGCCACAATGCGCCACGCTGGGCATTGTGGGACAGCAGCGACTGCGCTGTCACTAGCGACGTCGGCGGCAACGGTTGCAACGACACGAATGTGCGGTCGAAGGGGGCAACTGAGGGCATGGACACGCTGTCCTTGCAAACGAGAGCTCACAGGACCGTCACCGGAACTGTGCGACCTTTCGCTTTACGCCCCATCTTTTGACACTCGGCGCCGGCGACTGAAACGGCGGGACTAACCGACGATGCTGCCAAAACGGCTTTTAATGGCGTTCATAAAGTTTATATGTATACTAAGACACGCACACGCACACACTGACTAGTAAACTAGTAAACAAGTTTCCGTTACTCCGACGGCTAATCCACTTGTTTATCTTCGGTAAACAATTTACGGTTTATACCTCACACGTGTTTCGGGTTTGGGATTTTTAAACTGTGTTTTTTTTTTTTTGGTTACGCAATTCGCGATTTTCACTACGAGATCACGTCCGTTCACCACGACTGTCAAACACACTCTGAGATAGAGACACTAAATTGAATTTGTTTTACGTGGCGTGTACCCCTTGGGGGGTTACAACCATGGTACTCTAAAATGTACAGTGGGACGAAACAAAGCGACGGCCAGCGCGCCTCAAAGATGTTGCAATTGCAACATCTTATCGGTGCCGAATAGAATATATGTTGTCGGACATGATATTTTTCCTTCGGGAAGGGCGACGCCTATCTAAAACCTCTGCTGATCTATGGGTACAGCACCCGTTTGATAACGCAACTCCACGCCGAAGGCTCTCCCCGCATTCGGGTACGGGACAGTTGGAATCTCGTTAGTCCATTCATGCGCGTCACTAATTAGATGACGAGGTATTTGGCTACCATAAGAGAGTCATATTTACTGCCGTCGTTAACCTACGCTTTCTTAAATTTCTTCACTTTGACATTCAGAGCATTGGGCAGAAAGCACATTGTGTTCTGAATTAATTGGTAATTGATATTTTATTAAAATTAATTAGTATTCTTAGAAATTTTAGCAAGAAATTTCCACAATTTGCTACGTAACTAAACTATCCGCGGAACAAATAACTATTATAAATGACAGAAACTCTCCTTACCCAGAACGAGCACATAAGCCATGTTATTGTTTCCCAATCAAGCCCGACTATCTCAATCTTCAGAGCCAATCCTTATCCCCCATTGACTTCAACCTGATTAAGTATATTATATTATATATATATATATATATATATTATAATTTTTCCCTTTTTCTCTTTTTTTTTATATATAAGCATTGGAGAAGACACAATTGAGGAAAATAAGGCATGGAATATAGAATACTGTAGGCTAGAAAATATTTCCGTTCCCACACTGTTCCTAAAAGAAGGGTATAGGAGAGTTTCGTAGGTCGTAATTGGTCGACAAACCTGCTGCAAAATCTTTACGAGACTCACTCCGCCCAAGGACAGCGATAGTAACACTAGTAGAGCTAAGACCCCTATTATTAAACTCAAAATCTACACTATTCAAGAAAGTCCATATTGCAACGACAACCGCAGCCTAAGTTACAAAGATACTAAGACCCAACCGTCAAGTAGTGATCATCCTTTTTCAAGGACAATAGCAATCTGAGATATAAGGATAACAAAGGAGAGTCGATGTGCAACAGTCAAAGAGTCAACATCTAACACCTTCTCAAGGACAACAGCAGCAGCAGCAGGTACAAGGATACCATTAATCAAAGTCGAACTACAGCGAGTGAATATCCTTCTCAAGGATACGAGGAATCAAAGTCGAACTACAGCGAGTGAACATCCTTATCAAGGATACCAGGAATCAAAGTCCAACTACAGCAAGTGTACATCCTTCTCAAGCATACCGGGAGTCAAAGTCGAACTACCAGGAATCAAAGGCTAACTACAACGAGTGAACATCCATTTGCAAGGATACCAGAAGTCTAAGTCAAAGTTACAAGGATACCAGCGGAGTCTACAACCAGAAGTCTAAGCAAAAATTACAAGGATACCCGCGGACTCTACATACCAGAAGTCTAAGTCAATATTATTGGGTGTCTCTGCTCGCAAGGCAACCCAGCATCCAACTTCGTATATCTCATCTTAACTATCTTAGTAATAATATTATTTTTAAGTTCATCACACGTTTGAAAATCACACTAGTAGTGTGATAATTTATAGCTCGTTTCTTTCCAAAAGTCATTCATAGGAACTATACCCCTTTATAGATGTTACCCTTTATATCAGTCCTTTCGGAGCTAACCTCTTTCTTGGAAGACATCGATTTGATAAATCGCAAACCCGATCGACATCTCCCAGCGACGACGTACCAACGCTAGAGATAAAAAGGAAATCCACGAATCCGAAGTAAGCAACGGTAGTAGAAGGCCACCGAATGACGACTGACGATTCAGAGCAGGAAGATACCCTGGAAACTAAAGCAAAGAATCTAGACACGTCCCGACCGTAACAAACCTTGCCAGTTCAGATACGAAGATAAATGGGAGAGAAAACAATTCTGTTACCTCCGCGAAGTAAGGAGGGAGTGTGACGAATCACAAATTTTGTTACTTTTTATAATAATATGTATACCTCAGTGAAATAAGTATATGTGCATTTTTTTCTTGCTCTTGTACTGTATTAAAATCTAACCGAACATTGTTTTGGAGTATGCACGTTTTTTCATACATTCATATAGCATGTGTACATATTCCACATCTTCTCTTTGAACTTTATTCTTAGTACCGTTATCTCAAATTTGCGACGCAGATCGTCGATTTCTTATGAAATAAGTATATGTGCATTGTGCTAATATTGAGCTTTAGCGTATGTTCAAGCGTTTAAGTGTGGAAAACAAAAAATAATTTTGTTATTAGAAGGTGACTAGAACAATTTAAATTGTATTTGAGTTCAAGAATCTAGTTGTTAATGTGATTTTATGTTAGAATGCCTCGTGGATCGCATTTGTCGCCCAAAGACCAAGGTCTGATCACAGGATTGGCTGAAGATGGGAAGAACATAACATATATTCCTGCTAGAGTAAATAGCCATAGAAACACAGTGGCCAATTTCCTCAAAAATCCCGAAAATTACGGGAAAAATAAGCGGTCCGGCCGACCGGATAATCGCTGCAAAAGCCAAATTCGGCGACTGGCGGTAGAAAACAGTAAGTCATGTACCGAAATCCAACGTCAGCTACAGCTCAATGTATCCAGTAGACGAGTGAACCAGATTTTACAGGAGAACGACACGGTTACATATGCTTCCCGCGAGGCTGTACCCAGGCTATTGCAATGCCACAGAAACGCGCGCCTAGCGTTTGGGGAGAAATATAAATTTTGGTCAGAAAAGTTCAAAAATGTTATTTTTTCCGACGAAAAAAAGTTAACCTAGATGGACCAGACTGTTTCCAAAAGTATTGGCGGGATGTAAGGCAATCACGTAAGACATGTCATAAGCGCAACCACGGTGGAGGATCTTTAATGATTTGGGCAGCATTTGGATATGCTGGAAAGTCTCCACTCTGTTTCATACCCACGAGAACAAATGCAGAAATGTATATAGAATTGTTAGACATGGTACTTATTGAGTTTGCTGGAGACCTATACGGTGATACATGGACTTTTCAGCAGGACAACGCGCCAATTCATACTGCGCGGAAAACAAAAAAAATTTTTGAGGATAGGAAAATACCTATTTTGGAATGGCCTGCGATCAGTCCGGACCTAAACCCGATTGAAGATCTTTGGGGAATATTATCAAGCAAGGTCTACAAAAATAACCGCCAGTTTGACACTGCAAAGGACCTTAAAAAGGCACTAGTCAAAGTATGGGATGAAATTGACCTTTCAACTCTGCAAAACTTGTCAAATTCAATGCCAAGTCGAATTAGTCAAATGCTTGTTAATAAGGGAAAAAATATTAACTATTAAATAACAAAAATTATTGGAAAGAACAAAAAACTTCTTTTTTTTTCACTTTTATCATTTTGCACATATACTTATTTCATGAGAAATCGACGATCTGCGTCGAAATTTGAGATAACGGTACTAAGAATGAAGTTCAAAGAGAAGATGTGGAATATGTACACATGCTATATGAATGTATGAAAAAACGTGCATACTCCAAAACAATGTTCGGTTAGATTTTAATACAGTACAAGAGCAAGAAAAAAATGCACATATACTTATTTCACTGAGATATAGCATTAAGCTAACCCTCAGAATTAATATGTTCTATTTATTGAAAGGAATTAGTTCATCAATAGGTTACCGTTTAACAAGAGCATTGAAATATCTAGCCAGAGAGCAATTGTTTTCTTTTTCCCTTTTCTCTCTTTCGCATTCCTATAGTTAGCGACGCCGACGTACCAACCGTCCGTCGGTACAGTCGGCGCTAACATAGCTAAGTCAAGACGTTTTGTCACGTACGTTATTTGTCCACAGCCACCAAACGCGCCACGTACTTTTGCAGCTGCGTCGAAAGCTTAGAACATTGTGAAACTAGGGCAAAGGCTAGATTTAAAAGACAAGACAAGTTCAATTAGTTCTTGACCGGCGAGGCTATCGGACGTGCATAAAAATATAAAATCAGGTGAAGACATCGTACATAAAGTGAGAATAAATCGGTAGCAAACAAAAGTCATGTCAGTTGGACAGTGAAAAAAACTAATGGATTTCATAGAATAGAAAAAGACTCAGTGACATTGGTACGAAAACATATAAGGTGGAAACAAAACCAAAGAAAAGAAAAAACAAAAAAAAGAACAGACTCTAGTCCAAGCAATATTATATACTCGCGAACACGGAACCACTGTAATCTAGTTGGTCCATAATGGTCAAGATGCCATTTGGTTAGGATTTCAGTGTCCGGGTAATACGCTAACTGATGATAATATTTGTTATATTGTATTTACTCATCGTTAATTTAATTTTTATTTTTCATATTAAAATTTGGTATATATTATTTAATAACGGTTGGAACGTACAATAATGATCCTTCCGCAGGTTCACCTACGGAAACCTTGTTACGACTTTTACTTCCTTTAAATAATCAAGTTCGGTCAACTTTTACGAAACAATCGTAACAAGCAAGGCGTCACAGTGATCACGACGGGAGACCTCACCACATAATTCAATCGGTAGTAGCGACGGGCGGTGTCAAAGCAAGTTAATGACTCACACTTACTGGGAATTCCAAGTTCATGTGAACAGTTTCAGTTCACAATCCCAAGCATGAAAGTGGTTCAGCGGTTTACCCGGACCTCTTGGTCTAGGAAATACACGTTGATACTTTTATTGTAGCACGCGTGCATCCCAGGACTCAATATCTACCACTTATATAAACACATTCAAACACAATAAACATTTTACTGCCACCATGAATAAAGGCAATATAAGCTTCAACACCATAATCCTGAAGATATCTATTTAATAAATTTGAGTCTCGTTCGTTATCGGAATTAACCAGACAAATCACTCCACGAACTAATAACGGCCACAACCAACCATAGATTCGAGAAAGAGCTATAAATCTATCTTACACACTTATGTTCGGACGTGGTGGTGCCGTTCCGTTAATTCCTTTAAGTTTCTGCTTTGCAACCATACTTCCCACGGAGCCGAAAAGCTTTGGTTTCCCGGGAAGCGACTGAGACAGCCATAAAAGTAGCTACACCCAATTGCTAGCTTGTATCGTTTATGGTTAGAACTAGGGCGGTATTTGATCGCCTTCGAACCTTTAACTTTTGCTCTTGAATAATAAAAATGTCTTTGGCAAATGCTTTCGCTTAATTTAGTATACTAACTGCTTCTATTAAACATTACCATTTGATCTGAAAACCAATGGGAGCAGAACAGTGGTCTTATTTCATTATCACATGCACAGAATATTCAGGCATTTGAAGCAGGCTTGCTTAATGCACTCTAATTTGTTCAAAGTAATTGTACCGGCCGACAATAACACTCAATGAAGAGCACTAATGCAGGTTTTTAAATAGGAAGAATATA
This sequence comes from Drosophila neocordata, assembly GCA_018903615.1. Lineage (NCBI taxonomy): Eukaryota > Metazoa > Arthropoda > Insecta > Diptera > Drosophilidae > Drosophila > Drosophila neocordata. The sequence continues at coordinate 223,942 of JAEIGI010000066.1, forward strand.
TAAAAAAATACAAGTACTTTATTATATATAAGAACTGCACCGATAATACGCTTACATACATAAAAGTATAGTACTAACTACAATTGTAAGTTGTACTACCCGTATGAAGCACAAGTTCAACTACGAACGTTTTGACCGCATACAACTATAATATACGCTATTGGAGCTGGAATTAACGCGGCTGCTGACACCAGACTTGCCCTCGAATTGGTTCTTGTTAAAGCATTTAAAGTGTAGTCATTCCAATTACAGGGCCTCGGATATGAGTCCTGTATTGGTGTTTTTCGTCACTACTTCCCGAGCTGGGAGAGGGTAATTTACGCGCCTGCTGCCTTCCTTAGATGTGGTAGTCGTTTCTCAGGCTCCCTTTCCGGAATCGAACCGTGATTCTCTGTTACAACATTTGTCGCAACAACGTTTTGTCATTAGTAGGGTAAAGCTAACCTGTCTCACGACGGTCTTAGCCCAGCTTGGTGAATTTTGTTTCACAAAGGAAGAGCCGAAGGATCTAAGGATCAAAATGCGACGTCGCTATGAACGCTTGGCCGCCACAAGCCATTTATCCCTATAGTAACTTCTCTGACACCTCTTGTTAAAAACTTTTTAAACCAAAAATATCGATAGTCCGAGCTTTTGCTGTCCCTGTGGGTACTGAACACCGAGATTAAGCTTTTGCCCTTTTGCTCTATGTGTGGTTTCTGTCCGCACTGGGCTTGCCTTGCGACACCTCCGTTATTATTTGAGAGATGTACCGCTCCAGTCAAACTCCATACCTAGCAATGTCCTTGAATGTGAATTACCTGTGTAATTGGAGTAATACCAAAATTTTTTAATTGAATTGCATTCTCTCATTAAAGAATTTGTTTGCGATTATATAACAAACTCGTGATACTTTGATCAAGAAGCTTGCATCTAAACCCAATACCATTAGATATAGTAAATATATCCGCATAATGTCTACGAAATGATACACGTTCCATTTAATCAAGTAAGTAAGGAAACAAAAAGAGTCGTGGTATTTTTTTGCTAATTATTCCAAGACCGTTCCCTTGGCTGTGGTTTTGCTAGATAGTAGATAGGGACATTAAGTCGAATATGCTTTACGTGTCGTGTGCCCCTTGGGGAGTTACAACCACGGTATTCTAATATGTCACAAATGTGACATATAGTACAGTGGGCCGAAACAAAGCGACGGCCAGCGCCCCACCACAGCCACTACGATCTCCCACTTTTGCTCACGACAAGCATGGAACGGGTCATCCATCAGCTTGCTCCATTCAGGGCTCGCCTACCAGATTGGGTACCTTGGTTGGACCTCATGACATGACATAAATGCCACAACACTACCAGATTAAGGCGCTCTGGTTCAGCCTCGCAGTATGGAATAAGTTCCACACTACTTCCAGTTTTAGCCATTATTGGACTGGCACTGGTTGGACCTGCGTAGCCACGATCTAGAGCATTTCCCTTTTCCTCACAAACGACGCTCTCGCAAAGGACTCTAACATTCGCAGCTGTTCTGGCAGCCGGGAAAAGTTTCAACGGGTATCCTCCCTTCTTACACCAAGTCCGTCAAGGTCTCACAAATCAACATAGAGTAGGCAGGCAACTAAAACGAGCCGACATTCGCATGGCAACCAGATGAAAGGGTGGAGCTCCAGCAAGCACCTGCAGTGTCACGGTGGACACTGTATAGCATACCGCAAGGCATCCTAAGAGCATAGCTCTCTGGCAGGAGTTGAGTCGCCTTCTGGCGACCGACTCTCTCCTAGCCACGGAATACCATACCGAGGCACCAAACAATGCACAAGGCACCATGAGTCCGGCATAAATGGTGCGTCTTGCTCGATTACTAAATCCCCAGTCGACCCATAACACGCTAATTAATGCTTCGACGACTCCAGTCAACTTTTTGCGCAATCCCGCAATGTGTGGCCGAAAATTCAGCCATGCGATTTATGCGATTCACTATGATTCCCTTCAGCACCATGCCAAATACTGGCAGCAAGCAGATACCTCGATATGAAGATGGGTCACTCCCATCTTTGCCCAATTTCGAAGGCTTCGAGAGACGGTGCAGTGTCGGCCGAAATGACAATGTCATCACTCGCTTCCGCAACTGGAAAGAAGTTACGGAGGAGGAGACTCGCGCAGTCGTGCCATGTTACGACCATATTTGTAGACATGTCCCCATGGATCATCTCTGTGGTCTCCAACGTATCCTCGGCAGTGTTGCTCCTTTGTCTTTAGGATGAGCTTCTTGAACTCGCGGACAGTTGTCCGCAGATGAGTTTAAAGTAGCTGCGCAGAGTCCTGTCTTCTACGCCGAGCATCCTGGAGCCTTCAGCTCAGTCTCCTGACCGTAGGAATCTCGTTAATCCATTCAGAAATCACATTTTGTCAACACCAGCTATTGCCGTCACAATGCTTTGTTTTAATTAGACAGTCAGATTTCTCAAGTCCGTGCCAGTTTTTAATTGATTGTTAATTAATAATCGTTCTAATTTAAAAGAACTATAATATTAATTAGTATTCTTAGAAATTTTAGGTAACTAAACTATCAGGGGAACAAATAACTAAATGATATCATAAATGATAGAAACTCTATTTACCCAGAACGAGCACATAAACCATGTTATTGTGTCCCAATCAAGCCTGACTCAATCTTCAGAGCCAATGCTTATGCCAAAGTTACGGATCTTATTTCCCGATTTCCCTTACCTACATTATTTATTGTAAATTCCAAGCTGGATAAAAAGAACTTTTTATTTAATTTTAGTTATGTTGTTTTATTTGTTCTAGCACAGCACACTAAACTTTACACTTCCAAGTATCAAAGGCAATTAATTCTATTGAGTGACATTCAATTAAAATGACACCTTTGAAAACATTTTTGGTTGCAGTGAAAACTGGCACCGTTAGCAACCTTTCTTTGCATGTGTTCGACATTGCTTTTGCTTGGCAGTACAACAATTTCACCATGTTGCAAGTCGCTTTATCAAGTTGCATGATACACAACATTGCTGCTAAACATTTAATCATGTGGTGGAATTCACATACATTCAACACATTCAACATGATGAGATTCATATACATTCAACAAAATCACAACAAACTCAACATGATGAAATCCACATACATTCAACACATTCAACATGATGAAATCCACACACATTCAACACACCTCCTCAAAAGAAATATCGAACACAAAAAAAAAATTAACAAAAAAAACTTGAACAAAATTATAGTATTTCATTAACATAATTTTTTATCGTGTAATCTGACATGATGTGCTGTGCTTTCTTTCTTTTCTTCTTCTGGGGAGTGATTACAACATGGTCCAACATTTGTTGCTTTGGATTGGGGAAACCCAGACAAAACCCAATCAGACCATTCAAAAAAAAAATACGTAGTACAATTTCAATTAGTACAATAATAAAATGATATAATAAAATATACAAAAATAATAAAAGTTATATAATAACGCCTTCAGTCATCATCAGCAACAACAAAATTAAAGCTGGTCATCTTCTCCAGTAAGACCGATTTTATTTCGCAGGCTGAGGAATCTAGCTGGTATTAAAGGTTTAGTCATTAAATCTGCAAGTTGATTCTCTGTGGGAATATACTCAACAACAATTAGTTTATTAGCAATTTGTTCACGTGAGAAGTGATACTTTATGTCAATATGTTTTGAGCGTTTGTGGCATGTTGGGTTATTGGCTATACTAATACAACCTTGGTTGTCTTCATAAATTTTAATTGCATTATTTATTTCAAATTTTATTCCCTTCAATAATGATCTAAGCCATAAAGCTTCTCTAACTGTTTCGAACAGAGCCATGTACTCAGCTTCGGTAGATGAAACTGCTACAGAGTTTTGTTTCTTACTATTCCAGCAAATCAAATTTGAGTCAAACATATTAAATACATATCCTGTAGTACTTCTTCTATCAATTTCGCTCCCTGCCCAATCTGAGTCAGCACAACCAACAATAATATTTTCAAAACTGGATCTTTTAACATAAGTTAACTTTAAATCAATGGTACCCTTAAGATACCTTAGAACTCGTTTAAGGCATTGCCATAGTTCTTTATTATTTCTGTTGGTATATCTGCTCAAAATGCCCATTGATATGCATAAATCAGGGCGCGTACATAACATGATGTACATTAGGCAACCTATTAAACTTCGAGAAGGACTTTCATATTCCTCCTCTGAATTCAGTGCTTCATAATCAAGTTTATTTGCGAGCGGCGTACTAACAGGCTTGCACTCATGCATATTAAATTTCTTTAATACGTTCTTTATGTAAGCAGACTGACTTAGGCTTAAACTGCTTGCACTTCTGTCAATTTTAATTCCACTAAAGAATTTTATATCCATTAAGTCTATCATATTAAATTTTCTCATTAAGTATGACTTAAATTTGGACATAGTTTCAATATTTTCTGTTGCTATGACAACATCATCTACATAAAGTAGTACATAAATATTTTTCGAAATATTTCCATTGTCATTAATATAAATGCAACGATCAACTTCTGAGCTTATAAAACCAATTGCTTTCAGTGCTCCTTCAAAAACCTCAAACCAACATCTAGCTGCCTGTTTCAACCCATACAGAGCTTTATTTAATTTACATACTTTATCATCTCCATATGATAGACCTTGAGGAACATGCATAAAAATTTCCTCCTTTAATTCACCATTCAAAAAGGCCGTTTTCACATCCATCTGGTGAACTTGTAAATTAAATTGGTTTGAAAGAGCTAAAATGAGCCTTAAACTTGAAATCCGTGCGACAGGGGCAAAAGTTTCCTCATAATCTAGCATATACTCTTGCGTAAAACCACGAGCTACTAGACTCGCTTTATATTTAATTGGATTTCCGAACTCATCATGCTTGATTGAGAATACCCACTTACTGTCGACTAAATTCTTATTCTCAGGTTTGTCTACTATGTCCCATGTATTGTTTTCATTATGCGAATCTAATTCTTCTTTTATAGCTAGTTCCCACTTTACCTTATCATCTCTATCTTTAATTTCATCATACATTATAGGAATATTATTGTTAATGTTCTGTGCACTCATCAGACAACTGTTAAGGAATCTATATGACCTGAAAGGTTTATTCTTTAGCCTTTCACTTTGTCTGATATCGGTCTGGACTTTACCAGTGTTATTACCAACATGATTATCAGCAAGTTTATCCGTACTCTCATTCCGTATACCATCATCTAAAGCAACATCCTTACTCTCGTTCAGAATATACCCTTAAAAAATTCTTATTGGAAGTACTTGAATCTTCACCATCCTTACTCTCATTAAGGACACTGCATTTACCCTGGGCCTTATTTTCATTATGGAGCCCACATGCACCTGGTGACTTACTATCATTCAGAACACCACATTGACCCTGGGCCTTACTCTCTTTCAGGACCCCAGACTCAGCCTTACTTGAAGCATTAGACTGGTCAATATTCTCACATTCCTTAAGAATGTCAGACTGGTCAATATTAACACATTCCTGACTTTTTTTCAGAATGTCAAACTGGTCATGATTCAAATTTGTCTCATCAACTATTATATCTCTTGCAACTAAAAACTTTTTCGCTTGCAAGTCCCATAGTCGATAACCATTGGGTTCATACCCAATCAACACTGCTTTAGATGATTTTTGGTCAAATTTCCTTTTCCTCAGTTTCTGATGCACATATACAACTGAACCAAATACCTTCAAATGTCTTAAACTGGGTTTGCGACTATGCCAAATTTCATAAGGAGTTTTATTACTTTCTAGTGCTCTACTAGGAATTCGATTCACCAAATAAGTTGCTGTTAAAATTGCTTCACCCCAAAAATTCTTTTCTAAGTCTGATCCTTGTAGCATAGATCGTGCCTTCTCAGTTAATGTTCTTATCATGCGTTCGGCAACGCCATTCTGCTGAGGGGTATGCGGCACTGTTAAATGATAACTTATTCCTTTGTCTACACAAAATTGTTTCATTTCATTTGACAAATACTCCCTTCCGTTATCTATATATAAGTTGACAACTCTTAAGCTAAAGTGACATTCACTTTTTGCAATAAAGTCCTTAGATAGAAAATCTGATCTGTATCTGATTTGTAGCTCAGCAAATACGTAACACAATAGTGCGTGTATTGGTCAATAAAGACCACATAATAATTTTTACCATCCACTGTAGACGGTGTTATTGGCCCACAAACATCAGAATGTACAACAAACAAAGGTCTTTTGATGTATTCCTTATTTTTGGATTTTTCAAATGGAAGTCTGCACTGTTTTCCCTTGACACATGCCTCACATATTTTATTGTCTATTTCTACATTTTTTAAAAGTTGAGTATCGTTGAACATGTTATGCCTCTTGATTTCTAAAAACTTGCCTTTACTTATGTGGCCCAACCTTTTATGCCACAAACGATATTCTTCATTACTCTTATTAACTTTGTTTAATGCAAACGCATTATGCAATGAGTAAAATTTATAATTGGAACATTGTACTCACATGTTTCATTAAGAATGACTATGCCATCTTTTGTAGCTCTTACACCTCCTGGATAAAACTCAATAGTTACTCCAGAGTCTTGCATTCTCTTAACAGATAAAAGGTTGTGCGGAATTTCTCTGCAAAACAGAACATCCTCCAATGTGACCATTGCCTGGCAGTTGCTACGAAACTTCACAATGCCTTTCGCTGTGGCATACACAAATGCACCATTCTTTGCCACTGCAATTCCAATTGGAGATTCTAGTTCGATGTATTCAGTAAACACGTTCTTGTCATTTATAACATGGTCAGATGCTCCTGAATCCAGTATAAATGGCACACATTCTCCTGCTTCAGGAAAGCTTATCATTCGCTGCATCATAAATGCAAAACCTTGGTGACGAACAACTGCTGCGGTTTGGGCCTGCTTCTCTGCATCACTATTTTTATTATTTAACACAAACCTTTTAAACTTAAAACAGTCTTTCTTGAAATAGCCATTCTTGCCACAGTAAAAACATTTTATTAACTTTGATTTTGCTTTATTATTATGACGAAATTTATTGTTCATTTTATTTAAATATTTATTCGTCTTATTCTTAAAGGACTGATTTCCACTTATAACATTTAAAACTTTCGCGCTGGTGTCTTTGCTGGCATTTTTAATTTTAATTTCATGATCAAGCAGACGGTATTTTACAAAAGTCAAGGTTATATTATCGTCGGACAACGTTTCAATGGCAGTAACTACTCCATCATAACAAGGTGTCAATGTCATCAATAAATGACTTATTTTGTCCACCTCCTCAACCTTAGCTCCTGCTGATATTAACTCGCCTATCAAGTCGTCGAACAATTTAAAATGATTTATTAAATCTGTATCACTTTTCAACTTAAGGGACAATAATTGTTTTCGGACGGACAGTTGTGTCGCTAAGCTTTTTCGCTCATAAATTGCGTCGAGGTCAGAAATCACTTTCTTTGCAGAACTTTCATGTGGAACGAAACTTAAAAATGAGTCATTTAAATATTCAATTATTATTCCCTTGGCTAGACTATCATTTTTAATCCATGTTTCATCTTTCTCTGCTGGCACTTCACTATCCACTACATTAAGTAAATTATTTTCCAATAATAATGCCCGAACTCTAAACTTCCAAATTGTATATTTTTCCCCATCAAAGGGTTTAATATTTCTTTTAATTTTATCCATTGTGCCTGGGCTCATAACCTATTGTAAATTCCAAGCTGGATAAAAAAACTTGTTATTTAATTTTAGTTGTATTGTTTTATTGGTTCTAGCACAGCACACTAAACTTTACACTTCCAAGTATCAAAGGCAATTAATTCTATTGAGTGACATTCAATTAAAATAACACCTTTGAAAACATTTTTGGTTGCAGTGAAAACTGGCACCGTTAGCAACCTTTCTTTGCATGTGTTCGACATTGCTCTTGCTTGGCAGTACAACAATTTCACCATGTTGCAAGTCGCTTTATCAAGTTGCATGATACACAACATGCTAAACTGCTAAACATTTAATCATGTGGTGGAATTCACATACATTCAACATTATTCTATCAACTAGAGACTCTTCACTTTGGAAACCTGCCGTTGAGAAGTTTGCGTATCCTCACCATAAATTTTCAAGGTCCGAGGAGAATATATCGACATAACAGTATATGTCATGCTCATCGAGCCCAACTACCATATCTCTCTGCGAAAGACTTCCATGATATTACGGCTATAAAACAGAAAAGAAAACTCTTCCGATACCTCTCGACGGCTTCTTTATGATCGCTCCTGTTGCCAGGATGAGCACGAGGCCCATATTAAATAACAAACGGATACTCAACAGGTTACGAAATTGGAACCGTACTTCCTTTCGTTCAAAATAATTCAAGTGTTTTAATTTCCATTATTTATATTAATATGACTTTATTAACTTGAAAATTTTCGGCTTTCGCCTTGAACTTAAGACCGACTAACTCGTGATCAACCACTGTTCACACGAAACCCTTCTCCACTTCAGTCGTCCAAGGTCTCATTCGATTATTTGCTACTACCACCAAGATCTGTAGCAATGACGGCTCCATGCAAGCTTACGCCAAACACTTCTTAGCACACCATTGTACCTTCCTACTCACTAAAGTTTCAAAATTTACATTATTAAATAATATAAATCATCTATTTTAGCGGTAATGTATAGGTATACAACTTAAGCGCCATCCATTTTAAGGGCTAGTTGCTTCGGTAGGTGAGTTGTTGTTGCTGGTGAAATGAGAATTGGTTTGGCGGATGTTGGAATGGACAGAGAGTTGCTGCACGAGTTGTTTGCTTTGTATTTGTGACTAGTATTGAATCCAAACTGCACCGCTGGCACTCATGAAAACTTATCGACGGATTGTGTTTGGCTGTGGCAAGTGTTCCTACTGCCAGGATGACTCCTGGTCTTGTCTAGCTACGCCTGTCGCCTGCTACACTCCTAATATTCTGCTATTAACACTCCTAGTCTTTTCTAAATGTGCCAGAAATACTCCTGGTCTTCCTCAAATGTGCTAGAAATACTTCTAGTCCTCCCTGCCTGTGCCAGGAATACTCCTTGTCTTCCCTATCTGTGCTAGGAATACTCCTAGTCTTTGCCATACTGATAACTCCTTGTCTTCAGTATTCAGCTAGGAATAACTCTTAGTCTTAGATATTCTACTAGAAATAACTTCTAATCTTCCTACTTGCCATCAAAACAAATCCGCCTCTAACCCTTCAATTGTAGCCAGGATACGTATGGGTATCCTTTTTATACCCTGTACCCATAGGGTAAAAGGGTATACTAAAGTCGCTAAAATGTATGTAACAGGTAGAAGGAAACATTTCCGACCACATAAAGTATATATATTCTTGATCAGCATCGATAGCCGCGTCGATTGAGACATGTCCGTCTGTCCGTCCGTCCGTCCGTCCGTATGAACACGTGGATCTCAGAGACTATAAGAGATAGAAGAACCAAATTTGGTGTCAGCATTCGTGTAATGTCTACGCAGATCAAGTTTGTTTCAAATTTTTGCCACGCCCACTTCCGCCCCCGCAATTTAGGAAAAACGAATAACTAGTGTTATATTAAAGGTAGCGTATTCTTAATTGGCACACCCAGTAGTATGGACAAAAGGTATAAGCTGACCAACTTTAGTTAAAATAGGGCAAAAAATCGGAGATATATCAATGTATAATTTGTACTGAAGTGCCAAGTGCGACATTGCGTAGTAAGTGTGAGAGTGATAGCATGCGTTCGTTGCTACCGCTTGTGAGATAAATTTTTGTTTGAATTAATGTCAAATTCGAAGGTTGGTTTTATAAAATTACTCTACTTGGTACAGGGTATACTCAAAGTCGGCAGGGACGACTTGCTTTCTTCATTCCATTTTTACTTCTTCACTTGTATGTTTCACTTTGTTGGCCTCGCTTGTTTCTTCACTTGTTGATTCTTCACTTGCAAGTGATACTTCGCTTGTTTCCCTCGCTTTCCAACTGATGATCCTCTGTGTCTCAGCCGTGTCTATTTATAGGCATCTTGACCCAGGGAGGACGCGTGGTGGGACTATGTACCGTTGCCAGTACTTTTCCACGCGCCAATGTTTGCCGCCCAAAACTTTCCATTGATTTCTTTTATCTTCGGCATTCTTCTATAATCATATATATATATAATTCAAATTTAGCGTCCACGCTTCCAGCGCTTCTCAAACCTCTGTTTTGAACTTGTAACATACCGCGGCCTCTCCTACTATGCGTTACTTGCCAACACAAGCGTCACTCTCAACATACAATTACTCTCCAAACATATAGTAATCCAAACATATGTAATTATGTTTGTAACTATGTTGGCCGATTTAAATTACTCGATTTAGACGTTTGAATTTCTACTTTCGGTTTGATTAAACATTTCTTTTGTTTGCATGTGTTCAATCGAACCACAATGTTCGTTTATATGTGTTCACGCCGGCGAATTCGGACACAGACGGTCACACCCAAGATGATATGGAGTTTTGGCATGGAGAACTCCATCTTGGGTGAGTTCGCTATTGACTTCAAACCCGAATACTCGTACACCCGTGCACACTTTTCCAAACCTTAAAACTCATATAAATCTTTTTTGTATCGCCAAGTGGCCAACATACCCAGTGTACTTTATCATAATAAACCTTGTGTTACTTATAAAACGAAGTTTACGCGTCGTGTTAATTCATATATATATTCGAGGACATTTCATAGTTGTCTGCCTACAGAAGTCCTTCGCCCCCCCACCAACATTGGTCCTTCGAGCCGGATATTCTTCCTCTCGACCCCAGCATCTCATCGGTGGAGAATCTGCTAAGTAGACAAACTTATAATTCCAATGTATTAATTAGCACACACATACACATACTTACCTGCAGTGAAAAGTTTCCCGCTTTTTTCCATAGCGACTTTTCACTCTAATTTGTATGTACATTCTATGTAATTGTGTCCTGTGCCCTCACCTATCCTGGTGTGATCGTTTATCCTAGCCATCTACTCCATCATATTGCATCATTTTCTACAAAATTTGCATAAAAAATTTACAATCAAATCCACATATATCCTCATACATATATACATCTACATCTACACATATATCAATATACAATCCACATATATCCACATACATATATACATCTACATCTACACATATATCAATATACAATCCACATACATATATCCACATACATCATCTATATCACATACATATATACCTTTACATACACATCCAAATCCATTTATATATTGTATACATACCGGCAATCGCGAGTTCAAGTGCAAGTGCAAACTGAAAAAAAAAGTGCAATTAATTTCTGTGTCTTAATAAAATAAAATCAAACTTACCTATTATAGTCCAAAGCATTGTTCCGCCACTAAAAACCAACAACAAACAGAACCGCATAAAAGCTCCGCTTGTAAGCTTTTTACAAATTACATACATTTACATACATACATATGTTCATATGGCTTTGGCAAACATTTTTTTGTGCATAGAAATTTGATTTCGCGGTAAAATTGATTTATTATTTTCACGCACTACTTGCACAAAATTTCGGCACTTGCAACTTGTTTCCTTTTTGTGTCCAACCCAATAAAAACGCGCCAAATTAATTTAAAATTACCAAGAAGATCCAAAGAAGTCGCACAGCTGTTCGAGTTGTGCACAGTGGCACAACACCCTCACAAAACAGAAGAAAATAATTCCGAGTGAAGTTTTAATGAAAATTAATAAAATAAAAGGGACAAATTAAAAGGAAAATTTATTTAATCAAAAAAGGGGAACAATATTTTTCCACATTTCGGAAAAAATTTGTTTAATTATTTAATCCAAAAAAAATTTTTTTCCACATTTCCAAAAAAAGTTATTCAATCCAAAAAATACATTTCGAAAAAAATTACTTAACCCAAGAAAAATATTTTTTCCACATTTCAAAAATTTTACATTTTTGAAAATTTTAATAATAATTCCGAGGGCCGATCGAGTAGTTTCGGCATTTGTGTGAAAAAATTTGCGTGAAAAAATTATTAATTTAAAAAAAGGCGTTCGTCGGTTCCGGAACTAGTTCCAATTTCCAACCTGAGTTACAATTCTGGTTCTTTAAATTTTCAAATAAAATTCCACGCAATTTTAAGCACAGGCATTCGGTTCTGACCAGGTCCTTCCAATATTTATTGGTCTACAGCAGAGTAACAATTTTTATAACAAGCTGTGACAACAAAAACATATTGCCTGAGATTGCCAACTAATAATCATTGTTCACGCCTCACAATAATTCTTCCTAATTCCATTAATTCTCATTATTTTCTTCTTATTCCGATATATCACAAGATCATTTAAATTTAATAAAAATATCCTTATTTATTTATTTATTTATTGATTTTATCCGTTTTTGATATATCTTGTCGGCAATTAATCCGCCCCATACAGTCCACTCGGGTCAGATTCCTTGACCACACACATATTCTTACATTCCGATTATGCCCATCGATCCTGCTAAAAGCACCAACAAATCCGATCATCTCGTATTGCCTCGCCGTTCCGTATCGCCATCCACACCGCCGGCCAAAGTAAAAGTACCGCGCGACATAGATACGGTAAAACGTAGCCAATCCAGTTCCGCTACCACACTATCATCGCCATCCTCCCCAGGCTCTACTGCACAGCGGTTCTCCACACGTACTCCCTCGCCCACGCTGTCCGACTCCAGCTCGCTTTCGATTCCGCGCGTCACTGTTTCGGCTCCCGCGTCGAGAACTTTAACCAGGACCGAGTGTCAACGACTACTCGACGCAGCCACCATGTCGGTTAATCATTTTATCGCCGCTTGCGACAGTCTGACCGTTTTCGAGGTCAACACCATGGGCTCCATCGAGGGGGACGTTCCGCTTTTTTCATTGCGAATGCATTTGGATCAAACCAAGGTCCTCTGGAACAGAATCGAGTCCGAGCATGTACCAGAGCCCTTACGGCTGATGGGAGCGATGAGAGCCGCGCCGATCTAATGACCGTTAAGTCAAAATATGAATACGCATACATAGTGTATGTTCGGTGGGGCACAAGTTTGGGAGAACGTATTGAACAAGTTCAGTCGTCTGAAGCAACTTCCGTGCCCCAAAACGTCCAGGTCTCCCGTGAACACCACGCACAGCCAGGCTACCGACTGCCTCCGTGTGAGGTTGACGCGTTCACCGGAGATTACAATCAATGGCCTACGTTCCGCGATCTCTTTACGGCCATGTACATAAACAATCCGAGATTGGCGCCAGTGGAAAAACTGTACCATCTCATTTCAAAAAAGGGAGGCGAGGCAAAGGCGATCGTGTCAAGTTCACCCCTCACTAATGAGGGCTTCCAAGCGGCTTGGGAAAACTTGCAGGCCCGTTATGAAAACAAAAGGCAGCTCGTGGCCAATCAGACCAAGATACTCTTCAACCTCCCTACGGTTGTCCATGAGACTTGTGGGGCCTTGAAGCAGCTGCAAACTACCATCCAAGGATGCTTGACCACACTCACACGATCAGGAGTCAGCATCGACAATTGGGATGTCCTCCTGGTGGCACTTTGCACGTTTAAATTGCCTAACGTCACTATCGCATTATGGGAACAGTCCATCCCAAACAAAACAGCTCTTCCTTCGTGGGCTGACCTAAACGGATTCCTGATCGACCGTTATCGCGTTCTGGAGACTCTGGAAGATCGTCGTTCCGCTCCAGTCTCCCAGGCCTTTCCCTCAGCAGCGCGCAGAGCGCCGCAAGCTAAAATTCAGGCGCTGAACACTCAAGTCCGTGTCAATTCGGTCTCCTGCAAACTGTGCGGCAGAGAGAACCATCCAATCCGCCTTTGTCCAAAGTTTACCTCCATGTCCGTCCAAGCTCGTTCGGCTGCAATTAAACAACAGAAGCTGTGCCTGAATTGTTTCGCACGCGGCCATCAACTGCGGGAATGCCCCAGTCCCATAGCTGTCACATATGCAAGGAGCGGCATCACACTTTGCTGCATCGCGCCCAAGTCTCGGCGGTAGCGACATCCAATGCGCAGCAACCGACAACATCCGTCAACGCAGATTCGGTTGAGCCCCCCTCGAACGTCCACAATTTCTTCGTTTCCACCCCAAGTAAAGGCATCCTAGGCACCGCCATGGTAACGATTCGACACCGGGGCGCTGATTTCCTTGCGCGCGAATTATATTCGTTGAAAGAACGAAGTTTATTTATTAGATATCTTTAGATATCTTTATTTATTTATTTAAATTTAGATTTAAATTTGATTAAGTTTGTTAAATAATTGTTTCACTAGATATTTTTAGATATCGTGAGTTTCTTTATTAGTTTTAGAACTTGGACTTCTGTCCGGTTACAATTGAATCTTAAGACTAAAAAATATATTTTCTTTGGCATATGCAAATGCCCATTTCGTTTTTTCATAAATTGTTGATCGAGCATTTGCAACAGGAGCGACGGCGACGCTTCCGTTGCTTATGCTTTTGAAATTTGATCTTGGTTCAAGTACCTCTGCATGATTATGCTGATCTCGTCATTATCAACATTTCCATGCATAAGCTTATTTGTTTGTCCAATTATGTTATTTGTTTGTGCATAATTTGGTTGCATAACTCCTCCTCCCTTTGATGAGGGATTCTCCTGGATTCCTCTTTTACATTTGTTATAGGCATATATTCCTATGAAGAGGAGTACAAGAGTAATTGATACTATGCCAAAACTGTTGGAAACTATTGTTTGTATTTTTATTTCTTTAATTGTTTTTTGTGTTTTCTATTTCTTTTAATACGTTTTCTTTAAACGTCTGCTTTTCGGTGAAGTTAAATGAGTTTTCCTCCTCTTCTTCATTGGCAAATGATTGTATATAAATTTCTTGGCTATTTTTGTAGTATGTTTCATCTATGAGGACTGTGCAATTTGTGAATTCTATGAGGAAGTTTCCTCTTAATATTTCGCTATTGGTGGTATTGTTACAATTGTATTGAATTTCATTATCTTGTGCATTACTTATTAACAATGTACCTTCGTTTATTAATTTTGTCTTAAATTTTACATCTTCTATCATTTTACAATTTCTTTTAATTATACGGTTAGAGCTAAGCTTGAGTTCATTTATTGTTTTCTGTTCCTCGTATGTATAAGTTTTGTTCTCTATTTTTATTACTCTTTCGAGACTCATGTCGATTCTTTTGTTCTTCTGATTAGTTAGTGGGGTTATTAAGAATACTGTGGTAGTTATTATGTTAGTTGGTATTTTGATTGCTATGATTATATTAGTGTCATAGGTCATGACTCCCATGCGAATTAATTTAATTTTGTAAAAATCTATATTATAAAGTATAAACTCTTCGTTCGTTAGTATTGAGGGGTGAAAGAGGTTATATTTAGCTGACGCTATTGTGTCCAAGATGGTGTTTACTTTAATATGCAAAAATTTCAACTTCAACAGCTGGTCATGATACATTATGTCTGTTCTGAGCATGGTATTATATGTCTCAATGTTGTTAAGAGTTTTGGTTATTTTTTTCCCTGTCATCCAATATTACTTCTTTAAATGTGTTAATAGAATTTTGTGAGTCGTTATTTATTTTTACTTGTTTGTTAATATTGTTAATTATGTTATTTTGGTTTTCTTGGTTATTAAGGAGATGATTCATAATAATTTCCCTATCGTCATCATCCATGAGACCGGTGAGCCACTTCTGCGTTTTTCCTATTGCGTTGACAAGGCCGCGTTTTTGTCTTGCTAGCGAATTTGGGGTTATGGATCTTATTTTGATTTTTATAGTTTCTATCTCTGTATCTAGCCTATGCCTATCTTTCTTAACCAGAATTTTCGTATTATTCTGGATTATGTTGGTTAATTCTAATATTTCTTTTGGACTTATTATATGTAGGACCATTTTGAACTCGCTAACCAGCTCCACCGTACTTTCCCCCAGCGATATGAATCCGGTTTCAGCCTGGATCGGGGTTATGTTGATCATTGCCGTCGACAGTGTTGGCAACAAGCACATGATGAGGAGTGTCATTATCTGAAAATTTTGTAGGTCTTTTAATGTTTGTTGTATGGATGTTTTGTAATTTTGTTTTCCTAAATTTGGGTTCTTCCTTGTGTCTTAAGTTTTTGTAATTTTTTATAAATCCTTCTGTTCTGGTTTCTATGTAAGTTTCCCTGTTATTGTTTAGCTTTGCTATTTTTTCAGCTTTTTGTGCTGACATTCTTTCATATAATTCTTTGTGATCGACTTTATGGTTTTGGACTTCAAACGGTGTAGATTTTGTGGTGGTGTGGTGTGTATTGTTGTAAAAGTATACAGCTCTGGCCATTTGTTCAATTATATGTCTTTTCTTTTCTATATTTAGTGTACAAATTTTCTCCGTCAATGTATTATTAAGTCTTTCGACATCGCTATTGCCAGTATGACTATTTGGTTTTGTTGAATGGTATTCTATGCCTTCTTTTTCCAGGAATTCCCTGACGTTCAAGCTATTGAATTCGTTGTCGAAGACAAATTTCTGGACTTTCAATTTAATGGACAAGAACTGTTGAATGTGTTCTACTATTGTGATACTGTTTCTATCGGTCAGTGGCAAGCAAGTGGCGTGTTTTGAGAATTTATCAATGAATATTGTGAAAGATTGTTTTGAATTCACATATGTGTCCACATGTATTATCTCGTTGCAGGTTTTTGGTGTTTCTGTTAGATGGAAGTTGTTTTTAATGGGTTTCCTATCATATTTCCCACCACTGCAAACGTCGCAATTATTTATTATTCTGTGGATATGTGTTTTTAGATTGGGATGGTAAATTTTAAGTTTAAGTTTCTGATAGGTAGCAACTATCCCGCAATGGCCACTCTCGTTTTTATGAAACAGAGCTATTTGGGTGTGCAACTCATATTCGGATTCTATGTCTGTAGCGAACCTGGTACATTTTACGAACCTTTCTTTTGGATTGGAAGTGTATTCCTTTGTCAATATTTTTTGAAATTGGTAAAATTCATGGTCGCTTAGGTGTGAAAAAACTCCTATCTTTCCCGTTGTTATTTCTCGTCTGAGGATGTTTACTGCTTGGTTGTTTTCCAAGTCTTTTTTGCTAATATAAATTCTCTTTCTGCCAAACACTTGTACTATGGTGTTGGGTTTCTTTTCTGTGAAAATTATTTGTGTTTTGAATCTGTTGACTGCCGTTTCTAGTATGGACATGTTAAAACCCTGATCCTCTTCTTTAGAGTGAACCGTTTCAGTTAGGGATTTGTTGTCTTCTTCGTCTGTTGATTCGACCTCCATTAGGTTAATTTCGTCTTCTTTAATCCTACTCAAAAAATCAGCAATATTATTATTTTTTCCTTTTATGTATTCTATATGGAACTTGTACTCCCCTAGATTAATGAGCCATCTCTGCAGTCTTGGGCTTATAACTTTGCTCGTATATTTAGCCATCAGCCATTTTAAGGGTTGGTGATCGCTCTCGAGGTCGAATTCTCTACCATAAACATACGGTCGAAAGTACTTTACACTATGGCTAGAAGCTCTTTCTCTATAGTAGAGTAGTTGCATTCATGTTGGTTCAATGTTCGGGATGCATATGCGATTGGGTGGCTTTCTTGAGATAGCACTGCTCCCACCGCGAAATTACTGGCGTCTGTAGTGACAGTGAATATCTTGGAAAAATTTGGGTATCGTAGGACTGGACTGTTTGTAACTAGTGTCTTCAACTTTTCGAATGCAGCTATATAGCTTGGGTCGTCAGTGTTGATCGTCTCGTTTTTCTTCAGATACCTTGAATGTTATTTTTGCATAATCCCTAACGAACTTTCTGTAAAATCCTGTCATTCCCAGGAATGATTTAATCTGTTTTGCCGTTTTGGGTAATTTTAAATTTTGTATAATATTTACTTTGTCTGGGTTCGGTCTAATACCGTGAGTGGTCAGGATGTGGCTAAGAAATTGTGTTTCTTTCTTAAGAAAGTCACACTTATCTACTTGAATTTTCAAATTTGCCTCCTTCAAGGTTCTAAATATTTTCCTTAGGTGTTCCTAAAGGGAAGTGCTAAAAATTAATATGTCGTCCATGTAGACGACACAGTTATAATTAATATGATCTTTCAAGACTTCATTCATGAGCCTCTGGAATGTCGATGGAGCATTTTTTAGTCCGAACGGCATTCTGACAAACTCATAGTGACCTGACGGTGTTGAAAATGCCGTTTTTGGTCTGTCTTCCTCTCTTACGAGAATTTGGTGAAAACCCTTCGCCAGATCGAGGGTTGTGAAAAATTGGGATCTACCTAATTTATCCAATAGAGAGTTTAGATTAGGGATTGGAAATCTGTCATCGACCGTGAATTCATTTAATTTACGGTAATCGATGACGATTCTGAATTTTTTTGACCCTGAATTATCGAGTTTTTTCTCGACGATCCATAAGGGACTGTTGTAGGGTGAGTTACTCTTTTTTATTGTGTTCTGCTCAAGCATTTCCTTTATCTGTCTATTTATTTCTTTTTCATGTATTTGGGGATATCTATATATTTTAGAATATAAAGGCTTGTCCACTGTGGTAATTATTTCGTTTGAAATCTGGTTTGTTGCTGACAAAACGTCCCCCTCTTGAAAAAATAAGTCGTCAGATTCCGCGAATAGGGTTTCGACGGCTCGACGTTCCTCGTCAG
Source organism: Drosophila neocordata (assembly GCA_018903615.1). NCBI lineage: Eukaryota > Metazoa > Arthropoda > Insecta > Diptera > Drosophilidae > Drosophila > Drosophila neocordata. The sequence goes on from JAEIGI010000066.1 coordinate 242,690, forward strand.
CGAGGTTGAAGCGATCTCGTATTTCTTCTCTGTTCACGGGTTGCAGAGCACAAGCATTGTGCATTGCTACTGGGTATTCGTAATCCAAAAAATAAAATTTTCTATCAAGTAATTGTACATATCGCTCTGTATTGTTGATTTGGGCATTGAAGGCTTTTAAGAAATTTTGGCCTATTATTGCCGAGAAATTTTTGTTTGAGAAATCTATAAGTTTCCATTGTAGTGTCCCCGAGTAGGGTATCTCTTTTGGAAGTGGTGTTGTTACGGTATATTTCACGACATTAATGCCGTTAAGAGTTTTATAAGAGCATGGTTTGATGAGTTCTGTTTTGGGGTATTGAAATTCGAGAATTCTTGATTTTAAGATGCTTGTCGTCGCACCAGTGTCGACTAAGCATTTAATTTTTTCTTTTCCTATTGTCCACACTATTATGGGTAAGGTTGCTCTAGGCAAGGAATCAAAAAATTTACCTGTTCTTCCTCTTCTTCTAAAATCCCAATCTCCATGGGTGTGGGATCATTCTTTTGAGTGTCAACGCTCATATGAGACATTCTTGTCTGTCTTGAGTTGTTACCCTTGTTGTTATAGTTAGGTTTAAAATTTGGGTTTTGGGTGGGTTGTGACTTGTTATATGACTGTTGGTTGACTTGGTCACTCTGAGGTGGGCCGGCGTTATTATTGGTGTTTGGCCGGCCACCCTGATTCTGTTTGGTATTGTTATTATTACTAGCAAACTGATTATTCTGGGTTGCGTTTTTATGAGTGGTGCTAGTGTTAGTGTTAGCGTTAGTGTTGGTGTTAGTGTTAGTGTTACCCTGTTTGTTATAGGTATTATTCGAATTTTTCCTATACCTCTGTAAAATTGCTCTGGGATCGTCCAGTGCTTTAATATTTGAATATTTCGTTTGTAAAGCATGCATAGATATGCCCTGATCGACATGAATTCATTATTCATTAGCATGTTTAACAAATCTCTATCTACTTTATCATTTTCATACATGGCTGGTTTGGATTCATCGAACATATATATTTTATTTATTTCGCACTTTGCTTTCTCAAACTCCTGGAACAAATCTCTTAAACTACTCACTTTGATGAATCTGCATCTACCGAATACGTCTTCGTAGGTCGTCCTAGGTCGCATTTGCTCCATCAGTTTGGTCTTCATTTGGTCCCAGCTAGGCTCCATCCCCAATTGTCTGATGAAATTTGCTGCTATTCCCGACACCTTTTCATTAGCGACGATGCTAGTGCCAAACTGGATCAGCAATGCGTTTCCCTGGCATAATGTCATGAGGAACTCCACAGATTTTATAAAAGCCAACACATCATGTTGGTCGTCGAGCTGCCTTAGCTGGCGAAACTGCTGGATGATATCTTTGTTTGACAGCCACTGGATTGGTTGTTGTTGTTGTTGATGTTGCTGTTGTTGTTGCAGTTGTTGTTGTTGTTGATTTTGTTGCCTTAATAGGTTCAACTCTCCTTCCTGTTGAAGCAATACTCCTCTTAAATTATCCATCTCTGCTTCCATTGTGGTTTAAATTAAAAAAATTTTTTTCGCCGATTAACTTTGCTTAATTCTGAACGTATTTGTCCGATTTCGACTGCGCCAATTATATTCGTTGAAAGAACGAATTTTATTTATTAGATATCTTTAGATATCTTTATTTATTTATTTAAATTTAGATTTAAATTTAATTAAGTTTGTTAAATAATTGTTTCACTAGATATTTTTAGATATCGTGAGTTTCTTTATTAGTTTTAGAACTTGGACTTCTGTCCGGTTACAATTGAATCTTAAGACTAAAAAATATATTTTCTTTGGCATATGCAAATGCCCATTTCGTTTTTTCATAAATTGTTGATCGAGCATTTGCAACAGAAGCGACGGCGACGCTTCCGTTGCTTATGCTTCTGAAATTTGATCTTGGTTCAAGTACCTCTGCATGATTATGCTGATCTCGTCATTATCAACATTTCCATGCATAAGCTTATTTGTTTGTCCAGCTTTGGCTTTTTGTACAATTATGTTATTTGTTTGTGCAACTTTAATTGGTTGCATAACTCGCGCGTTAATTGATACTGGGTCTGAAGGAACATTTCTATCGGAAAGGATGTTCAACCTGGTGAGACCTTCGTTCCGTCTCATTAATGCCCAGATAAGTGGCATTTCCAATTGTGTGGCCGCTAGGGCCCAGAAACTATGTCAATTACAGCTCGTCTCTTCCAAAGACCCCTCTCGACACGTGGAAACCACAGCGTATGTCCTGCCAAACCTGGCCGGAGCGCTACCCGCCTGTTCGTTCCCCAAGGAGATGAACAGTGACTTCAAAGAACTTCCTCTGGCAGATCCGCTGTTCGATAGAAGCTCCCACATTGATATGCTGATTGGAGTGGATCTCTTTCCCCATATTTTGGGAGAGCGTATTCGGAAGAACATCTGCGGATCCCTCGTCGGCCTCGAAACCATTTTCGGATGGGTACTCTGCGGGCCCATGACTGGTTCATCCAAAGCACCTGCCCACGTTCTGGCTGCTCAAGTATCCGTAGCGCCCAACAATGCGAGCTTGGATCGAATGCTCACCAAGTTTTGGGAGGTGCAAGATCTTCCAGCAAAACTGGAAAAGGATGCAGACAAAAGGTGTGAACTCCATTTCCGGGAAACGTTCAAGCGCAGGAAGGACGGCAGGTATGAAGTCTCTCTTCCATTTAAAGATCCAGAGAACGTCGACTTCGAGTGCCCCCTCCAAATAACTCAAGAAACTTTTATTTGCTCATCATGCGGTGTTCAAGCCCGACAGTACCACGACCAAAATCCGTGTCGTCTTCAACGCCTCCAGTCCCTCCACCAGGGGCATCAGCCTGAACGACGCTCTGCATACCGGTCCTACCCTCCAAGCGGACCTAACCGTGCAAATCCTTAAATGGCGGTTTTTCCAATTCGTCTACAATGCAGACATCACTCAGATGTATCGACAAATCCTTGTCACTTTCGGAGTCAACTGCGCCCCCTTTTTGGCCATTCGAGTCCTACTCCAACTGGATCACGATGTCCAACACAACCACCCAATGGCAAGCGAAATTCTACAACGTTACATGTACGTGGATGACGTTCTAGCCGGAGCACACACGAAAGAGGAGGCTCGTCATGCGATCCAAGATCTCCAAGAGGCCCTTAACTCCGCTGGGTTCCCTCTCCGCAAGTGCACGTCGAATGACAAGGACGTGCTGCGAGCAATCCCTCGAGGAAATGAGGACTTTCTGGACTTAGAAGACGCCAGCACGCCCAAGAATTCGCTGGAAGGCTACGCAGGACTACTTCTTCTTCGTAGCTACCAAACCGGCGCTGAGCGCAGCAGTCACTAAGAGAAGGGTCCTATCCCACATAGCCAAGTTATTTGATCCTGCCGGCTGGCTAGCTCCCTTCGTCGTCCGAGCGAAAATCTTTATGCAGCAGATTTGGCTGACCGAGCTTAACTGGGATGATCCACTTTCGCCATCACTACTCAAAGAATGGCATGAATTCTTACAAGATTATCCAGGTCTCAGCCGCGTTCACATTCCGAGATTGGTGGAAGTGAGGCCAGAGTGTGAATGGCAGCTACATGGTTTTTATGACGCATCCCAGCGTGCCTACAGAGCAGCGCTCTACATCCACGTGAGGTATCAGGACCACGTGAGCGTTCATCTTCTCACCGCTAAAACAAGGGTAGCTCCGGTGAAGACTGTGTCCTTGCCGCGACTCGAACTGTGCGGAGCGGTACTCCTGGCCGAATTGTACGCAGCAGTGGTCCCTGAACTCCCAATCCGCAATGCCCGATCCTACTTCTGGACGGATTCCACCATCGTGCTAGCCTGGCTCCAAAAGCCCGCATGTAATTGGTCGACTTTTGTTGCGAATCGGGTATCCTCCATCTTCAGCCACACCAACACTGAGGACTGGGCTCATGTCCGATCCGAGGAAAACCCAGCCGATTTAGCGAGCAGAGGTGCGTCTGCAACCGACCTGGCGGCGAGCCAATTGTGGTGGCACGGTCCGAAGTGGCTCCAGTTACCCCTACAGCGTGGCCCGCATCTCCTTGCGTTGTGCCCGAAACCCAAGTAGAGCAACGGACGCGTTGTCATATAGCCATTACATCGCCAGCAGACGGCCTCATTGAGCGGGTCTCAGAATTCGGTCGAGCGCTAAGAGTAACCGCATATGTCCGAAGATTCTACCAGAAGAAGGAGCTGCTGCCCCCCACGCCGACTCTCTCCCAACAAGACTTGGTGGAGGCGGAAAGGACTCTCATCCAGTTAACCCAACGGGATGCATACCAGGCCGAAATTCGATATCTGTCCCAGAAGGACCCGATCCCTACCTCAAGCTCCCTTGCGAACTTGCACCCATTCCTTGACCAGCACGGTGTCCTTCGTGCTTCCGGCCGACTGAGAGCATCCGAATCTCACAGCTACGATGAACGGCATACAATACTTCTACCTTACGGCGCTCACCTGACCTGGCTCCTCATCCGTTTCACGCACCAAGTAACGTTGCATGGAGGCAACCAACTAATGATCCGCTTTTTAGTGCCAAGTTCTGGATTCCTAAGCTCAAGAACGCCGTAAAGGCTCACATCCGCGGATGCAAGGCGTGCATCCTTTATAACCAGCAAACGCAGCTGATGGGTGACCTACCCCGAGGTCGGGTAACGTTTTCAAGGCCTTTCACCTATACCGGAATAGATTTCGCTGGACCGTTCGAAATCAAGAACTACACCGGAAGGGCCTGCCTCATCACAAAGGGATACGTATGCGTATTCGTATGCTTCAGTACAAAGGCAATCCACCTCGAAGCAACTCCCGATCTCACGACCGAGAAATTCCTGGCGGCCTTCTCGCGCTTTGTGGCACGCAGGCAGTGTCCACAGCGCATTTACTCCGACAATGGGAAAACGTTTGTCGGAGCATCCAAGACTTTAGAGAAGAGCTTTCAGGACGCGACGAAGCAGTGCATCACCAACTCCTTTGGGCAGCAAATCCTATCCTGGCATTTCATTCCGCCCAGCGCTCCCCACATGGGTGGACTTTGGGAGGCAGGAGTAAAAAGTTTTAAGGCACTGTTCTACAAGTCCACCGCCAATATGCGATTCACGTTTGAGGAGCTCTCGACCCTGCTGTGTCGAATAGAGGCGTGTCTGAATTCACGACCTATCTCTTCCATGAGCGACGACCCGGCCGATCTCCTAGCCTTGAGCCCGGGGCATTTCCTTGTGGGAGGGCCGCTATTGGCCATCGCCGAGCCAGAGATCACGGAAGAACCCATGTCCTTGGTCAATCGCTGGCAACGTTTGAAAGCGCTTCATCATCACTTCTGCCGCCGCTGGAAGGACGAATATCTCAAGGAGCTCCACAAACGCAACAAGTGGAAGTGGCCCCAACGGAATCTCCAGATCGGTGACCTCGTAGTCGTGTACGAGGACAATCTTCCGCCCACGGACTTGCGTTTGGGACGAGTTGAGCTGATCCATGCCGGCACCGACGGCCTCGTCCGGGTCGTTGATGTGCGAACCTCGCGGGGTTCAATAAAAAGGCCCGTTGCCAAGCTGATCCTGCTCCCCAACGAGCCTTGTGTCACTCCCTCCACGCAGTGACCCCTTAAGCTCCTCCTTGCGTCTAATGTTCCGTCTCCGTCGGTTGTCCTATGTCTCTGCACGTCACAATTATTTGTTTCTAATCCTTCCCTTGTTCACTCTTTCCATACAGAACCATGGCCCCCACATCCAGCCAAGTGCAGCTCCGCACAATCCGCGGAGTCGACTCTTACCGGTGTCGCATTTGCAGAGGGGTTCACCCGCTCCGTCGCTGCAAGCGGTTCCTAAATCTCCTCGGGGAGAAGCGTTTGAGGGCAGTTCTGGTGAACAAGTATTGCCCCAATTGTTTGGCCCACGAACACTCTAACGAGGCCTGTCGAACCGCTGGAGGATGCCGGCGCTGTGGGGAGGCGCATCATACCTTGCTCCACGAGACGGAGTCATCCCGTCGACGACACTCTCGGCCCCAAGCTAGAGCCCCTCGTGCTAGAAGTCCAGCACGGTCTCCGCCTCGTAAGCGGAACGCATCCGCACCCCGCGGGAGGAAGTCCGACGGCGCTCCCACTGGAGAACTCATCCTCTCAGCTCTCCTGCAAACGAAGGCCACACCCGTCATGCCGACCGCTGTGGTGAAGATCGGCAACAGCCGCAAGAAGTCCGAGACGCGCGTCCTCCTTGACGCATGTTCTCCCCAAAGCCGCATCAATGGTTCCTTTGCGTCCGCCTTGGGGTTGGGGACCTTTCGAGTGGGCAAAGATGAGCCCTGCCATGCGACCATCCGGTCCAGGACGGATCCCAACTTCCGAAGGGAAGTCGTCCTCAAGGTGGAAACTAACCTCCGGATCCAGACTCCCATCCGGGAGATACCCGACGGGGTAAAAAAGAACTTTGCCACGCTAATTCTAGAGGCCGCCGCCCGGCCTCTGTGTCCGTCGTGCTCGGGGCTGACCTCTATCCTGAGGTCATCCAGCCAGGATGCGTTCCTGGCCATAGCGGACTTCCCGCGGCCCAGAGCACCGTTTTTGGATGGATCCTCTCCGGCTCCTGCGCCACCTAGGCGATCCAGAACGCTGCCGCACCCCATCCTTAGCAGTCCAGCCGGGCTATTGCAATTCGTTGCAAGGGGGGCGGTATGTTCACGCCAGAAAGGGTGACCAGCGGGTGAGGAGCGAGAGGCGGCGAATTCGGACACAGACGGTCACACCCAAGATGATATGGAGTTTTGGCATGGAGAACTCCATCTTGGGTGAGTTCGCTTTTGACTTCAAACCCGAATACTCGTACACCCGTGCACACTTTTCCAAACCTTAAAACTCATATAAATCTTTTTTGTATCGCCAAGTGGACAACATACTCAGTGTACTTTATCATAATAAAGCTTGTGTTACTTATAAAACGAAGTTTACGCGTCGTGTTAATTCATATATATATTCGAGGACATTTCATAGTTGTCTGCCTACAGAAGCCCTTCGCCCCCCCACAAGCAATATGTTTGATTCAAACATACAAACCAGCGCTTCGATGATATTTGAATTGCTTTTTGGGCCAACGCTTTTTTGAATTATTAGCAGCTTTTATGACTTAAATTTATCTATATTTATATCTGGTGTGTTACTATGCCGCCTTTGTGAAGTATATATCTTTAAATTATATATTCCTCATACTCCCCCATTCTTCGGAAGCCAAATCCATTCATTCATTTTTTATACCCTGTACCCATAGGGTAAAAGGGTATATTAAAGTCGCTAAAATGTATGTAACAGGCAGAAGGAAGCATTTCGGACCACATAAAGTATAAAGTATTCTTGATCAGCATCAATAGCCGAGTCGATTGAGACATGTCCGTCTGTCAGAGACTACAAGAGCTAGAGCAACCTAATTTGGTGTCAGCATTCGTGTAGTGTCTACGCAGATTAAGTTTGTTTCAAATTTTTGCCACGCCCACTCCCGCCCCCTCGATTTAGGACAAACGAATAACTAGAGTTATATTAAACCTAGCGTATTTTTATTTCGCACTCCAAATAATATGGCCAAAAGGTATAAGCTGACCAAATTTTGTTAAAATCGGACAAAAAATATCGGAGATATTCTATATACATTTTGTACTGAAATGCCTAGTGCGATAATGCGTAGAAAGTGTGAGCGAGATAGCATGCGTTCGTTGCTGCCGCTTGTGAGGAGAATTTTAGTTTGAACTGATGGCAAATTTTAAGGAGTTTGATTTAATTAAGTTCCTCTACTTGGTACAGGGTATACTCAAAGTCGGCAGGGACGACTGCTTGCTTCATTCCAATATGACTTGGCACGCCTTCTTTTTTACTTCTTCACTTGTATGTTTCACTTTGTTGGCCTCGTTTGTTTACTTCACTTGTTGATTCTTCACTTGCACCTTGCCGGTCCAAGTGATACTTCGCTTGTTTCCCTCGCTTTCCAACTGATGATCCTCTGTGTCTCAGCCGTGTCTATTTATAGGCATCTTGGCGCACCCAATAATATGGCCAAAAGGTATCAGCTGACCAAATTTCGTTAAAATCGGACAAGAAATAGTAAGTGCGAGATAGCATGCGTTCGTTATTGACGAATTTGAACGAGTTTGATTTTATAAAGTTTCTCTAATTGGTGCAGGGTATACTCAAAGTCGGCAGGGACGACTTCCTTGCTTCATTTGACCATATTTTCGATCCATACACAGTTTTGAGCTGACTGTTCATTTTTGCTGCGATTATCCTGTATCCTTCTGTATGCTTCCAATTATTGCCTTGACAATGCATCTGCCACGACATTTAATTTTCTTTTGCGATATGTTATTTCAAAGTCATATTGCTGCAACTCCAATGCCCATCTTGCAATCCGCCCTGTTGGACTTTCGATGCTATTCAGCCATTTCAGTGCCATGTGATCAGTAATGACCTTGAAATGGCTTCAACTTCCTTATAGCCCATACTATTGCTAGACATTCCTTTTCTGTTGCTGAATAGTTTTGTTCCGCAGGATTCAGAGTTCTGCTGGCGTATGATATAACTTGTTCGCCCTCCTCTGTATCTTGAGTCAGAATTGACCCTATGCCGTAGTTGATAAAGTCAGTTTGTAATACAAACATTTTCGAAAAGTCTGGGCATGTCAAAACTGGATCTGCCACCCACCAAATTTTTGATTTACCATATCAATCGCATCCTGGTGTTTTCCTTCCCATACCGATTTTGCTTTTTTCTTTAATAGAGAATTTAATGGCTGTACTAGCGTTGCGAAACTCGGCACGAACCGTCTGTACCAAAATGCTACTCCTAGGTATTGGCGTAATTCTCTTGTGTTCTTTGGCGGTTTTTTTTTTTTTTTTTTTTTTTTTTTTCGCGCGAATCCCAACGGGTGCACTAAATGCCCACACCTCCCGCCCAACCGACCGAGGGGCGCTAGCCGCATAACGTACGGCTCGAGTCGCGGGGACAGTTCATACATACAGACAAAAACGAAAACTAAAGCTAGCTACGAGCTAAGAAAGAAAGTATAGAATTTTTTATTAATGGAAAAGAGAGTTCTGTACTGATTACATGATAAAGACGATTATAATCAGAACAAAGAACTCGGAAAGGTTCATGCAGTAAATAATTAGTAGAACAGCGTGAGACAGATATAGGTATAAAGTTTCTAGTAGGTCTACAAGGAATACTAAAATTTATTTGGTTCAATAGCTCGGGCGAGTCTATATCACCTTTAAGAAGCTTGTGCATCAAAATGACGCCAAGCATTACTCTACGATTAGTGAGAGAAGGAAGGCCAAGTAAAAGAAGTCTACAAGAGTGCGATGGCAAATTGACATTACGATCCCAGTTCAGACCACGAAGAGCAAAAAAGGTCTAAAATAGGACGGACCAGTGAGGTGAAAAGAATTTTAGTTGTTATGGACCGTCAAACTCCTTTGACCATCACTTTACAAACCCAGAAACGCCCATGGCTTTACCGACGGTAGAGGAAATATGGGACTTAAACGTTAGTTTACGGTCCATCAGGACACCCAAGTCGTACATCTCATTAAGACGTTCTAATGGTGTATTAGTAAGAAAATAAGTAACTAAATGCGGAGAAGTTCTATAAAAAGTCATGACCTTGCATTTAGTTGCATTTAATTTTAATAAGTTATTATGACACCAAAGCTCAAGATTTTGAAGATCAGATTGCAATCGACAAGAAGAGGTAATGTCTTTGTAACTAAAACATAGCTTAACGTCATCTGCGTACATGAGGGCACGAGAGTA